>JAHHFK020002050.1:0-85000 GCA_024533555.2 Aedes koreicus | reverse complement strand
GCTAATCAATCAAACGGAACCAAATGTTGCATGTGGGGGTTGTTGGTGGCAAGAAATGTTTCTATGGTGCTTTGAAATCCCTCCCTTTTCTGGAAAGGGGGGCTCCCATACAAATGAAACACAAATTTCTACATAACTCGAGAACTAATCACTCAAACGGAACCAAATTTGACATGTGGGGTTTTTTTTGTAGACAGGATTTTTTTCTATGGTGGTTCAAAACCTCTGAAGGAGGGGGGGGGGGGACAAAGGGAACCATAAATGAGATTTATTCAGGCAACTAAAACACAAAATGTGTTTTTCTCGCGTAAGCAGCATGTTATGATAGAAGTTTGAACTCCTTCTTAGTCAAGAATGGGGGATGCTTGAGTTACTCTCAGTGCCACATTATTCAGAAGAAGTTAATCTAAGCTATGCAAGAGAAAATTACGTTCAAACTGACAGGATACGGCTTCGTTTAAAGATAAATGTTTTATCTAGGAAATTATACACAGAAAGTAAAACCATGGTTGAAACTAACGATCCCAGGGTTAAATTAAAAACACACGCCTTTGTTTTATTTTGCATAACTTACACACATTAGCAAACGAACATATTTTAATAAAATTCATTCCTTAAAAAGTCATAAAAGCGCCAGTTCTATAAAATATTCATTCATTTAGTTGCAAGCGTAGCAAGGCTCGCATGGGGTTCAGCTTGTATTCAATAAATCAAAATTAATTCAACAAAAATAATAATGCCATATTATGTTGGGGAGTCTTCCAACCACTATCTATGGTGCTCCCCTGCCTGGTGAACGTACCCTTTTGTATCTATATTAAATTCAATAAAGTGATCAAATTTTTGTTTAAATAAAAAATAAAAAAAATCAAACTATTGCTAGTAAACGCTAGCAAGTACCGTTAAATTTCACTGTAGAAAGTTTATTTTTTGACAGATAGGCCTATTTCGTCTGCAATTTACAGACTTCTTCAGTGTAGAGTGCTCGACATATTTTAACAATTTGTGGCCAAAAACAGAAACTTTATAAATCTACACTAAAAACTTGAAAATTTCAACTTTCCTGTAACTCTTATTTCTATGAAATTGGAAATGAATGATCATAAACAATGTTACTTTTGAATCATTATTTTTTTTTCTTTTGATGAGGAAGGAAAAAGCTTTTTCAAGTAGAATTTGTTGCATATGATCCTCTATCAAATAATGGTAAAACACCATCCTATCTTTTCAAATACATAATATCATAATAAATGAAATAAAGCACAATATTAAATTGGTCACGTATATTAACAAAATACAAATAATTATTGTCCAGCAGAAATTCTCACTTCGGTTCTTTTGAAGAAAGATTCTATCCTCATCTTGCACTTTGAACGTTCAATTGATTGGAACTGTGGAAGTAAAATTATATTGAATGAGAGAAAAAAAAAGAATAATAAAATAAACATAGCAATATCGATTAATACAAACAGAAAATAATGTGTTCCCCCTCCCCTCCCTTTTATGTAAATACCACGAATAATTATCCTGCCTTGGCAATTTTTCTTCCAGTGCTCATAACTTTCTTTGCCTTGCTTTTCTTCTGTCAACAATCCATCTTAAATTTCACTTTCCTCGTTTTTATAGATCTCTTCTGCTGTCCTTTTTAGTTTTTCCTTGTCTTTAGCTAGTTCTTTCCAATCTTCTACATCAATTTCTTCATATCTATCAAAATAATGACTTGGTGATTTCCTCCAAGTAAGGTTTGGCCTTCCCTCTGTTTACTCTTCTTACACCAAAGAAGGGTATAAAGATCGCTAGGAAACTCGACTTTTTAACCAAGACCCGGAGGGGCGAGTGTCATATACCATTCGACTCAGCTTGACGAACTTAGCACATGTCTGTGGGTATGTAAGTTTGTATATGTGTATACGTGTGTGTATTTGAGTGACTATGTTTGTGTGTGCGTTACAAATAAAGGGCGATACGGTCAAAATTTGGTCAATATCAACTTGACGTATTTCTTTCAATTTTGCATTTAAAAAACCTGAACACCCCTCATTTTGAAGGTGTGTGTGTGTAGAATGTTGTTCCTATTTTGATTTTAGAATTCACTCTTCACTTGTCAAAATGCCGTCCAAGCAAGAAGAGCAGCGTATCAAAATTTTGCTCGCGCATCGCGAAAATCCGAGCTACTCGCACGCAAAGTTGGCAAAATCGCTAAAAGTTACAAATGTAATTAAAGTGTTTGGGGAACGTTTGTCGACAGCCAGGAAGTCTGGATCGGGGGGAAATCGAAAACCGGAAGCCGCTGAGACGACAAAGAGAGTTGCCGGTAGTTTCAATCGAAACCCTAACCTATCTCTCCGAGATGCCGCAAATAAGCTGGGTGTATCGTCTACAACCGTGCATCGAGCCAAAAAACGAGCCTGACTATCGACTTACAAGAAGGTAGTGACTCCAAATCGCGATGATAAACAAAATACGACGGCCAAAGCGCGATCCCGGAGGCTGTACACGACTATGCTGACGAAGTTTGACTGCGTGGTAATGGACGACGAAACCTACGTCAAAGCCGACTACAAGCAGCTTCCGGGACAGGAGTTTTATACGGCAAAAGGAAGGGGAAAGGTAGCAGATATTTTCAAGCACACGAAACTGTCAAAGTTCGCAAAGAAATATCTGGTTTGGCAAGCCATCTGTACCTGTGGCTTGAAAAGCAGCATTTTCGTAGCTTCCGGGACTGTCAATCAAGAAATTTACGTGAAAGAGTGTTTGAATAAACGTCTGCTGCCTTTCCTGAAGAAACACGGTTGTTCCGTACTGTTTTGGCCGGATTTGGCATCTTGCCATTACGGTAAAAAGGCCATGGAGTGGTACGCCGCCAACAACGTGCAGGTGGTTCCCAAGGACAAGAACCCTCCCAACACGCCAGAGCTCCGCTCAATTGAGAAATACTGGGCTATTGTCAAGCGGAACCTAAAGAAGACCAAAAAAACTGCTAAGGACGAGCAGCAGTTCAAGGCAAACTGGCTTTCTGCGGTGAAGAAGGTGGACAAGGTGGCTGTACAAAATCTGATGGCAGGGGTCAAGCGTAAGGCCCGGCAATTCGGATTTGGAAAAGCGAAAGCCTAACTGAATATTTTTCCTGAATTTTATACTAATTGAACTTGAAAAAGAAATTTAATTTGATTTTTTAAATAAACGATTTCACCGATTTACACGCGTTTTCCCTTGACCAAATTTTGACCGTATCACCCTTTAATGTCACATCGTTTTCTCAGCCGTTTGTTAATCGATTTCAGATCTATTGGTGGCAAATGAAAAATTCTACATTCCCATTGAACGCTATCAATTTTTTTTCATTTGGACATTTCGTTACTTAAGACTTGTTCGCGACCAAATCTGGACACCCCTAAATACGTATATCTCTGGAAATACTTCATCAACGCGTGAAATATTTCGCAGACTGATGAACGTACTTTTAGATCGAAGATGGCGTCGAAAGAAGGGCAAGTGCGATAAGCAATTTTGTGCGGTCGCAATGAACATCCGGATCTGTCTGTAAGAAAACTTGTAAAAAAGCTTGGTTTTCCTTCAAGAACTGTCCATAACGTTCATAAATCTTTCGATACACGTTTGAAAACAGCCAGGGAGGCTGGGAGCGGAACAAAAGCGGATCTCAGGTACCACCAGAAGGACGCGAAGGTGAAGCAAATATTGCAGAAGAGACCAGATCTTTCGGTACGTCCTGTGGCTAGAAAAATAAAAATGTTCCCAACTTTCGTGCATACTCTCAAACACCGGCAAGGTATGAAGTTGTTCAAGGTGAAAACTGTACCGAAACGTAATGATAAACAGAATGTGACGGCTAACACTCGGGCTCGCAAGGCTTATCGCCAATATTTGACGAAGTTTTCCTGCTCGATAATGGACGATGAAACATATGTGCTGGAAGACTTTAAGCAGCTTCCCGGAATGTCTTATAATACTGCCATGCAACGGAACGGCGTAGAGGAGCATTTCAGGACGAAGAAAAAGGCCAAGTTTCCCAAAAAATATTTGGTTTAGCAGGCAATATGTAGCTTTGGTCGAGCAAGCCCGACCAAAGAGACGAATCCACCTATCTGCCCGGAGTTGCGAGCTATCGAATGGTATTGGGCTCTCGTGAAGAGAGAACTCTCTCAATATAAACCACAAGCTACAACTATAGAAAAAATGCGAAAATCTAGGACAAAAGCATCGGTTGCAGAGAAGTCTGCACAGACGCTTATGGCTAGAGTAAACTCAAAAGTTCGTTGTTTTTTCATGCAGCCTAATTAAGTAACCTTAATTAGTTTTAAGATGACTAATAATGCACAATTAAATGAATAAAAAATGCATCTTGGATTGAACTAACAGCAAATTTGTTTTATTCCAAAATTAATCTGTCCAGATTTTGTCGCGAACAAGCCTTAGATAATAACGAAGCAGTATTATACGGCGTATTATAACACTAACCAATCAGTTCAGTCTCTGGTTACATACTCAGCTATTTATGTATTGATTCTAGTTCTGTTGATGTCAAATAAAAGCTATATAGTCCTAAAAAAACCTCTAAAAATTTCATCATGATAAGATAATTCCTCATGAAGATATGACCAATACAATACCTGGGGGCGCATAAATTGTGAGGTGAAAATATACTCGTTGTAGTTCAAAACCGGACAATACCACTCGCACCAATTTTATTTATTTTTTCACTCTTTCTCGGTCGTCACTTCTTTTATCACTTCTGGAACAATCAACGGTGCGATTTACACGGACGAGTGCCTTAAGAAGCGTCTCTTGCCATTCATGAGGAAGCACAAAGGATCAACCCAGTGAACATAAGATCGCATATGATAGCGGATATGAGTATTAAGTGGAGGCGATATGCGTACAGTTTACATTGAGTCAAATGGACGAATGTACGTATATCGCCTCCACGTTGTACACATATGCGCTATCATATACAATTTTGTGTTGACTGGGAACTCTGTTTTGGCCTGATCTAGCATCCTGGCAATACGCTCGAAACGTGTTAGAGTGGTAACGAGCCCACGGAGTCAATTTTGTTCCAAAAGATATGAATAAATTCACCGGAGCTTCGCCTAATTGAAACATTCTGGGCACTTATGAAGACAGAACTTCGCAAACATCCCAAAAGCAGTTGCACAAAATTTGATGGATGGAATGGAAATAGTGCTGCAAATTACCAAATCATTCATTTGAATTTGACCTAACACAAACCATCGGTCAAATCTGGCGACCCTTCTGTTCTTTTGAACTATGTGAGTGTTTCAATCATACGGATGTCTTCAGGCCAATTGACAGAATGAACACACATTTATTCGAACTGCTGGTCATAGTGATCGTTGAGTTTAGCTTTTGTCAAATGACATTCGATTGAAGCAGTGACCAAAAACCGATTGAGCTTCTTGTGGCATCCAAAATGGAAGGCAGAAAACGGAAGAGTGAAACCCCTTAAACTTTTCTGAGATCCCAACACAATTTATGCGAAAGGAAGGAGATCGAACGTACTGCCAGATTGACGTAAATTTCGCTTGCACCGCTTTATGACCTCAGAAACTTTATCCGACATTTTCAAACTCGCCAAACACTTAGATTTTTTTTTCCAGAAATCTGTAAAAAATTTCCGAATTCTCAACCGAACGTTCATGTAATTTGATTTAATGGATTTCGGTGAAATTTAACAGTTAGCTGTAAAAAAAATGACCGGAATTTGTAAAATTTTACCGAAATCTATTAAATCGGATTACCGAACGTTCAGCTGTTGAGAGTTCGGTAAAATTTTACAGATTTCACCCAAATCTGGCCGAAGCACACGGTTTGATAGCTGAACAAGCACCGCCAGTGAAGATGCCACGAAACATTCCAAAAAAAGGCCGTACCTTTTGACAAACAGTTGTTAATAGATTCAGGAATAAAACTCGTGTCGTATCATAATCTTCTACTGTCATGTTTGCCGTGGGAAGGCCTGAGACAGCTGCTGGACCCGCTAGAAGCCGTGGTTGGAGTTTAGCTATATCGAGGGTAAAGGATGGTCCACTCACCGCAATTCCTCAGTTGCCTCTCATACTATACCATACCCATAACCAACCCATCTTGTTTCTAAGCTTAATGCTTTTTTCAATTAGATTATTACCGACCTATCTGTTTGGTACTCTACTTTAAATAGCACAGTTAGTAAACGAAACTTTCTTTGACAATACCAATGAATCTGCATATTGTGCAGCAAGCAGAAGAAAATTCAATGCTCAGGGAAGTTGAGAAACTTTTCTATGTTCCGGCAGTTCATATATCCTACTATTGTAAATCCAAATTTCAGGTCGATTGGAGCAAAATTGACGAAGTTATGAGTATTTTTATACATACCCGACCCGAGCGCGCTATTGTTATCATGCTTTGATGTGGTACTAGTAATGACGACGCGCTTAAAGCTGTATTCACATAAAATCTCATGCGGAATGAACTAATGAATAAATAATGAACTAATAAAGCTGATAGTCGGAGCACTGGTAGCTCCTATTACGCATCATGCTCATCAAGATTTGGAAGATTTGTAGTTGAACGAACCCAACAGATTATAGAAAATAACAAAAGAACAATCACTTCCGAACTTCTAAGCTCGCGTGCGAACTGTTAGTCGCCGTCTTGTAGCACAGGGGCTGATTAACAAAGTTGCCCGGAAGCGCCCATTTATCAGCAAGGCAAACAAAGCCAAACGGCTCACGTTTGCTATTGAGCATGCTGATTAACGGTTCGAGCTTTTTAATCGAAAGTGGCGGGTTCGTGTGTGGTGCAGATCGGGTGAGGATCTTCAGGAGCGCCACATCCAAGGCACGGCGAAGCATGGAGAAGGAAATGTGATGGTCTGGGGGTGTTCTTCGTGGAGTGAAGTGAATAGCCTCGGGAAAATCGACAGGATAATGACGGCAGATTCCTACATCAACATCCTGCGAGAAAATATGGAGGTTTCGCTGATCCAGACGGGTCTTGAAGAGAAGTTCGTATTTTGGCAGGACAACGACCCGAAGTATGCTGCCAAGAAGACCAAGTCTTTCTTCCGGTCTTGTCGGATCAAACCGCTGGAAGGGCCTCTACAAAGTCCGGACCTCAACCCTATCGAGGATTTGTGGGCGATTCTAGACGCCAGGGTTGACAAAACTGGTGTTACCAATAAATTCAACTATTTATATTGAAGCCCTGAAGCGCGCCTGGGAAGAGCTTGATCCACAGCAACTAAGGAACCTGGTGGAGAGCATGCCGAATTGCCTGCAGCTGGTCCTGAAGGCCAAAGGAGGTCACATAAATTATTAAAATGCCTTTCTTATACTAAAATTGATCTTCCCGGGTGCCAAAATGAAGTGGGCATTTATTCGGTCACTGTTTTTTTTTCCAACACAAATTGATTTTTTTTCTCCTAGTCGAAAATTGATTTTTTTTTCTCCAAGTCGAAATTTTGTTTTTATTATCATTCCATAAGTGAAACTTGAAAAGAATACGATATCATAAGATATCAAACAATACTACAGAGTGTTTACTTTAATTTGAACCAAATAAATGAGAGAAATTCAAAAAATGATGAGGTTGGCACTTTATTTTGCCTATCAGTATAACTATCGGTTTGTTTTCGTGATGAGGATGTTAGGCCTTGGACTAGTTGGCTGTGAAAAGTTCTGCGAGTTGATGGATTTGTCCAGTAGGTTTCTATCAAGATCTACCTACAATAATTACGTTCAAAAAATGTGCCCGACTGTAACAGAAGTGGTGAATCGGTTTTTTTTATCAGCTACAGAAGATGAAAAAGCAGCTACTGCCGAAGAGAAAAAAACTGAAGATGCCGATGAACTCACCTCCCGAGGATGTTTTGGATGCCATCAAACCTATCTATGAAGATCTCAGCAAAGATGCACTCCTAAAGCGAGGCTTCACGCAGAACAACAATGAGAGTTTTAACCAAGTAATTTGGAAAATCTCACCAAAGCATTTGAGTGGAACCTCTGTCATCGTTGAAATTGCCGCTTATGTGGCAGCCGGTGTCTTCAATGAAGATTCTTTTGCTTTACTAACCTTCATGCGAGACATGGGAATTAGTTATGGATCAAGCGCTCATGACTGGGCGCGATCAGCTGATTCCATACGTAAAAGTCGAGCAGAGCAGGAAGCTGAAAGACAAACTAAAGAAGGCAGAATTCTTCGTAGACAGGAGCAAAATGGTGCCTTAGGCATCATGGATGATAGCAACGTCCTTTTTGGACCTGGCATTGATGATTCAGTGTGAGGTAAGCCGACAAAATGAGCTTATGACCGTTTTATACCAGATTTTTAGTGTTCAAAACTTTAAAGCGTTTTCCCCGCAACTCACGTTTTCAAAGTCGGTGTCCCTCATAACTTTAAAACTACTGCACCGATTCTTTTCAAATTTTGAACTCTATTTTTGTATATAATTTACGAGGTAATGCTGGAAAGTAACGTTTTTCAAATTTGTTAATAATTTTTATTTTTTAATAACAAATTAGTCATTTTTTGTCGCAAAAAATCGTGTTTTTCCCTTCAATGTGAAAAATTGAAATTTCGCAAAATCCTTCCCAGCGTTACCTGGTGAAACTATTAATCTAATGAATGATTTATTTTTTTTTTTCAGATGATCCAGCACCAAGTAATGAGGGACACCGCAATTCATTTTTTTTCCGAGGCACGTCCGAATTATTGTAGCCATTGCCGTATTTTTTTAATATTTCTTAATACATAATACACTACAATACATAATCTTCTTCAAATGTCAAACTTTAATGTACCATTACTTTTAATACAGAGATTTCAGCTGTGCCGTCACAAAAACAGGCCTTTTTTGTACGAATTACCGAACCGTGATTACATCCGTGATCATTAGGCTAAAAACGAAACGAATAACATGAGGCAACCACCGAATTTGGCTCCTATTTGGTCGATTCAAGAAACCGCTGCGTGGAACGCGGATCGGCACCCGAGATGAGATCATGGAAAAATCTAAGATGGCTCTGATGGCCATACCGAAAACCGAATATAAAAAATGTTGCGAGTATTGAATTAAGCACCGGCATAAGTTCGTTGTAGTCAATGGGAAGTACTTTGAAGGGGACAATTTCAATTTTGTTGTATATTCTTGCTTGTTGTATTTTTTATCTCCTGGATAATTCCGGAAACTTTTTCATCCAGATAGTAATATGCCTGGCGGTCATTATGTCTGTCATATTTATACCTATCGTACTTCTGACTTATGTCGCGAACCCGTTCTAGCTCACTTTAGAGCATTTCTCTGCCAAATGAGCAAATGACTGCACTCGACCCTCTCCGATTTGGATGAAACTTTGTACATGTCTTCGGAATTGGTGACGATGGATTTTCCGCGGGTTAAGGGAATTTTTTGACTCAAGACATTTTTTTCAAAAGGGCGTATATGTTTTGTCATGCGTATTTTTCAAAAAATCATAACTCGAAAACCGTTGGTTGTAATAAAATTGCGCCTGAGAAATAGTTGTAGTTAATAAATTTGACTTAATGAAAAAAATATGTACACTGTAAAAAAAAAAATTTCTTCAAAAAAAATCAAAAATTAAACTTAAAAATCAATTAGCAAATCTGTCCAACGTACGGTTTTTATAATTTTTTTTTTTTTTAAAAGGTTTTGAGTCATAAAAAGAAGACAAGAAGTTGTTCTACGATGGAGCAACTTAAGATAAAAAAGTTCTTAGAAGTAAGAAAAATTCAATTTTTTTCTAATTTGTTGTTTTTGCATAAAAAACCATATTTTAATAATATAATACGATTTTTTTAGTGATGTGAAACAAAAATGCTCTTTGTGAGCAACATTCTAAATGTATCCGTTTTCGAGATAATTTGAAATTAATGTCGAAAAAATGGCTTTTTCCATGAAAATATCCCTTTTTCAAATGTAAGTCGTGATTGTTCATCTGCAAAAGTATTTTTTCCAAATTGTTCATAAAATTTTCTACAATATACCTTTGATTACCGAGAATACTAGACAAACTGATTCCTGATATTTACTGTAGGTAACACGACAAAATTTGCTGCTTTTACTTACAGTATATTATGAAAACCTAACCCGAAACAAAAATAATTAGTATTCATGTTAGTGTACAAGCGTATTTTGATCAGGTAGAAACATAATGTATTTAATTAGTTAAACTGTTTATACCAGTAAGAATACAATTTTTACGCCCATTTATACCTATTCATGCATTCCCTTTGGTGTTGACAGAAAATATAATTTACATGCATACCCCTACACATACCAATATTTCAAAAAAGTACCTAAAGTGCGTACCTAGTACGTATAAAAAGGATTACATTACAAAGTCATGACATCAGTTTAACAGTGTCTTTCATAAGTAGCGTAAAGTGTAAAACGATTTGAAATGGAACTCGAAACAAAGCATTGTTGTAAACCTTTTCGTGAAATCGGGAGACGGTGTTCGCCTAAACTTAGAAATTTAACTGACAAGTTAATTGAAAAACTTTTATCCATGCAGTGTACGGTCCATTTGGATACGTCATTAAGAATTTGTGATTCATGTCGGTTATATCCGTATCGTCGTAATCCTGTTGAAAGAGTCGAGCAACCAGAAAACGGTGGACATGACGAAGCACCAACCACATCACGGAACGATTTGAAGGAAATACCATCGGCAGCTTCAATTACCTCGGCATCTTCTCAGGACAGTGACCTACCGGATTATTCCAGGATACACAACATTGAGTTATTCAATAATGGAATTGCAGGAATGAATGTGTCTCCGATATCCATTAGAGAATTTAAAAACGATAAATACCGTCGGCAAAAATTTGCCGAAATTGTAGCAGGTATTAGAAAATATCTATTCAGCTTACCACCACAAGAAGAAGTCGAAGAGTTAGCTACATTGAAAACAAAGGTTGTGGAATATGATGAAATTCATAGAACCAGATTGTTCGAGAATAGATAAAATACGTATATTGACAGTTTTGCCTAATCCGTGGACGATTCAGCAGATAACGAGCAAATTTGAAACAAACAAAAACCTTGCATTACAAGCAAAAGAATTGGCAGCCGAAAATGGACCCCCACCCCCAACGACAGATCGAGGAATCGTTTGAATCCGGATATCAAGAATCAAGTGATACAATTTTTTGACGAGGACGACATCAGCAGAGCCATGCCGGGACAAAGAGATTATGTCTCTGTAAACACTAATGGAAAGCGTCAACAAATTCAAAAACGGTTATTACTTTCATCACTTAGAGAAACTTTCACTGGATTTAAAGAAGTCAGTGAACATAAAATTGGATTTAGTACTTTTGCAGCATTACGACCAAAACATTGTAAATTGCTAAATGCTTCAGGTTCTCACAACGTTTGTGTTTGCGCAATTCACGAAAATATTGATTTAATGCTTCACAGTTTAAAAAAATATTCATTCTACACTGATTGTAATCAACATTTTGAGAAGTTATTGTGTAATTCATCATCAAGATCAAAATATTGTTACCTCCGTGAATGCGAAAATTGTCCCACGCTGTCAGAATTTGAGATAAGATTTTTAAAAGAACTTGAGAAACATAACTTGTCTGAGATATGGTTCGAACAATGGATTACAACTGATAGATGTAATTTAGAAACGCTATTAAAACCTGTCGATGAATTTGTTGAATATTTTAGCGAGAAATTAGAAAAAACTATTAACTCATGATTATACAAAAACAAAGCAATCTAAATTTTTAAAAGATACAAAGTCTTCATTAAAAGAAGGAGAAGTAGTTATTATTTGCGATTTTGCAGAGAATTATTCATTTGTACTTCAGGATGCTGTTCAAAGTCATCATTGGAACAATGATCAGGCTACAATTCATCCGTTTGTTATTTATTATATGGAGTCAGGAATGCTTAAAAATCTAAGTTTTGTTGTAATATCAGAAGTTCTAAAACATGATACAATTGCGGTACAAGTATTTATTTCTAAATTACTAACGCATTTAAATCAACTAATGAATATAAAAAAGGCCATTTTATGTCTGATGGGGCTGCTTCCCAATACAAAAATAGAAAAAAATTTGCAAACCTGTGCAAGTTTAAAAAGAAATACAACATTGATTCTGAGTGGCATTTTTTCGCAACTTCACATGGTAAGGGACCATGTGATGCAATTGGCGGCACATTAAAACGAATGGCAACAAGAGCAAGCTTGGCCAAACAACATGAACATCCAATAACAAGTGCGAAAACTTTGTATGATTGGGCTATTAAGAGAAATCAAGAAAATTTCACAAAAATATCATTTTGCTATGTTTCACAAGAAGAATATGAAGAGGGAGCTGCAGAATGGGGTGGTAGTTATCAGCAAACAAAAATGATTCCTGGTACACAGAAATATCACTCCTTCATTCCAGTTGCAGATAACAAAATCGCTGCGAAAATATTTTCAACTGACGAAATACTGAGTTTTCATAATATTTATAGGAATGTTAGGAAATAGTGTTTGTAAAAATGTTTATTTTTTTTAAAATAGTAGAAAAAATAAATAAATCATGAATGAACAAAAAAAAAAACTAAAATTTTTATTTGGTAATTAAGATTCGTTAATTTCGTTAATTAAGAAGATGTTCAATCTTCTTGGTGTCAAAAGGATAGTTGTTGAAAATTGTATGTACAATTTGAAAAAAATACTTTTGAAGATGGACAATCACGACTAACTGTTGAAAAAGGGATATTTTCATGGAAAAAGCCATTTTTTCGACATTACTTTCAAATTATCTCGAAACGGGTACATACAGAATGTTGCTCACCAAGAGCATTTTTGTTTCAAATCACTAGAAGAATCGTATTATATTATTAAAATATGGTTATTTATGCAAAAACAACAAATTGGAAAAAAAACTTGAACTTTTCTTACTTCTAAGAACTTTTTTATCTTAAGTTGCTCCATCGTAAAACAACTTCTATTCTTCTTCTTATGACTCAAAGCCTTTTGGAAAAAAAAATTACAGATTTGCTTATTTGTGTACATATTTTTTTCATAAAGTCAAATTAATTAACTACAACTTCTTCTCAGACGCAATTTTATTACAATCAACGGTTTTCGAGTTATGATTTTTTGAAAAATACGCATGACAAAACACATACGCCCTTTTAAAAAAAATGTCTTGAGTCAAAAAATTCCCTTAACCCGCGGAAAATCCATCATCACCAATTCCGAAGACATGTGCAAAGTTTCATCCAAATCGGAGAGGGTCGTGCAAGATTTTGACTCTTTCCGGCTGATTTCATCTGGAAACGCTTTTTATACCCAAGGAAGTAGAGAAAGTTTTCAACCCGAGAAACTCGGACCTATAAACTCCTTTTGCCGTTCCCGAATGTACCTGTCACTCCGATAAATCCTGTAAATTTCCCCACAGTTTAAACTGCAATTACAAACTAACTTGCGTAGTAAATCGGAACTAAACAGCCAAAATTACCCGTATCGCTTCCATTGGCAGTTTTACTTCCAATTCAATTCAATTACACTAAAACGCACATGTCTTCTACAACTTTCGCGCATTATATTCCGCAACAACCCATTAGATGAAAACCACATGATTGAATCTCACAGCAGTAGGTATACACCCTCGAGAACAGCTCAAGGTGAACAACGCATGTGGTCCTAAGTAGCATCGCTACATAGATTTTCTCTTTCGTCAATAATCCACGTGCTGAATAATAGATTCTACTATCGAACTGTGTTTTGGAAACAACTGAAACTGTCATGTCTGTGGGAAAGTTGACGGAGAGAATGTCTGTCATTGTTACTTAGGACCTAATGCAATGTTTGACTATGGACCTATGGAAAATCAGATCCAACTGGCAACTGCAGAACTCCAGTCGCGCTTTAGCGTAATAGTTTCCTGCCCGGTCGTCGCCGGTAGTAGTTCTTTCACTAGGCTACCATCCAGTCACCAGCAGAAAATTGCTTCCGGTCTTCGTCGTTGCCAATAACCTCAGTGGCAATAAATATCGAATTAACGATCTTTGAAAACTTCCTCGGTTCTCCCGTTGCGTTCAATCGTTCAGGCTACCATCGTCTGCCATTAGCCACGAGGAAGCTTCAAAAATGGCAGTCTGCCCTCTTTAATAATTGGCCATTCCTTGCAATTTCCAACCGTTTTAACACCCACTGTTTCCGGGTAGATTTGATGCTCTTGACCTTTGGGGAAATAATTCACCAGAGTCATTCTTACATAAAATGAATGTGCTATATAAATGTACCACAACTGTACAACTTCGTGAGAGGCCGCATTTGAAAAAGGGCAATAAATAACAACCCTTGGAAAAAAGTGGGTCATAACCGTATTTCTCACATGGACGCGTAAAAATTACACTGCGCGGTTACAGTTTTACACTACCACCCACTCATGCTCCACCTACGCAATGAAGAGATTTTGTTCGAAAAATTCCACCGTCTGACGATGGCGCCTATCGACGCCAATTCCCTCGAGGTTTAGAATGCGATTGAAAAATATAGGCGGAAGGAAATATACTGCCTTTTATCCCATTGCGCTTTCCATTCATACCGACTAACCAACCGCCATCATCATCATCATCACATCGGCGCTGGGTCCAGGAAGCATCTATATATGCTGGAAGATACTGTAGCCTCATGAAATAACACCCCATTTCTCATCGACGGACTGAAATTTATGAGAAATTTATCCCGGTTATTCTCTTTATCCGCGAATGCCACCCCTTTGAACAAGAGCACCGCTGATGGACTATCGAGGTATTGTGGGCGCGTTGAAAAAAATAATTAATTCTCCTACAGTGCTTTCTAACCATTCTGACACACCTTCGTTCAATGAGCTGATTATTTGAAAACCTCGTGAAATTTGTGTTCAAATTGATCTATGATGTTTCCTATAGTAACTACCATCTTTGATAACTTTTAAATTGCAATCCCGTTCAACACTATTCCCTAGAGATGACAATCGCATATAATTTTGACAGCTTATTATTATTGATTTATATTCCTTTAAGAGAAATTTTGTCGTGCCATTATTCAGTATGGCTTTCCAAATCAGATTTAGTTGGAAGAGATTCAACAATGTTATTGGAATGTTATGTAAGTTGTTATTGTTATTGCTTTTATTTCTATGTGTTGAAATAGGCGATGGTGAAGAGTAATCTAGTTACCAATGATTGTTTATGATAGTTAAATAAAAAGAAAATTTGTTCATTACCGTTCTGAATCTCAAACTGGTTAGATGTTTTATTACGGTCTACGGCTACACTTACAACAGGTTATGGGTCGCTAGAAGTTGGAAGTTATTCACGAAGATTATTTTATTTGAAGAAGTTTTCCGCCGTAATTCGATTTACCGGAAGATCTCAAGATGGACGGAAACAAGTTCGCCATCGAGAAGCTGAACAACGGAAATTTCGAGAGCTGGAAGTTCAACGTTGAAATGCTCCTGGTTCGTGAGGAACTCTGGAAGTATGTTGAGGAAGCTACCCCGAATCCTCAAACTGATGCTTGGAAGAAAGGTGATCAGAAGACTCGGGCAACCATAGCGCTACTCATCGGAATGAACCAGCGAAGATTGATCCAGAAGTGCACTACCGCGAAGCAAACCTGGAAGGCATTAGTGGACCACTATCAGAAGTCAAGCATCACGTCGGTACTAGCCATGTTACGCCGAGTGATCAATATGCAATACACGGAGGGTGACGATCTGGAGCGGCATCTTGAAGAAATGGAAAATCTGTTTGAACGAATCGCCAACGCAGGGTACGAGTTGCCGGCCAAAATCACGATGCTGATGACATAACGAAGCATGCCGGAATCATACGACAATCTAGGAATTGCGTTGGAGAACCGACCAGACGACGAGCTGACCATGGATCTGATAAGAGGAAAATTGATAGATGAAGCCCTCAAGAGACGTGACAATGTTCGTAGCGAATCTTTGCTGAAGGTCCAATCCGGGTCGAAGCAGATGTTGTGCCACCATTGCCATAAGCCAGGGCACAAGAAACAGAACTGCCGATTACGGAACCAGAAGAAAGACTCAAATCCGCCGAAAGATCGAAAACCATTCAAGCCGAAGGAACGAGCAGTGAAGGAAGAAACCGTTGATGACGAGTTCGCATTTTCAGGCCGATCAGAGACGAATTTCAAGAACAACAGCTGGATCATCGATTCAGGCGCATCAAGTCACATGTGTGGAGATGAAGAATTCTTCAGTGAAATGATGCCGATCTCAAGAACAAACGTAACTCTCGCTAATGGCAACATTGCTACCAAAGGTACCGGATTGCTGATCTGCGAAGGAAAGAATGGTGCTGTGAAGAAAATTACCTTGTCAGAGGTTCTACTGGTTCCGGAGCTGGAAACAAATTTGGTGTCCGTTAGCAAGCTGACCGAGAAAGGAGCAGAAGTTGTGTTTGCTGGCAACGACTGTGTAATTTCGCACAACAGTAAGCATGCAGCTACAGCCGTGAAGTCTGGAGGATTGTATAATCTAAAGCTTGCAAAAACGGAGACAGCAGCAGCGGTGCACACAGAGAAATGCTTGCACCACTGGCACAGGAAGCTGGAACACCGAGATCCAAATGCCATCCGTCAATTGGTCAACGATAAGCTGGCTACAGGAATCCACATTGAAGAATGTTCGGTGAAGGAAACGTGTGAATGCTGCCTCAAGTGGAAATGACCCGTTCACCATTTCCCCGGGAAGCTGAAAGATCATCGAGAGCTGTATTGGATCTGGTCCACACCGACATCTGTGGCCCTATGAGAACAGTCACCCTAGGAGGATCAATATATTTCATGACCATGATTGACGACTTCTCATGATTTACTGTGGTATATTTCTTGCAAAGAAAATCAGAAGCTGCTGAAAGGATTATGCACTACGTTCGGATGGTCGAAACAAGGTTTGGGAAAAAGCCGTCAATCATTCGCTCGGACCAAGGCGATGAATACAAGTCAAAAGCAATAGGACGATTTTACCGAGCCGAGGGGATTACGCCTCAGTATACCGCTGCTTATACCCCGCAGCAAAATGGTGTTGCTGAAAGAAAAAATCGGAGCCTGGTTGAGATGGCAAGATGTCTACTGATTGATGCGAATCTCGGATACCGATATTGGGTGGAAGCAGTCAACACAGCAGTCTACTTGCAGAACGTTCTTCCGTCAAAATCGGTGCAGAAGATGCCTTATGAAAATTGGAATGAACGAGCTCCTGATCTCAAGCACATCCATGTTTTCGGAAGTCCTACATATGTTCACGTGCCGGATCAAAAGCGTACCAAGCTGGAGCCGAAAGCTGAAAGGATGATTTTCGTCGGCTATTCAGACAATCATAAGGCGTACAAATTGATGCATCCAGAGCATGAGCATGAGCATGAGCATGATTGACCGCCCGAGGTTGCTACTCCGTTGTTGCCAGATCAGCTGTTATTACACAGAGAACCAACAGATGATGCTTGGGACTAACATACATCTTCAATGTGTAAAAACTGGTGATCCCAATCTAAGGCAATACCGGCGCCGACCTCGCCCGAATGCAGGTCAAGTAAGGAATGGATAGGAAAATGTTGACGTGATACTCGCTTTATTGGAAGCCGAGAACACCTCTGCACTTCCACGAGAAATCACTGGGATTTTGGATAGCAGGCTCGTTTTGGTAAAGGATAAGCTGTCAGATGTAATTAGTACCGATTTCCGATTTGAACCGATTTAAACCAACAGTAAGGATGCTATTGGGGCCACTCACAAAATGTGATTGTGGTTTTTCATTGGGAAAACAACGTGATTTTTAATAGTGCTCAAAGCCAATTTTGACCGGTTTAAACCAACAGTAAGGATGCTATTGGGGCCACTCACAGAGTGTGATAGTGGTATTTCATTAGGAAAACAAGATAATTCATCTCAACGCTTGAGAGCCAACTTGGACCGATCCACACCGACAGTACGGATGCCGCTGGAGTCCTCTACAAAATGGGACAGTGATTTATTTGCTCCAAGATAGAGTGGCCCGACGAGCATGACGAACGAATAATTTGAATCACAATTAATAATGTACCTCACCACCGACCGATCTTACCCGGCGAACCACGACTTCCGATGCTAACTCGATCACTCGCGCAACGAACAATAGGCAACCGAAACAATAGGCAAAACAAAACAAAATATTGCGGAACATAGTATCAACACAACCGATTCAACCGATGGTCGACGCAAACCTATTAAAAGTAAATTTTATTAATTTAGATACAATGGGTAACAATTACCTGTCTTGCTCCACGTCGTTAAGAGCACTTACTACCTCACTACCGAGTATTAGATATTGTCTTCAAAATTTGGTAGAAATAAATTATTTGTTGCAACACTTTTCCTGTAATTTTCTCCAACGGTGTTTCAACAGGATGATTATTCCTCTCACTATCAACGATCATATTTTCCTCAACACCAGAATACTTCCCCAAAAATTATCGCCAAACAATCTATTTAACTTATTTCTACTCGGGATCATCCAGACACTAAACAACTGTCAGCACTTTTTAGTCGGGCTAAAGTGACAATCCGAAAAAGGAAAACAATTTTCCCACCGCTGTCCTCGCACTTACACACACTGA
This sequence comes from Aedes koreicus, assembly GCA_024533555.2. Classification (NCBI taxonomy): domain Eukaryota; kingdom Metazoa; phylum Arthropoda; class Insecta; order Diptera; family Culicidae; genus Aedes; species Aedes koreicus. Next base: position 66,330 of record JAHHFK020002050.1, on the reverse strand, counting down.
AATTCGGTTCCTCGCCCGAACGCACTCTTCACGACACGACGCACGCGGAAAACTACGGCGGAACGCCGTCGACGCGGTTTTCCCGGCACACTGCTGTTGTAAAAAAATTCGAAGGGAAAAACTTCCCCACAGCAGCAGTTTGTTCGAACCACTCGATTCCCGAATCCAGCTCGAGACGTCCCCACACTGTGCAATTGTTTGAAAACAAAAAGAGTAAAAATACTCACACCAAAACACAGTCTTCTCCCTACAAGGTATGTAATCCAAGCACCTTCGTTTCGCTCACTACGCGGTTTTGTATGTGTTAAGATAAATATGACTCTCCAACTAATCGCGTCTCATCCCACACTGAAATTTCACACAATCCAATTCGCCTATGCACCAACACATGAAAAATAATTCGCCAGAGAGTAGCAGCACTCTTCTCGTACCACTAAGAATATATATTTGAACTGTTCCTCTCTCGTTCACTCGTTTGGTTGACGTTGTGTTCAGGGCAAAAAAAAAATCTTATTCCACTAGCGGAAATAGTAATTTCACACCTTGTTTTTATCGGATTTGCACCATTTTCGACAAGATTCTCAACCAAAAACATGAAATCGGCATAGATTGCCTATCCAGGCACATCATGCGACACTTTTCTCGAAGATTTGAGACACTTTTCACTTGAATAAATCGCGAAACACGAAGCTGGCAGCCGCCCAATGTTCAACACGTCGACTCTCACAGCACTCTCACACCACTTTTGACGCCGCACTGAAGAAGATTCACGCAGTCCAAGAACGATTCCTGCCTCTATTATCGTGGAACAGGTGACGATCGCGTTTACCTAGCTGTTTACGTTGATGACATCATTGTGGCCTGTCACACTGAGGACGAGTACCAGGCCATTATTCGAGGACTGAACAAACATTTCAAAGTGACGTCGTTGGGCGATATTCGCAATTTTCTTGGAGTTGAAGTCAGACAAGCCAAAGGATCAATTTCGCTGAATCAAAGCAGGTACATTCGGAAACTCCTGAGCCGATTCGGAATGGATGAAGCTAAGCCATCAAAGATTTCATTGGATCCTGGATATTTGCAAACCAAGGAAGAGAGCGATAAACTACCGAACAATTCGCAGTACGCTAGTTTGGTTGGTGGTTTGCTCTATGTTGCCGTTAATACTCGTCCGGATATCGCCGTTAGCGTATCAATCCTAGGACGAAAGATGAGCTGTCCATCACAAGCTGATTGGATAGAAGCAAAGCGGATTCTGCGCTACTTGAAGCATACAGTAGACCACGAGCTGGTACTGGCAATCAATGCAGATCCGTTAACCGTTTACGTAGACGCAGATTGGGCAGGAGATGCAAAGGACCGAAAATCTACTTCCGGATATTTGTTCCAACTAGGAGGAGGTCCAGTATATTGGAGTTCGAAGAAGCAGACCTGTGTGACCCTGAGCAGTACCGAAGCTGAGTACATCGCACTTGCTGAATGCTGCCAGGAGGTCCAGTGGATTTTACGGATTCTAGAATATTTCTCTGTACCAGTTAGCCTACCGATAACTATTTTTGAGGATAATCAGTCCTGTATCAAGCAACTGATTTCACCTACAGTGAGTCGCAGATCAAAGCATGTTGAGACCAAGAATCACTATATTTGAGAGATGCAGACCAATGGAAAAATTCAAGCGGTTTACTGCCCCACCGAAGAGATGATTGCGGACATGCTGACCAAACCACTCCAAGCGGTGAAGATACGCAAGTTTCGAGAAGCAACTGGAATACTACCATCGAGGAGGAGTGTTGAAGTAGGCGATGATGAAGAGTAGTCTAGTTACCAATGATTGTTTATGATAGTGAAATAAAAAGAAAATTTCTTCATTACCGTTCTGAATCTCAAACTGAGTAGATGTTTTATTACGGTCTACAGCTACACTTACAATACTATGCTGCCTCCTGCCGTTGATAAATCAAGGAAAGATTAGTTGTTTGGCCAGACTCTTCGACCATTCGACGAAAACGAGAACAGTAAACGCGATTCGCGTATGAACAAATCCTTCTTTCACATGGTTATTAATTTCTGGGAAGATTAAAGGATGTGATTTCTTTCGTAGATTTTTTGCTTTTAGCAATCACAGCGATGTCCGATACACTGCTGGGTTGTGTTGTGCTGATTATCTATTGAATTTTCAATCAGAACGGTGGATGATCCATTGAATGTTAATTACAGTCAATGGCATCCAGAAGCAAATTAAAATTATGTGAATGATGAGAAAAAATTTTATTTTTTTTTTAAAAAAAGCAAAATTTTATAGACGCGTTGGTTTGTCCGCACATTCATTACTCACCCGCTTTTTGTCAACATGAGCAAATATGTTTAGTTATCAATTCATTTGTACACAGATAAAAAGAAACATTTAATTTTCTGCGTTATATAATGCACATAAAGGGAATGCTAGATTTGGCAGAAATGATTGGAATATTTCATGTGAATTTAAGTCAGATAACGCCTGAATGTAGTCTGTTGTACGGAAGATTGCCAACATTGTTGTATGGCGTATGAAAGATTGCAAACAATTTCGTTGTTTACGCTTCCTTTGACTTACAATTAAACGAACAGAAATTTTACACGCCTGTTAAAATTAACTATTTTTTTCTGTGTCGACACCAATATTTTTAGCGCATTTCTATAAACTTCTACATCTTCTTGGCTTTTTAAGCTTATTGTTTTTCACTCACAGGCGTGTTCTAATTATGTTATATTTTATTTGGACTTCCAAAGTCAAACACCCTTGATTTTTTTTCCATCCCCTGCACAGCTCGAAAAAGTAGCGTGAATTTCTGTTCAATATCATGCACATAAATGGAGCGTCACAAAACATACACATTTAAATTATAAATCGTTTCTGGGTCATTCCAAACATTGTCGATAATATTGTATGCAAAAGCCCGTCTTTGCTAGAACTATTTCATGCAAGTTGCTGCTTCGTGTGGAATGAAATATAATTTCACATGCTCTGGTATTTACATCACAATGAAAATTCAGATTTTTTTCTGTGTATGTATTAAAAGTACGTCAATCTGCAGACATGTAAATGAAGTACAACATGTAAATCAAGTGCAACAATCTGCAGACATGTAAATGAAAATTGAATTGGTATCAGTTCATTTTATAATATCCCTTCACTGTATTATGTATATCAATTTGTATGACATTGTATATTGATTTTATTTTTATCATTACTTTTGTTGTTTTTAAGCATAATTTTATTATTTTCACTTCATAGGTATAGATTGTATTGTCTTATATGTCTTATTTTAATCCTTCCTTCTTCCTGGTATGATTTAGAAGTATCAAGTGCCTTGAATACAAGAAACTGCAACTGAATCAGCAGCAGAAATAAGTACTTATTAGCTAAAGTCCGTTTAGGCTTCCTTTTTCGTTTATTATTTCTCTTTACAGGCTCAGCTATTGTGGTTACTAATTTTATCAATTTTCTATTGACCATCATTTTGATATTAACTGTTAACACAGAGTATGTCGGATATTATTCTGTTAAAATATCCTAATACATGTTATTACTCCATAGAACCAGCAGAAAGGAAATCACTATTTTAGAAATTTCTACATGCAAGGTGTACAATTCTAAAACATTATCCAGCCCAGGCTACCAATTTTGCTGTATAAAATAACTTACACGCTTTAAATACTTATTTCTTTATTATATTCATGAACCTTATTATAATTTATTGATTTAAAACATTTCAATACTGGGATGGGAGGGTGCATCAGGGCATCATTGAAGTTTCAATTGGACAATGGAGTGGACAGCCAACCGGAGTCTAGGAGGGGATGTGTCTTTCATTTATGATTGTTACATTCCACTCCAACAGTTGTGATGAATTTGACGCGCCCTTCTCAAACAAACCATCTAGTGGAAAGCTTAACTGAATTGCGTATTTTGTTATTCGTTTTATCGGATCATATTGCTGGAAGGAGATTCTCTTATTCCCGCAGGTTTCGCGTAAGTGTGTCTGCTTAAGGGCCTGCCCAACCCTTTCTGGCCGTTCATACAGCAGTATGTAACAAAGCATGATCTTTCTGTTAAGTGGAACCGTATGCAGGACAAGGCCCTACGCTAGGATGGTGGTTTCCTACATACATACATATATGTATTAAGAGTACGTCCTTCAATACACTGTAATCATTACCTGATCAACCATTCTGCAAACCTTTTTAAAAATGCGTTATGAAAATGTATATTTAAATGGCTTTAATACTTTGTCTTTTAATTTTTTACATGGTGATACACACATTTAAAACTAGGAATTGATCGCTTCTTGCTTTCAAATATATATCCTCATAGTTCAAATGATGTAACTTGATAAAAGTTCGAGACTAAGGGGTGAATCGAAAAGTAGTATTAAATATTCATTGACGTAAAATTAGGTATACACATAGATTAAGTAGAGTAGTCTTTGTTTCAGTATGAGATGTTAAAAGTGCATTCAAAAGTGCAGATCAAACTCAGACAGAATGTTCCTTCCTGGCGTACAAACGAATTTTGCGTTTTACTCCACTCATCAATTTCTGCACAGTCTTCTCCGTCGCAGTTTCCAAATTCTTTTAATCTGGTCCATGTTCTGAACAACCTAAACATCATTTTGCAGGATTCTCTCGACAACTGCCAAATTGGGCAATTGGGCGGACCTGCGAACAGTTTGGTAGATTAATGTCCACGTAAGGGCCTATTCATAAACCACGTAGACTCATTTTTGAAATTCTCAGATCCCCCCTTCCCCCTCGTTAACTTTTCTCCATACATTTTTTTAAATTTTGTTTGGAGCGTAGACTATAGTAAAACCCCCCTTCCCCCCAGAAAAGTCTACGTGGTTTATAAATAGCCCCTAATCGATATTGGTAGGACAATAAGTCCGCGACTCTTTGAACGAAACAAACGTTTTTGGATAAACAAATGTTTTATTTTTCAACATAATCTCCTATGAGTTCTATATATGGGCAGAATCAGCAGAATCGAAGCCAATTGGAAAAACCACGGAAAAAGGAACTCTTTCGAAGCAACTACACTAAGCCGAACTAGTTTCACGCTGTGTTCGATAAAAGATCTTCTCTTTACGAATACAAGTTTTTTTTTAGTTCTTTGATTATCACGATTTTCAGCCCTGGGCTGGTTCATCTCCCGCCGTAGTCACTCAGATACCTTTTGGGTATTTTCGTAACTTGTCCGGGGGTGAGATTCGAGCTCGTGACGTTAGCGTGAGAGGTATGGATGTTAACCTCTACGCAGGGGTCGTCCCCATTTACGAATACTAGATTTGGAATGAAAAAGTAACTGTTCACCAATCTCAAATCTTTACACACAAAATTCATTCTCAAAATTCGAGATTTTATCCGAATATCACCATTTTCAGGTTTTTTTTTTTTAGGATTATCAGGAACTAAAAATAAGCAATGAAAGTTAGTTTTGACATCATTCGTTTAAATTATTTCGCCTTCATATCTGAACCTTTGCCTTTACCTCAGCCATAAGGTTCTGCACGACCTCGACAGTTTTTTGCATTTCTTCTACATTATTCACCACGACCAGGTCGTTTTAGAAGGTGTTCCCTCATAATGGCCCAGTATTTTTCTATTGGGTGCAGTTCCGGAGAGTTTGAAGGGTTCAGATCTTTCGGCACGAATTCGACATCATTCGCTTTATACCACTCACATGATGACAAATCCGGCCAGCAAATCGTCGAACCGTCGGGAGCTTTCAGGAGAGGGAGAAACCGCTTTTAGAGACACTCTTCCAAATGCACCTGTCCATTCATGGTGCTTGCGGTAACTCCGCAAGTACAAATGCCTTGCCAAATTAAGAAATTCTTGGCAAACTTCGACATTTTCTGTGGACTAAAATATTTACCTGCACCAAGCACCAAAAAAGGACAGAAGTACCGCTCAATCATTTAGGCCTGTGCTAACAAATAATGTGAGATCAGCATTAAAAATTCAGGAATGAGCAATAATGGATGAGAAAAGATCTTCGGATGATCTAATTGTGACCGGTAAATCTGTCAAATAAAGCAACAGCTATTAGTATATGTGCAAATAAGTATGGCTTTATTTCCGCCAAATGATATAATTTGAGCACTAAACTACTTGCATATGGCTTGGAATTTTTTTGGATTTTCCCATTAAACTAGTAGAATGAGCAATAAATAATTGAATAACCACAATAAAAAAAAACTCAAATGTCTTAGGTAGTAGAAACAGTAACCCATCTGTAAATTCAAAAATAATTTGACATCGTGAAAACTTTCCCATGAAATAATCAAAAACACCATTTGAAAACTGGTTTACATTGCGACGGGAACCGTCAACCAGGAAATTTATCTGAGCGAGTGCCTACAAAAACGTCTACTGCCTTTCATGAAGTGACACAATTGTTCCGTTCTATTTTGGCCAGATTTGGCATCTTGCCATTACGGAAAAAGGCCATGAAGTTGTATGCTGCCAACAACGTTCAAGTGCTCCCAACACCCCAGAGCTCCGCCCAATTGAACAATATTGCGCCATCGTCAAGCGGAACTTTAAGAAGACTTAAAAAGCTTTTAAGAGCGAGAAACAGTTCAAGGCAAACTGGCGTTCTGTGGTGAATAAAGTAGACAAGGAGACTGTACAAAACCTTATGGAAAAGGTTAAACGAAAGACCCGGCAATTAGCATTCGGTAAAAAGGAAGCTTAGCTGAATATTTCTCCTGCATTCTGTATTAACTGAACTTGAAAACGAAAATCGATTTAACTTATTAATAAAAACTTTGATCGACTCACACATATTACTGTTTGACCAAATTTTGATCGTGACACCCTTTATTACTCCACGCTCTGACATTAATCAGAATACCCGCAATGGAACAACTGTTAATCGAAATTCAAAAATGTTTTTTTTCTTTAAAGTAGAACGGTAATGATCAATTTACTTTCAAGGTAGTGGTAAATCAATCTCTCAATATTTTCCTAAACGGATGTTCCTACGACCGGAAATGCGCAGATTAACTTTCCATAGCATTTAATTTTAACGCTCAAAAGCACAGCCTATTTTTTTACTAGTATGTAATTTTTGTAGTTGGCTTTTATTTTTGTCATAATCGTTTTGTGTACTGCAGTACTAAATAGGTAAAATAAATAAAGGTAGGTCTAAATTTATTAAAGGGTGTCCACGATGAAATTGCCACACTATGAAATTGCTCTAACTTTTTAACCGTTGGGTAGAATTTAATGAAAATTTTGGTGGATTTAGTTCATTGTGCATTATTTACATCCTGCAAGTTTTAAAGTCCTGTGATTAAAACTCGCGGAAATGGAGTCGAAAGAACAGGTCGTGCGTGATAAAATCTTGCGCATTCATCACGAGAACAAGGATCTCTCGCATCGTTCCATCGCTAAAACGTTGGGAAACGCGAATTCCACGGTGTCGCGAGTGATTAAGCGGTTCGAGGAACGGTTGACCACCGATCGGAAGCCCAGAAGTGAAGGAAAAAGTATTCCGTACAACACCAAAAATCACAACCGCGTAGTTGGGGCCTTCAACCGAAATCCGAACGCCTCCGTTCGGGATGTGGCTAAGAAGCTGCACCTATGCCGAAGTTTTGTCCAGAAGGCCAAAACTAAGGCTGGGCTTCGAACGTTCAAGGTACAAAAGGCCCCTAATCGCGACGAGAAGCAGAACAAGTCCGCCAAAACCCGTGCCAGGAAGTTGTACCTCAACATGCTGACGAAAGTTGAATGCTGCATCATGGACGACGAAACATATGTGAAGGCCGACTTCAAACAGATCCCCGGCAACCTGTTTTTCACGGCCAAGGATAAGTTCAGCGTTCCGGAGCATGTCCGCACTCAGAAGATGCCCAAATTTGCGAAGAAATTCCTGGTTTGGCAAGCCATCTGCACGTGCGGGAAGCGGAGTGCACCTTTCGTGACCAGGACACGATGAACGGACAGGTGTATATAAAAGAGTGCCTCCAGAAGCGGCTGCTTCCTCTCCTGAAGGCCCACAACGTCCCAACAATCTTCTGGCCGGATTTGGCCTCATGCCACTACTCCAAGGACGTGGTATGCGGACAATAAGGTCCATTTCGTGCCGAAAATGTTCAACCCCCTCAACACTCCGGAGCTCCACCTCATCGAGAAGTACTGGGCGATTATGAAGCAGCACCTTCTTAAACGACCTAAGGTAGTGAAGACAGTCGAGGAACTGAAGAAAGTATGGGTTTACATGCAAAAAACGGTTGATTCACAGGTTGTGCAGAATCTTATGGCCGGGGTTAAGGCCAAGGTGCGGGCATTTGCGTATGGACTGTAAATAAAATACGAGTAATATGGTAAAATGAAGTTTATTAGTTATTTCTCAATCCCTGAAAATTTGATGGCAATCGGATGAAAACTCGAATTTTGCGAATCAATTTTGTGTGTGGCAATTTCATCGTGGACACCCTTTAATTTCTCATAACACCGTAAATTGTTATGTTCTTCAGAAAACTTAAGATGTCGTTATATTTCAAATGTATTTATTTACTAAGCTGAATGTAAAAATGATACAGCTTTTATTTATTTGTTACCTCCTGCATTTCGAACAAAACTAATGTTCCATTGTACTAATTCTTCATTGACATTGTGCTGCTGTATTTTTCATTTCAGCGATAAAATCATCATTAGCCGGCAGTTCATTATCTGATTATACATTGCCTGATAACATTAACATAAGTGTAAATGTATAAGGATTGTATCACTTTGGTATGCAAATGTGTGATCGTCCTTGTTCATTAGAGTTACCGTTAAGCTATCACCTTCCATCTCCGGGGTTAAATATGGTAGATTAGTATAACTTTCATAACTGATAGATTTCATGCACTACCAGAAGTGGGAACAGGGGTGGAAAATACACATACATACCCATTACACTTTTCTTCCGAGTTTATTATACCTCAAAAGCTGATTTCATTGTCAAACAGAGGCCCCTCCGCGGAACAGGATATTAAAATTACCTTATATCATTCAGAGATTTAAGTAAACAACAACGTTGCAAAACAACAAACCCTTCCTCCGGGAAACCGCAAAATTTAATAATACGCTTTCATCCTGCATTGCAATTAATTCCGCATTTGAATGCAAGTTATTCGCCGCACCGCCTGCGAGTAGTTTTGTTATTTCGTATCTTTTTCATCGTCGTCATCGCATTGTCCAGTGAACAAGCGAACGGTGCGGTTCGTTGTGTACGCTCTCCGTTGCTTTGAAAGTTTGTCACGCGTTGTTTCCAAGTGCAGTTTTTTTTTCTCTCGATAGTGTCCTCATCGCAGTTGATATCGAGTTTTGCTTTTTCTGAAGAAGAAAACGTGTGTTAATCAGTGCAACGACGCTATTAATTGCAATTAGCAATCAAATAGCCATATTGCTCCGCATCTATTCACGGCACGCACACCAGCAGTCCATCGTGTGTAGCGTGCAATCGTTCATCTGCCAACCACCACCGACCAGCGTCTTCATCATCGTCATCATTTTCATCATCGCTGAGCTCCACATCTAGCCCGTACAAGCGGCCACACATCGTCGCTCGGCAGCAGTAGCACATTCGTTGACCGGCTGCAGCAGATCAGTGATACATATAAGATAAGTTTTTGTTTCTCCTGAATACATTATAATTTAATTTTGAGTGAGTGCGTGTGTGTGTGAGAGAGTGTTTTTAGCTTTAGTTTGTTTTTCTGTGTTCGATTATTTTTAATTGCGTGAGCGTTTGAGCGTCATAAACTCCCACGTGGGAGCCATGGATGATTTGTCGGAAGACGAATCATCTATGGCGCGAAATGATGGGGTAGCTCATAAGGTTACCCGATCACGTGCTTATCCAGATGGTTCAGCTGGTCCATGGGTTGTCTTCTTTCAGCCCAAAACGAAACCTCTTAATGTTTATCAGATCTCCAACGATCTGACGAAGCGATTCTCGGCCGTGACCGAGATAATAAAAGTTAGACCGAATAAACTTCGGGTCGTTGTGTCCAACCTTAAGCAAGCTAACGAGATTGCTGTCTCTCAGCTTTTTACACTCGAGTATCGGGTATATATCCCAGCTCGGGGTATTGAAATTGAAGGTGTGGTCACCGAAACGAGTGTGAACCCTGAGATCCTGCTGAAACAGGGGGTTGGTCGATTTAAGAACCACCTGCTTTCTCCAGTGAAGATACTGGATGTGATAAGACTTGGCACAGTATCGATCACTAAGGGTGAAAAGAAGTTTACACCGTCAGACTCGTTTCGTGTGACCTTCTCTGGCTCAGCCCTCCCTCAATACGTCGAGTTGGGAAAACTTCGACTACCTGTGCGGTTGTTCGTACCTCGGGTCATGACCTGCCAAAAATGCCAGCAGATGGGACATACGACCTCCCATTGCGGCAATAAGGCACGCTGCTCCAACTGCGGGGAGAAACACGAGGATGGCGCCTGCGCAGACAGCACACCAAAATGCGCTTTCTGTAAGGGAACTCCTCCTCATGCTCTCTCGTCATGCCCGGCGTACAAACAACGCGGGGAACAATTGGAACGCTCGCTAAAACAGCGTTCCAGGCAATCTTTCGCCGAAATGGTGAAAAAAGCCACACCATCACCCGATGCCAATACAAATCCCTTTGCTCCTCTGTCAGATGACGAGTCTGACTTTGATTTGGCTGAAGAGGGAACATCGTGCAGTTTTCCGGAAGGTGCCCCACGGAAGCGAAGACGCGTCCGCCCACGGAAAGTTGCTGAAAAGAAGCCCGAGACCAGCATGCCTACTTCAAAAAGAGGTGGGAAAAAGGAAAATCCAATTCCTCCTGGTTTTCGTAGTACTAACTACACCCAGGACTTTCCATCTCTCCCGGGGACATCCAAAAGCCCTGATGCCCCGCTTTTAAGAACAGAAGCCCCCTCCTCAAGCGGGCTGTTCTCATTTGATAACATTGTCGAAGGTATCTTCAAGTACCTTGAAATTTCTGACCCTCTCAAAAGCATTGTATTGGCAATGCTTCCCACAGTGAAGACTTTCTTGAAGCAATTGACAATTAAGTGGCCCCTCCTTGCAGCTATCATTTCCTTCGATGGATAATTTTCCAAATGAGGTCGGGGATTTGATCACTGTTCTGCAGTGGAATTGTCGAAGTTTTGTTCCTAAATTGGAATCTTTCAAATTTTTGGCTCACAATACCGGTTGTGATGCATTTGCTATTTGTGAAACATGGCTCTCTCCCGAAATCGATCTTCCGTTTCATGATTTCAACATTATTCGTCTTGATCGTGAGGATTCACGTGGAGGAGGAGTACTTTTGGGGATCAAAAAGTGCTACTCCTTCTATAGAGTGAATTTTCCTCCTATTCCAGGTATTGAAGTTGTCGCATGTCAGGCTGTTATTAAAAATAAAAGCCTTTGCATTGCTTCCGTTTATATTCCTCCTAGAGCCTCAATAAACCAAAAACAACTTTCAGATATTTGTTCGGTTCTTCCTGCTCCGCGGTTGATCATGGGAGATTTTAACTCTCACGGTACAGGCTGGGGAGAACTGTACGACGACAACCGGTCTTCCTTGTTATATGACCTCTGTGACAACTTCAATATGACAGTTCTTAACAATGGAGAAGTAACACGTTTGGCTGGTCCATCCTCAATTGGCAGTAGATTAGACCTCACACTTTGTTCGAATTCATTATCGTTGGATTGCACATGGGATGTGATTCAAGATCCCCACGGTAGTGATCACTTGCCCATAAAAATTTCGATTGCCACCGGGTTCAATCCGTCGGAATCCATCAACGTCGCGTATGATCTTACCCGTTACATCGATTGGACAAAGTTCAGGACAGCAGTAGAGGAAGCCGTAACGACGGTAGAAGAGCTTCCACCGCTGGAGGAATATAACTTCCTCTCCAACCTGATCTTAGACAGCGCGCTTCAAGCTCAAACTCGACCAGTTCCAGGAACGTCATTTCGTAGGAAACCTCCTTCTCCATGGTGGGATCAACAGTGCACCGAGGTTTACCGTAAAAAGTCCGACGCGTTTAAAGTTTTCCGTAGACGTGGAATACCTGAGCACTTCGAAGTATACACGGCTCTCGAACGCGAACTTAAGAGTCTCATCAAGGCCAAGAAACGCGGTTACTGGCGAAGATTCGTGGACGGGCTATCGCGCGAGACGTCGATGAGTACTCTTTGGAACACGGCGCGAAGATTGCGTAACCGAACTACGAACAACGAGAGCGAAGAGTACTCGGACCAATGGATCCTCAAGTTCGCGCGAAAAGTTTGTCCAGATTCTGTGCCGGCACGGATGAATCCTCGCGAAACCACGAATTCGATAGATGAGAACAGCCAACCTTTTTCAATGGTAGAGTTCTCTCTCGCACTCCTTTCGTGTGGCAATACGGCTCCAGGGGCTGATAGGATTAAGTTCAACTTGCTTAAGAACCTCCCAGACGTCGCTAAGAGGCGCATGTTGTACTTGTTTAATCAGTTTCTGGAACTCAACATTGTACCGGATGATTGGAGACGGGTGAGAGTTATAGCCATTCAAAAACCTGGTAAACCCGCGTCTGACCACAACTCCTATCGACCCATCGCGATGTTATCTTGTATTCGAAAGTTGTTGGAGAAAATGATCCTCTTCCGTCTGGACAAATGGGTTGAGACGAATAACCTGCTTTCAGATACTCAATATGGTTTCCGTAGGGGTAAGGGAACGAACGACTGTCTCGCGTTGCTTTCCACAGATATTCAGTTAGCTTTTGCTAAAAAAGAGCAAATGGCTTCTGTGTTCTTGGACATAAAGGGGGCTTTTGATTCAGTATCTGTTGAAGTTCTATCAGATAAACTCCACGCTTGTGGCTTTTCACCATTAATGAATAATTTTTTGTATAATTTGCTGTCAGAGAAACATATGAGCTTCTCTCATGGAACCTCTACAGCTTCCCGATTTAGCTACATGGGTCTCCCCCAGGGATCATGTTTAAGCCCTCTTTTGTATAATGTTTATGTCAAAGACATTGACAGTTGTCTAAATGACAACTGTACGTTGAGACAACTTGCGGATGACGGCGTAGTGTCTGTCACGGGACCCAATGGGGTCGATCTGCAAGGACCTTTACAGGATACCTTAGACAATTTGTCTACTTGGGCTCTAGAGCTAGGTATCGAATTCTCTACGGAGAAAACTGAGTTGGTAGTTTTTTCAAGGAAGCATAACCCAGCTCAACCGAAGCTTCAAATTTGGGGTACACCGATAACTCATTCAATGTCCTTTAAATATCTTGGGGTCTGGTTCGATTCAAAGTGCACCTGGAGATCCCACATTGAGTATCTGAAGCGAAAGTGCCAGCAAAGGATCAACTTTCTTCGAACAATTACCGGGACCTGGTGGGGAGCGCATCCGCAAGATCTTCTAACGTTGTACCGGACAACGATTTTGTCGGTTATCGAATACGGTAGTTTTTGTTTTCAGTCAGCGGCTCGGTCGCACATCATAAAACTGGAACGTATTCAATATCGGTGTCTTCGTATCGCGTTAGGTTGCATGCATTCGACTCACACTATGAGTCTTGAAGTGCTGGCCGGCATGTTGCCACTCTCGGATCGGTTTACAGAGTTATCTCTCCGGCTCCTCACCAGGTGTGAAGTAATGAACCCCCAGGTAATCGAAAATTTTGAGAAGCTTCTCGAGTTGAATCCTCAAACTCGCTTCATGACTTTGTACCATTTGTACATAACACAGGATGTCAGCCCTTCGCCGAACATTTCCAATCGTGTTTGCTTCTCCGAATTCGGCAATTTGGTTCATTTTGATTTATCCATGAAGCAGGAGCTTCATGGAATCCCAGAGCATCATCGTCCTATGATTGCTCCGGTGATATTTGCTGCAAAGTTTGGCCAAGTTGATTCCACTAAATCGTTCTTCACTGACGGATCATTGATAGAGGAGTCAGCAGGCTTTGGTATATTTAATGAAATTTATAGCGCCAATCGTAAACTTCAAGCTCCTTGTTCCGTATATGTCGCTGAATTAGCGGCAATACACTTTACGCTAGAAATTGTTGCCTCACTAACACCGGATCAGTATTACATTTTCACGGATAGTCTCAGTTCTATAGAGTCTATTCGCTCCTTGAGGCCGGTAAAGCACTCCTCGTATTTTCTCATGAAAATACAGGAGCTTCTAAGTGCTTTATCTTCGCGTTATTTTATCATCACCTTTGTATGGGTCCCATCTCATTGTTCAATTCTGGGCAATGAGAAAGCGGACTCGCTGGCAAAGGTGGGCGCTATAGAAGGCGATATTTATGATCGACAAATCGCCTTTAATGAATTTTTTACTATTTTTCGTCAACAGTCACTCGTCAGCTGGCAGTATAAATGGAGTAAAGGAGATTTGGGGCGATGGCAACATTCTATCATCCCAAAGGTGTCGAAGAAATCTTGGTTTGGAGGGATGGATGTGGGTCGAGACTTCATTCGTGTGATGTCTCGCCTCATGTCCAATCATTATTCTTTGAACGCTCATTTATACCGTGTTGGGCTGAGCGACAGCAATCTCTGTGAATGTGGACAAGGTTACCAGGACGCAGATCACATTATTTGGTCATGTGCTGAGCATCGTGGAGTCAGATCTGAGCTTTATGATTCCCTTCGGGCTCGAGGTAGACAACCCAATGTACCGGTTCGAGATATTTTGGCTATACGTGATCTGGAGTTTATGAAACTCATTTATGTGTTTTTGACTAACATTAGCCTTAGATTGTAGTTAGTTTAACCTGTATGTTTACTTTAAGTTTTTTTTTTCGCTGTGTTTGTGTGTGTATTTTTTTTTCTCATTCTCAAAAATGTTAAAGTCAAAAGAAAACCTAAAGTTGTATAGTTATAAGTTTTTATCCAATTCCGAATTTAAAATAAACGTGCTTTGTAAACCACACTTCAAATTCCCGCCTATCTTCCCATCCATACAATTGTTATTCCTATTAACCTCGAGACGGCCGCGAGTAATCGGTTCTATCCCCTTAACATTAGTTTTAAGATAATTGATGTATATAAATATGAAAACTTGGCTCTGTAAAGTTGATTCGATTGAGCCTGTACAAATAAATGATTGATTAAAAAAAAAAAAACTATTTTGGTATTGTCTTACCTCAATTTGGTATTCGCATAACATTGTGGGAACAATTTTATGTTATTATCCTCAGGTATTTTACCTCTTAATCTGAGCTCAGAAATACCAAGGCCAGTTATCAAGTTATTCGTTCCTGCTCGGGACGTTAGTCGTAACAGTCAAAGCTTTACGTTTTGGCGAACGCCACAATGAGATCTTGAGCATGTTTATGCAAATCGTAGCTGATATTCGGAAGGAGAGGAAAGCAATCTTCATTGGTCGGCTTGATGGTGCTCAACTAGATTCACTCGTGCTTGTTTTATTTGCTTTTGGGTAGTTCTCTATCCGACTATTGATACCTTCCGGAGCAATATTTGATTACAGTCCTTATGCTAGCTTTCGTACACAAAATGACTACCGTTTGCAGAAATTTAAGAGCTCAATTTCTCGTTTCATTCTTCAAGGGAACTGTTTTATGTTTTATCCGTAACCGTAGGAGGAGGTCGCCAAAAATTGTGTTGATTCTTTGAAGCAGTATTTGGTAACTGAGCATGACTTAATAATTGTTTGATGTCCAATTTATTCTGGATGCTATCCCAGAGACCTTCTTTCCTTGAGTCCGATATTTTTTATTTCTGGAAAACTTATTCAAAACGACATATATGATTTTATTAACAAAGAGATAAACAAAGCTTCAAACGTAATTTTCTCAAAACTCTCGGAGCCCTCGCCGAAACTAGGATAACCATCATTTTAGCGAAATATCATTCTTTGTGGTGGTGGTCCTAGTTTGCGGGAAACTGCTACTGGTTTAAAAAAAATACTTTTGAATCTTTGTTTACCCCTTTGTTGACAAAATCAGATGCAAATGCAGCGCCGATTAGAGAGATGCAAAAATAAGTGTTGGTAAATTAAGTTATGTAAGGACCCCCAATTTGTAAAAGATGTATTGTAAATATGAGGATTATCTTGAGTATTGCTTCAATAAATTTTAGAATGAGATATTGAAATGAGAAAAGAGTTGAAAAAGCGTGTAGCTTCAACTGAGGTTTATTGCGAACTAACTGTTTGTGAAAAATAACAAGTTCTAGTAGCTAAGGGACAGGGGCGTAGCTAGGGTATCTAGATTGTCACAAATGCTAACTTGAATACACCCCTACTCAATCGCACTATCTTAGTTCCAATCTTAGGGTCTTGAATCGGTTGAACTCCAAGGCCTTTGTAAAAATATCCGCCAGTTGATCTTGAGTCCTAATGGGTTCAATGTTCAACATCCCTGATACCACATGGTCACGCACAAAATGATGCTTGATGTCTAAGTGCTTTGTGCGTTTCGTCTCCAGATTCTTCGCCATACAAATGCAACTCCTATTGTCTTCATAAATTGTGACGGGTCTGGTCGATTCTTGAAGATCGTCCAGTATTCCTTGCAGCCACAGGGATTCTGTGTCTGCTGCACTGAGTGCAACGTGTTTTGCTTTTTACTGCAGCAGGTTACCATGCACCCAAACACTTGGAAAATATATTCACTGATGTACTTTCAATCTTCAGTGTCGGACGCCCAGTCTGCATCTACAAATCCTATCAATGGACGACTTGTTCGGTTCCGCTTAAACTGCAACATCAACTTCTTCGTTCCTTGCAAGTAGCGAACGATTCGCTTCAGGGCTTGCCAATGCTCGGTGGATGGCTGTTGTTGGAACCCGTCCAGGTAACCAACGGAATAGCAAATATCCAGTCGAACGCTCAGCATCACGTACATTAGTGAACCGAATAATTCCCGGTACGGTTGGTTGATATACTCTCCTTCTCGTTTTAGCACCAGGCCTTTCTCCATCGGGGTTAGCGCTGGATTGCATTCGGCATTCCGAAACGGGTTATCAGCTAATCGGTTCTTGCATCTTAAGATAACTGCAGCTGTCCATCATCGCGGTTTTATTCGATCCTCATTCCTAAGAAGTATCGAAGCTCTCCACAGTCGGACATCTCAAACATCGAAGCTAAATCCTTTTTCAACTTGATGATATCCGCCAGATTGCGGCCTGCCACCATCAGATCGTCCACGTATATGATGAGCACAAGCTCTTCTCCATCTTCTAGCTTCGTGTAAAAGCAGTAATCGCGTCTTGACCTTTCGAAACCCATTTTGCGAATTGCTTCATTAAACCGGTCGTTCCAGCACCGTTTCAACCCGTACAGGGATTTCAGCAATCGGCAGACTTGGCCAGGTTACGCTGACACGCCATCCGGGACTTCCATGAAGATGGTTTCCTTCAAGGGGCCGTGAAGAAACGCTGTGCACACATTTAATGGAAATAGTATCGCCGGTGCACGACTTGCTTCTGGAGGAACCCATTTGCTACAAGGCGGGCCTTATAGCGAACCGGTTTGTCGTTTTCATTTTCCTTCAGCCGGAACACCCACTAGGATTTGAGTGGCTTAATATTTTTCGGACAGGTCGCCAGTTCCCAGACTTGGCTTTTCTCCAAAGATTTCAATTAGCTAGCAACAGAACGCATCCAATCGTCTTTGTCGTCTCGATGGGCTAGCTCGCCAAACATTTCGGGAACACCTGGAGACAAGGAAACACCAGAAATTGCTCCGTAACTAACGAAATAATCGACTCGTGGGGTTCTATTTGCGAAGGGAGCGCTGGTGCTGCCGGTTCGTACTCCTCTTCATTTGCGTCGCCTGACTGGCCTCCCTGTTCTTGTTCCTCTTCATCCCTTTATAGTGGGAATACTGGATTACAAACGGTAATTGGTTCGCTGCTTCAGCGTAAAATTCATACGGAAAACGAGCTTCGTCGGACTTCGCGTCACGAGCAAACATAATCTTCTGACTAGTTCGATCCCAAAGCCGATAGCCGTTTGGCGCATATCCTACCATGATCACTTCAAAACCTTTGGTATCCAGGCATAAGCACGATAACCGAGAACTCGCAGCTTCTCCAGATTGGGTTTCACTCCTAGCCACAATTCCGCGGGTATCGACTTTACCGGAAGAGCTGCCGTTGGACTTCGGTTGAGAAGGTAACACCAGTCACCACAGCTTCGCCCCATATCTTTTTTGACATTCGGGAATCCAGAAGTCTAGCACGTACCGTTTCAATAAGCGTTCGGTTGAACCGCCGTTCTGTTGCGGGGTATACGCAACCGTCGTTTCGATCTGGATACCCTTCGTCTTGTACCACTTTTTCTGATCGTCCAAGCCGTATTCTGTACCTTTATCCACCGTGAGCATGGACATTTTTCTGTCGAACACTGCAGTTACCATAGCCTCACATGCACGATTTTTTTTCCAAAACTTGCGACGATTTTTTTTCCAAAACACATTCACGAATTTTTTCCAAAACTTCACGAATTTTTAAAACCAAACAAAAAAAAAACACAAAAAAACCCCAAAAAAATTTTTTTTTTTTTCAATCCGAAAAAAAAAAAAAAAAAGGAATATTTTTCCGCAAAATTTTTTTTTTATTTTTTTCCCCCCCCCAAAACCCCCCCCCCTCCCCCCAACCCCCCCTAATTTTTTCCAAGGTGGAGCCGACCTTTTTGGTCACTTTCATCCATTCTTTCTTCAACTCCATATCTTACCTTACCAATCAGACTAAGGTCGGTGTGGCCTCTGCTGTACACAGGAGTTGTTTCCATTGTAATCGGTCCCTGGCTGTACCTCGCCAGCCTCGCTGTCTGCGGAGGGTCCGCAGGTCGCCTGCTACTTGATCAATCCACCTTGCTCGTTGCGCGCCTCTTCTTCTTGTACCTGTCGGTTCGTTTTCGAGAACCATTTTCACAGGGCTGTCGTCCGACATTCTTACGACATGCTCAGCCCATCGTAGGCGACCGATTTTTGCGATGTGTACGATCGGAGGTTCTCCCAGCAACTGGTGCAATTCGTGGTTCATTCGCCTCCTCCACGTTCCGTCTTCCATCTGCACTACACCGTAGATCGTACGCAGCACCTTCCGTTCAATGACTCCAAGGGCGCGTTGGTCCTCCACTAGCAATGTCCATATTTCGTGGCCGTAGAGAACTACCGGTCTAATAAATGTCTTGAAGATGGTAAACTTTGTGGTTCGGCGAACTTTGTTCGATCTTAGCGTTCTTTGGAGTCCAAAGTAGGCACGATTGCAAGCCATAATGCGCCTTTGTATTTCTCTGCTGGTGTCGTTATCGGTGGTCACCAATGAGCCCAGATACAGGAATTCGTCTACCACCTCGATTTCATCACCGTCGATCTGAACTTGTGCTAGGAGGCTAACATTTTCTTCTCGTGAGCCTCTTCCCTTCATGTATTTTGTTTTTAACGCATTAATCACAAGCCCAATCCTACAAGCTTCAGCCTTAAGTCTGATGTACGTTTCCGCCATCGTCTCAAAGTTACGTGCTACGATATCAACGTCGTCGGCGAAGCCAAATAGTAGGACAGACTTCCTGAAGATTTTGCCACTCGTGTCTATCCCAGCTCTTCGAATCACACCCTCCAATGCAATGTTAAACAACAAACACGACAATCCATCACCTTGCCGTAACCCTCTCCGAATTTCGAAGGGACTCAAGAGCGTCCCTGATATTCGGACGACACACATCACTCGATCCATCGTTGCTTTGATCAACCGCGTCAGTTTTTCCGGAAATCCATATTCGTGCATGATTTGCCATAAAACCATAAATTCTTCAACTCCAGCTCGTTCTTAAACACCTTGGACGATTTTCGAACTGTGGCCTTCATTATGGCCCAAAATCTTTCCACCGGACGAATCTCTGGTGAATTTGGGGGGTTGGCGGTTTTTGTACAAAAACAACGTTATTGTCTCTGTTTCAAGCCAACGTCGATCGCGCCTAATGGCATGATGCCAGGTCCAGCCAAAATAATGTCTCGCCTCCGTGGGACCGCAGGAAGGGCAACGGACGCTTCTGGAGGCATTTGGTGCGGTAAATTTCGCTGGTGATGGTACCCGTTGTGATGTACGGTTTACTCAGTTTACCGCATTGGCATATGGCCTACCAGAGCAAGTATTTTTTGGCGAATTTGTTCTTCTTCCTTATGTCTTCAGCAACACCAAACCGTGATTTGGCAACGTAGAACTCCAGCCCCGGTATCTGCTTTGCGTCTGCCTTGATGTAGGTTTCGTCATCCATAACCACACACATCGGTTTCGTTAACCATTCTCGATACAGCTTCCTTGCGCGGGATTTGGCCGCCGTGTTTTGTTGATCACGCCGGTTCGGTGCCTTGCGGACCTTGAATACACGAAGCCCAGCTCGTTCCATGGTTTGCTGAACGAACCAGGCGGAACACTTTGCCTTCAGAGCCGCGTCGCGAATCGAAAGGTTCGGATTACACTTGAAATAATCCAACACCTTCCGGACCTTCACAGGGTCAGCTGTCGTCGATTTTCTTCCACTTCCAGCCCGCCGCTCGGTCGTCTGGGACTCCTTAAACGATTTTACCACCCGAGACACAGTTGTATGGGTGATTCCCAGTTGTCTTCCGATCCATCTCATGTTCGTAGTCGGATTTTCCATGACGGCGCGCAAAATTCTCCGGCGATTTTCTTCTTGTTTCGATGACATCTCAATAACCACTGAACCGATTGTTATGAAATTTTGCACATGTAAACAATTCACTCCAAACTAGTTATATCCAGATTTTCAGCAATTTTACCCATGGATAAAAATGGTGCATTTTTTTCGAGTACAGGCCTTATAATCGAGAAATGACTGTAGTCGTCGATGAAAGATACAAAAAAGGGTGAACCATCCCACGCAGGGAGATCGATCGGACCACAGACGTTCCAAGATTCTCGTCGCACGCTGACGAGTTCCGTCGAAGGGCTCGGGGCATTGCTTGCCCTGCACACACGGTTTGCAGAGTTCTGTCCTCTCTGACTTGGATTTGATACCATTCACCATACCGTGTTGCACCATTGTCGAGATTGCTTGATGGTTGAGGTGGCCCAGCCAGCGATGCCACAAATCACTCACCTCCGCTTGACATGAATTCGCATAGGAGTTTTGAACTTTAACATTCAGCTCGTACAGACTTCCTTTCAGGTATGTCGAGGCAAACATCGTATCATCCTTCCGCAAAGTAGCTTGATTACCTGAGAACAGCACCGAGATCTTAGCCTTGGCCAGTTTCTTAACCGACATCAGGTTATCTCGCAGATCTGGTATGAACAAAACATCGTTGATCTTCATAGAAACTCCTTTGTTGCTCAATCCTTCGATGATGCCCTTCTTCCGTGCTTCCAAAGTTTGGCCATCCTTAGCATCGTTGATAAAAATGGGTCAAGACAATTTGTACATCGACGAGAACACCAAGTGATCGCTGGATCGGGTTTCGAGCTTGAAGACCAGTCGTCTTTCACCGCTTCAGCGTCCTCCTGTGCGAACGGCCATGAAACTTACTCCCTTGCTTCCAGTTTCCACGTTTGATTCGTTCGGAACCTCCAGCCAGCAGTTCGTCTTTATGTGCCCTTTCTAACCGCACCGGTGGCACTTGCCTGCAAATTTCTTTGACTTGGCCTGATCCTTATCACCAGCAAAAGCAGTAAACTGATTGTTTGTGCCTTCTTGATGTCGGTCGTGTTGCTTCACCTCATCACCTAAAAGCCGTTGCTTCACCACGTCTAGCGTCAGATCATCGTTACCAAGATTCTCCAGGGCAGTTATCAATGGGTTAAACGATTCTGGAAGCGTCCTGAACAATGTGACCACCATGTCAGGCTCCTTCAATTCCACTTCAGCCACCCTTAGTTGTCGGATAAGGTCATTGAAATATACCAAATGGCTCCGCATAGATTCGCCTTCCTTCATATTCAAACGCCCAAGTTGCTTTCGGATCAGGTTCTGCGTCGCTAGTGATTTCTTTTTCAAATCAGTTTTCCAGCGCCTTCCACATCTGCTTCGCCGTTCGTTTTTCACGGACAACCTCGAGGCAATCGTCTCCAAGTAAGTTGATAATCATGGATTTCGCCTTCTTATCCACATCGTAGAACTTCCACTTTTTCACCGCCTCCTCTTTTCTCCTACCATTTTTTTCTTTTTTTTTTTACCCCCCCCCCCCCCCACCCCCCCCCCCCCCCCCCCCCAAAAAAAAAGATTCCACCCCACTCCCCCCCTCCTATCCTCCCCTTGCCCACAACACAATACTTCCCTCCTATTCCTCCCCACCCAAACACCGGCCGCCTCCCCCCAATAAACCGGGCCAACTTCAAACCGAAGCGATAAGCTGAACACAGTGGCCAAATCCCGCGCCAGGAAACTGTACCGCGAGTGGTTGGTGCCACCGATATGCATCGTTATGGACGACGAGACGTACATTAAAGCGGACGCCAAGCAGATCTTCGGCCTGGAGTTTTCCGTTGGTAAGTCCCGCTTGAGTGTTCCGGAAAAGTTCCTGGACCAATTTTCCAAGAAGTACTCGTTGTGGTAGGCGATCTGTGGGTGCGGCAAATTCAGCAAGCCACACATAACGACCGGCATTATCAACCGCCAAATATATAAAGAAGAATGCCTGTTACACTTCCTACGGTCCTACGATGGTTTGGCCGGCATCGTGCCATTACGTGAAATCGGCGATGCAGTGGTACGAAGCCAACGATGTTGTTTTTGTGCCGGAAGAGGCAAATCCGCTTTACTCGCCAGAACTTCGACCAATAGAAAAATTCTGGGCGATTATGGAGGGTAAGCTTCGGAAATAAGGTCGACATTTAAAGAAAGAGTGGATGCAATTGTGTAAGAAAGATGGCGCAAGTGTTGCACAGGATTTGATGGGTAACGTTAAGTTCAAGGTGCGGGCATTTAGCCTAGGAGAAGAGGTTGAATAAAACAACTTTGCAAAAACATAACTAATATGTGTTTATTTATTCGCTGAGAATTTCAAAAATAATTGACTTTAAATGAATTTTTGGTGAAAAATTTTGTCTCTTGCATTTTTTTCGAGTACAATCTTTATGTACACTGCTACCCAATGCACTGCTGCTACTTTTATTAAAACTTCAAAGTTCAGCATTAGATGGTTACATTTCTCCAGTTCGAACGAAAGCCGAATCTTCCTCTTGATGGAGCCCATCGGCGCTCGCACAGCGAAAACGGACACGGAATCAGCGCATTTCTTCTATTTTGTCCGCATTTGCTGTAAGTCCTTGACTGACCCGCGACTTCATCGAAGTCACTGCTTTAAAATTGCCCAGTATTTTTCGATTGGTCGAAATTCCGGGCAATTCGTAGGATTCATTAGCTTGGGAACAAAATCTATCTTGTTGGGAGCATACCACTCCAGAACCACCTTGAAGTAGTGGTAGCTGGCCAAATCGGGCCAAAAGATGACTTTGCCTCTATGTTTGCGGATGAACGGCAATACACGCTTTTTCAGGCATTCATTGATGTAAACATGGGATATCATCGTCGAGGATGTGACGAATGGTTTCGTTTTCAGGCCACAACTGCAAATCGCTTGCCAAATCATGGCCTTCTTCGCGAACTTGTCGGCAAACACGAACTTGAATCTTACCGGCACATCTCCACGTCCAGTCGCGATGTAAAACTTTTGACCGGGAAGCTGCTTAAAATCGAGTTTGACGTTTCGTCATCGATCAAAGTGCAGCGCTTGTGTGCCTTACACGCTTTTTGGCCACGGAATTCTGATTCATGTGTCGGTTCGGATTTGTTTACTGGCTTTGTATGACTTTCCTAGCAAGGATGTTCCGCACCGTTTAAAAGTTGGCGTTGTACTTTCTGACCACATCTTGGATCGAAAGACCGAAGTTGGCTTTAATGCAGCTGACGATCCATGCTTCTAATTTTTTCGTAGGTCCGCTGATTATTTTCCACACTCATGGTTTCCCTGTAGGTTTTGGGCACTCGACAAACTGTCGTTTTCGGCATCTTCAGCAGCTGCCTAGCTTGGAACCGGACCACTCCGGATTTTCCTTTTTCTTTTTTTTTTTCGAGTTCCATTTGTTGTTATTTCTGAACGCGATCGACTACTTTGATCAAACTTGCACCAGTTGTTCTCGATAGAGGTGCAAACAGACCATTTTCAAAGATTTTCGATTTCCAACACTAGGAGCGTGCTAGTAGCGCGTGAGGGTCGTACCAATTTACTTTTAGTCAGCCTTTAATCTAATTTCTTATATACTAAATATATACAACAGATAAGCGAGGAGAGTTAAGAGAAGCATGATATCTGCATAGAACATAGCTACATACACTGATAAAGATGTAGAATAAAGGTGGATTGTACGTAGGCAGAGACGTCGTAGGGAGAGATAAGTCGACATTTTGTCAGCTCCCACAATCTTGGTCAAAACATTATCAATCCTCACGAAGCTACCGTTAACGAGCATGCAAATACCATCCATCTATGCCCCAATGACTTTTCAAAGGAATAAGAAATCACAGTTGACGAACTGTCGGCCTATATAAAAACGTTGAAGAACATGAATGCCCCAAGTTTCGCCAAATCCTGACTGCAGCGAAGTCTGAATGTTTTGTTGAAGTATCCCACAGATTGGAAGATTTGCATCAATGCAGCAAAGACCCAGGTCATCCTTTTCCCTCACTCAAAATATCCCAGACTTGTTCCAGCTGAAGATGTTAAAATTTGACTGAACGGTACAACAGTGGAGTGGACCCATTCAGTCATCTATTTTGGCGTGACACTAAATAGCAAGATGAATTTTAGAGAACAGATTGATAAGACTGTCACAAAGTGTAACGTCCTGTTGATGCTAATGTATCCCTTGCTAAACAGAAAGCCTACATTGTCCCGGAAGAACAAGCTTGCTATCTACAAACAGATCATACTTCCGGTTTTTGAGTACGGCATGCCGATCTGGAAGAGTTGCGCAAAAGCACACCACCTGAAGCTTCAGCGGGTTCAAAACAAGTTTTTCAGGATAATCCTGAACACACCTTCGCGGACGAGAACTACTGAGATTCACCGTCTAGCCAAAAAAACGCACATGAAGATCGTTTTAGTGAGACTATCAGACTATTGGTACAGGACACGTTGCCAGCTATCAGACCACCAAGTCATCCGGAACCTGGTACCCCTCCTCTAGGGTTTTTCACATAATAGTTATTGTAAATTTATAAATTTTATTTTTTTAAACCAACCAATCTCCATCAGGGATAAGATGTAAACAAGGACAATAAATTAACGAAAAACACCACTAAACAATCGTAAAAAGATCAAAGATGTAGATTCATAAACCTGTAACGTTTCGCTCATCGCCATGAGGCACCAAGAGTAGACCCAGAGAACACTAGATCGCATATTATAGCGGATATGAGTATAAAGTGGAGGCGATATACGTACAGTTTACATGGAGTCAAATGAACGAATATACGTATATCGCCTCCACGTTGTACACTTATGCGCTATCATATACAATTGTGTGTTGACTGGAGACAGTCATGTTTGCTAGAATGAAAGATATGAAGAGAAAGTGTTGAAAGTTCCGTCAGTGTACGGTAGGTCGGAAATAGTATAGAATGGTGATGAGCGAAACATCTCCTTCTACATCATAATCGTTACTCCACGCACGGAGAATACAAAAATAACAATTAGAGTATGTAAATCCCATCAATGGTGGTAACCATTAATTCATACTGGTGGGGCCAGTATCACAACGCTTTACGGTCTTTCTCTCCGAGGTCTAACTAAAGTAAACTAAACTAAGTAATTATCAGTCGTTGTGTACCAAAAACAAACCCAAAAAGGAGAGGGTTTCCTCTCCCATGTACGCATCAAAACAGTGTCTGTACAAACTACAGCTAGAAACTATCACTAGCTATCAGTGGTACATGAGCGAGATCCAACGCGTTATTATTGCCAGTTGAGGTGCCAGATGTATCTGTGCCTCAACCTACCCTGCAGTGGGATGTTTGGCAATGATAACGTCCTTGGTTCGAGTACTACTTTACCCATGCCCTTTCGCTCAATTTTCAATACTTCTATTCTATTTCCAACCTACCGTACACTGACGGAACTTTCAACACTTTCTCTTCATATCTTTCATTCTAGCAAACATTACTGTCCACTCTTGGTGCCTCATGGCGATGAGCGAAACATCTCCTTGTACATCATGTAACGTTCCATCCTGAAACTTTAAGCTGACGGCTTAAGCGCCACCTCCGATAAAGGAGGACCGTTAGGTCTGCTAAATTTTACCCGGAGGAGACATCAAGGCAGGTCAACGTTAATCAGAACGGAAGTCGCACTCCAACACACGCAAGCGTTTTTAGGCAACCAACCAGTTTACGTACTTACTAACGTCAACCCGAATTTCAAACTAAATCTATATAATAACCCTAAGTAATCAATAAATATTGGGAAATGTCCTGCTCGAAATAAGTATAAACCAATCTTAAATTCATACAAACTTCATTACTTGACGTAAATTGTGAAGGCATGTTACTAAATTTGAAGACATTTATTTGTTACAAGCGTTGAACGATCGCAAGAAAAAAAAACAATCGAATTTATCGAGGTAAAGCTAAACTCCTCAAATGAAAAAGATTTATTAAATTCAGGAAAACCTGCTATTGCCCAACTTGTGATGTCACTTATTCACTTAAAAAATGCAAGTTTCTAATTGTAACGCTTGAGAGCATAAACGGACATATCTGACCTTATTGATGGTTTTTTGCCGTAGAAATCCCGCGTTGGATGTCCACCGGAGCAGATGAAGGAGTTTGCCGTCGAAGAATTGCACCGAGAGACCTTGACTCACCACCCGTCGACTACTATCAATCACCCTATCGGAACGACGAAGCCTAATAACAGGGATAAAGTAACTGACAGCATATGAGCTGACAGTAAAATACAAATATGTATGAATAGAATGGCTGTCGCTTCTACAGAGGTTCGCAATGTTATTGCAAACCATGTAGACTCACTTTTGAAATTCTCAGACCCCACCCCCTCCCCCCTCGTAGACTTTTCTTCATACATTTTTTTGAAATTTTGTATGGAACGTAGACTTTGGTCGGACCCGCTCCTCTCCCCCCACAAAAGTCTACGTGGTTTATGAATAGCCCCTTAGGCTAAACAATTTAAAATGTTAAAAGAAATGTTAAGAAATCCTTCGTGTCGGCGTATTAGATTAACATTGATGATATAACAAGTGGTACCTACTAGTATTTATTACATGTTTTGTTATTTTAGTTGTTTATTCAGCCTATTCTTAATCAAAGAATGATAATCCGCAATAAGAATTTATTATCAATTTGGTATAAACCTTTACTCAGGTATCTCCTTCAATACAACGAAATACCGATTATTTATTTAAATTCATTTTGATTTTTGATAGTGACTCGAAATGTTCATGTAGTGTTCCTATTTCTTGCCAGTATGTCACCCTTTAATGGATACATTATCATACACACTAAGGAATTATGAATTTTACCCGAGACGTAATTCATGTTTGTAAAAAGTCGGGAACGTAAACAAAGATTTCGTTGAAGTTTGTCAGAAGCAGATAATTTCTCATCTCCATGCGAAGCGCTTGAAGTGGACGGTAATTTATTCCTAGAACGAATAGACATGAAGAGAAAGTGTATTGATAGTTCCGTATAGTGCAACGGCAGGCTTTGAAAATTGAAAGATACAAGTTTGAAAACGAGCGGAGGGCATTGAACGGTAGTATCCGATCAGGCACATAACCCTTTACCATACTTCCCCATGCAGGGTAGGCAAGGGGAGGATCCCCTTGACTGGTAAAAAGATATGCAACTGATCGGGCTCTTATACTACCTATTGCTTTTTTCTAGTTCTAGCGATTTGTCCCTCTCCCAATACTGCCTAACACGGGTGAGAAATTATCTCCCGCTGTTGGGTTTATTTTTAGAGATTTCGTTTAAAATTATGTCTCATGAAACTAATGCATACGCCATTCGACGAAAGATGTGTCTGATTGAATTTATTTTCTCATCTCTTTCAACTCAACTCTTATATGCTAAAAGACGCTTGCATGTGTCGGTCTCTGGGGACAGAAATTTACATGACATTTTGGTAGTGTGCACTGATAAGTTATCAGTGATCATTAACGTGGCGTCTTTATTATGGCAAGCGGTCGTACGTCGACGAGTGTAGTTCCTGTTGCTCACAAAGGCATTAATATAATGCTTGGAAAGTACAATCCTACTATATGTCCAGGTAATTGTAAAATTAATCCCTGACGAGATCGAAAATAGAATCCGTCTACCTCCAGTAGGTCCCGAACAAATACAATTTTATTCTTGGCTCAGTCAGTACCAGCACCACGGTTCCAGGCTACTTCACTCGCCCCTTGTTCGATTTTTTTTTCTCAATAAAATGTAGCCCCTTGGATACTTTACCACTGTGTTAGCTCCTATCCTGTCAAAAATATGAAAAAAGAAAGGAGTGTCCGCAATTTATTATCGATAAAATATTTTTGTAATGAAATTTTAGCTATCAATACCGCGATATTCGTTAATAAGTTACGATACCGCGATATTCGCGATATTAAGTTTTATTCGTTAAAAAAGTTTAATAAAATGTATGCCTTAGTGCAACAATCACCATATTACCATGAGAAAAAAGTGTACAGAACTTGGGCGGCAGAGCAGCATACTAGTGAGATTAATAAACATTGGAAATCCTTTTCGGTAATTGTATAGTAACATTGACATGAAAATTGAAAATTTATTAGGGCATCTTCCAGCATAATATCACGCCCCAATAGTGAAAGCAAAAACAGCAACAATATTTCCAGCAGGCTCCGGGATAAATTTTCATATCACTACCACTAGGGCTCTTGTCAGCGTCAGAGGGCGTCGAGAACATTCAACGGCTGTTGTCGCCACCCTCAGAAGCAATTCTTACTTACACCAATGCTGTATCTTGAATTTAGCACACACTCATCCGATGACTACATTGAAAAACATAACCCGAAAAATGTAAACCGGACCAGCGGAAGTCAAGATGGTAGCGTTTTCCGTCCGTTAACCAGTTTATCCTGAGCGAGATCCTGAGAGGGGGAAATACTGCTAGACCTGCTCCTTGTCACCTTATTTTAAAAAGGAGGAAGTCGATAAAAAGATCGATGAGTTCGGGATTGTCGTTATTCCTGCTCTGTTATGGTATTATTGCTATCCCACCCTTTATTTAAATATTTTTGTTATGTTTTAGGTAAAACCATAGACTAACTCTAAGACCAGTAGGTCTCGAACAAATACGATTTTTTTCTTGGCTCAGTCAGTACTAGCACATCGGTCCCAAGCTCGATCCGACAAAAAAAACCAAAAACAATAACTTTTAAAAAAAAAAACCCCACATTATCTTATCTAACCTTCCTTTGTATGATGTATGATATGTACTACCACCCATTGTAGCACGGAAACTAAGTCCGACAGCAATGGGCTCTCCTCTCTGTTAGACTTGATCAAGCTTTAATAACCACTGATTATCCTAATCATGCCGTTGTATGAAGGGCCAAAAAGGGGTTGGGTGGATCGATATGCAACATCACTTATACGTATCCACAGGGATATAAAGAATCTCCTTCCAACAACAAGACTGAACAATTGGTCAAAAGAGCAAGCTATCTAACATGAAGATGCCCCAATGGGCGGGGAGAAGAGCCCGCCCTCTATTCACAAACTGTTAGCAATGGGGAGTTGGCATTCCCACTCTCCCCATCCAGAGTGCTTCAATCGGGTGCCCTGATGGTCCCTCCCATTCCCATGAAATATTTATATAATGGTGTATATATTTATGTAAATGGAAAATACTACAAGCATTCGTATCTATAATATATGATCTTCATTCGGTTGATCCTGAAATGCAAGAAATGTTGTAAAGTGCTAAAGTGTAGAAATCTGTGTTTCGCGCTTAAGCAAGTTTTCGTTCGTTTTCAGCGATAGCAGCATTTCACCACAATCTTAATTTGAGGTATCCTAAAAAAGTTTGTATAATAGATTATAATAGCTTTATTGAAATTTTACAAAACTTTACAATTTATACATTTTAATTTACTGTTGCCATGGTCACTATTTGCTACTTGATGCTGATTTTATAACAGCAATCCGCTTTTATTTTTGCTGACCTTATAGTTATTGCTACTGAGTTAGGCAAGGGAAGATTTAACTGGAAGGGAGTTAAAGATAAATGGGCAAAAAAACAATAAGTAATCTTTGAATAATCTATGAAGTAAAATAAATAAAACAATATTACCAAACATAATGATACTGTAAGTTATGATGAAGTAATGCAAAGATTGAAATGTAAAATCAAACACCAAATGGCACACAGCGCTGCATGAATCAGATCAGCTCAGAATTGGTAAAAAGTCCATTTGCAAACCGGAAGTGAAAAATACATTTAGCAATAAGTGCAAAAGCCTACCACAGATTCCGTAATTTTCAAAAGCCTACCACAGATGTAATTTTCTGCGTTATATACTGGACATATATGGAATGCTAGATGTCATAAATTGAAGGTATATTTCGTGTTTAAATCAGATACCGTTAAATCAGGTTTGTTGTATGAAAATGTGAAGGTCATGATATGATGTAAATAATACGATGTTGTAAAGAAATACTACATAATGTACATATAATAATAAAATGCCGTTATTTGCCTCTTCCGCTGCGATGTTAGATGATTGAAACTCTAAAATAGCGAAAATTCCAACGTGATATAATGAAATAAAGTTGATAACCTGGCAGCCTAGCAAAATAGCAAAGAATATGAGTATGACTACTGCCCAAAAACGGAAACTCAAAAAATCCAAAACGAAAAAAATTAAAAATAAATGACAGGAAATTCTTCGATGACTCTTTTTTCCTACTGGGCCCCTAAATAACTCTCCACGTCTGTAAAATAGAAAATGTAGGATCATAAACAATTATATTTGTAAAGTCTGCATGTCTGCTGATCCTGCTGCAATTGTAGACGGACTTGCATTATCATAGCCACGGGGGAAGAAAACAATTCAAAACCATTACACAATACTTGGGAATTCCATGGATGATCTGAAATTATATACCGTATAAAGAATACTTCCATTTTTCGTGGTAGGGTAAGATTTCAGCATGCTACTTTACCGGGGTCACGCTGCCTACATCGCCTTGGTGCGGCTGCCACCTAATGTATAGTTGACGCGATACAGCGTTTCTTACTCAACCGCTGGATGCCAGGACAGACGCTGTTTGAGCCGCACCTCCTTGGTGGACAGACGCTCGACACGCACCTCCTCAATCTAGCTGAAGTCAGAAGGACAACAGTGCCCAGGCTGCACTACCAGCTAAGTACGCAACCCTTAGCTGGCGGTCTTTGTCATCTCTTGACCCGTGGAAGCATGAGGTAGGAACTTGTGAGGACCTAGCTATGTTGCGGGGACGCACGCTCCATCCCAGGTGTCTACTCACCATTTTGCAGCCCTAAAAAAAACAAAAAATCAAAAAAATTTTTTGGAAACCCCATCTCTCGTTAATTTGTATGATTGGTAACCAATGCCAGCATCGGTGCATAAAATACTTATCCACGGCGCCAAAGTGATATCTTCATTTCTTGTTCCTATTGGTCAATTGCCGTAAGAGGCTCAGGAGTCCCGAAACAAAGACATCCGCAGATACTGAGAAGGTCATACTAGGAAATTTTCAATTATGGAAACTAACACGGATCTTTTACACCGATTGTTAGAGACATCTGATCCATTGATTTCGAGCATTAGAGGGTTCGGAAAGAAAAAGGAAACACCGTTGTCAAGGGATGCGAAAAATCTTTTGGTCAAATCTGATGACAACACCAATGATGAAAGCGATAGTAGTGATGATGACGATCAACAGTGAAATACTTTAATTATGTTTAAATACTTTGAGAAAAATTACATATCACTAAATAAAGGCTGAACCATTTGTTTTGTACTATTTTGACAATGCTGGGAATCTTTTTCGACGGGAAACAGCTTCAAAATTGAAAAAAAAAAAGCTAAGATAAAGTCATGTAGTTGTTCTAAGAACACTGGATTTGCCCCCCAAGGGACAGCGAGAGACGAGCGGTTGTATCTGGATTTAACAATGACTGATTCATACTTTCATATGCAAATAGTTTCGCCTGCAGAAATTTGCAGATTGCTATGATTTTTGACACTGAAAAAGTGCTTTTGTTAAAATAAAACCCTAATTATCTCAAAAACTATAAGAGATAAATATATACTATTTTCAGCAAATTTGTGTGTTTTTGTATGATAAACAAAAGTGTTGAATATTCAAAATTTATATTCAAAGAACTGAATTAAAGGAATTTTCCATAGAAAACTCCCCAAATTTATATTAAAACCAATAGATAGGCATATGTGAGCTTCAGCAAAGTTGTTTTGTATTAAATTGGCTATAACTTTGCCG
Organism: Aedes koreicus; assembly: GCA_024533555.2. NCBI lineage: Eukaryota > Metazoa > Arthropoda > Insecta > Diptera > Culicidae > Aedes > Aedes koreicus. The sequence continues at coordinate 33,800 of JAHHFK020002050.1, read as the reverse complement.
AATAAAGTTTATTTTTATTTGCAATAACTAGATAACAACTTTTTCTTCTCACTACTAGGGAGATAAATCACCAAAGTTTTATCATCATAAGATGGAGAATAATGTATGAAAAAACATTGCAGAAAAAACTATAGTAAAAAAACGTTGTTTTCGGTTTCAAAACAACTTCGATCACGCTTTTACGCCTTTGGCAACAGTGTGCGGTGGGTGGAACCATCCACTTATACTAATATTTTGGCTGCCTTCCAGTTAGATGATTTTCGGTAAGTTCGAAGCTTATTATAGACCCTAAACAAAACTAAAAATTGTGTTTATTGGATTGCAAGACAGTGGCTTATTGGATTGCAAGACAGTCGAGAAACTGATTGGGTGGCACCACCCACCGTATAATAGGAAATTCTACTGTATGTACCATTTAATAAAACACGTAGGGTATTACTACACAAAACTGTACTTTTTAATAAAAATTAGTTTCAAATGCGAATAATTAAGAGTGATTGGAAGCAGAAACACTTATGAACAGAATTAGGAAGAATGTAGCTTGGTGAAAAAGAACATACATTTTTCACCGAATCTGGAAAGTAAGAATGCTTTAACTCTATCAGTTTTTTGTTTATCAATAAAGAAACTAATTTAAAGTTTGTAGCTCTTGTGCACAAATCCGAGCCGATTACAGTTTTTAGAGCTCTAAGATAATAAGTATTGCCTTAGGTGAACGGATTTAGGTCACTTCACGGTATTTCATTACATATACATTCTAGGCAAATAGGCTCAAACATTTGCAGTATTGGCCAATACATAAGCAACGTTCTCGGATTTACATACAAAATGATTAAGTTTGACACGCTATACCTCAAGTTTTAATGCATAAAGGAAGCCGTTTATTTTTGTCGCACATCGAAAATACCCTGAATTTTCGACTTATCCTATTATTATATATGTTTAAAAACAAGGCGAGAAAGGTAAGAAATACCTTTTTATTAAAATATATAGCAAAGAATTTGTTGGAAGTCTAGTGTGCTTGGACACCTATGGCATTTTGTGTTATCCTAATCGGCTTACTAACTTGCTACTACTTGCTTATTATTTTTTATTCTATTGTATGTCTTCTATGATCACCATTCTGTACGCCTATGACAGTAAAATTGTTAACATTACTTATGGAGGAAACAGAAATACTGGTGTTAAGTTTGATACAGCAGATCACCGTATCCGCACATTGAGGACACCGTTCTCTGTAAGCAAGTAGGTACCTCAAAGTAAACTGTAAAGGGTTGATTTTTTTTAAATATGAGATATCTTTATTAAAGAGACTTTCAGCCGGTGGCTGATTCGTCTCTTAACTTTTTGTTTTTTCAATATTATTTTCGTATAAAACATGTTTTGTCGATAAATGCACAAATAAACACATACAAAACAGAACTTTAAACATTTTAGATAAAAAAAAAACAAATGTGTCCGAGCACACCGGAATTTTCCCTACGCTTTTCTGCTAGTTGAACTTTCCGTCATGCTAAGGTTAAAAAGAACTTCAGAGTGAGAAATATACTAAACTGTTTGCATATATTGAGTTTGAAATAATAGTTAAATTACACTTACCTTTGGATTTCTAGAATCCGATGAATGTTCTTTCCCATAGGTGTTCTAAATTCAATTTCGTCTCCTTTTGGTTGCTCCTTTTCTGGAATAGGTTGCTTGACCGGAGCTTCTGCTGGTATATCAGCTAATTTTTCCATTTCTTCATCTTGATCATGTTCCTTCGCAACAATTTCACAACGTACCTTCTGGAGCAAAGCATAATCCAAACCTTTGACCAAATGAGTGTGCTCCATGTCACCACCCAAGAACTTCGATTCTTGAATCTGCTGACGTCGTCGTTCAGCTGCATCCAAACCAGATTTAATGTCGGGTGCCACAGCTCGGTAGCCACTGGTTGAATTGGTTGGGTCCAGGTTCTGATAATCCGGATTAGATCCATCACGCCGCTCTCGAGCACGGTCACAATATTTCTCTGCTAGTTCGGCCAACTTATTATCCTCCTGCTTTTTCAACTGAGCATAGAAATTTTTCTTTTTTTCTTCGAGCTTCATGCCGCTCGGAAGAAGGAAGTTTCATAGAGGAAGTAGAAGAAGCGGTTGATGCTTTGGCCATTGCATCGCGAACTGAACCAGCAGCATGAGCTGATCCACTGGGAGCTCGCGGCGTCATTAATAGCTTCCGGAAGTCATCGTTCGTAAGACGTTGAGTTGCCGGAGTTTCCGGTTCATGCATATCGTCTCCAGGCATGATGGTTGAAAGAAATCACCGATAAAACACTATGTTTTAGGATTTTCCTAATAAATTTTATGAAAAATCACTATTTTCTGCGTGAATTACAAATCAAAATAGCTCTGAAGTTTTTGTTATCAGGTAGACCTTGCCTGATGTAAATAAGTTAAGAAAAAAGAAAAATGAATTAATATTCAAAATACTGAGGGCATTTTATAAACAAAAATACACATTAATTTTTTTTTTTAAAACCTTTGTTGTGTATGTATGAACAGGCGGGTAAAATAATGAATCTAAATCACAGAGCCCTACGTTTTCACCCTTCTTACACCAAAAGAAGGGTATTAAGATTGGGCAGCAGGGTAAATGCACACTTCTTTTTAGGAAAATGCTCCTCAAACTTTGGTAAAATGCTCCTTAGATGTGTTTGCCCGGTATAATGCAATCGGAGGTATTTACCTTCTGGTTACCGCTAGCCGGTTGTTTTGACGGGTCTAAAGTTTCTTCAAGATTGTATAGCGGAGCTTTGCTCCGCAATCTTTGAGGTAGTATGGCGGGCTTAAATTTCATTTTGACGAGTCTTAATTTCATTTTGAAGAGTCTTAAATATTTTTTGACGACTTTTAAATTCAGAACTTTAAAACCCGTCAAAACTATACAATCTTGAAGAAACTGAGGACCCCTTAAAACACCCGGCAAGCGCTAACCAGAAGGTCAATACCTCCGATTGCATTATACCGGGCAAACGCATCTAAGGAGCATTTTTCCAAAGTTTAAGGAGCATTTCCCCAAAAAGAAGGGTGCATTTACCCTTTGCCATTAAGATTGCTTGAAAACTCGACTTTTTATCCGGGGCCCAGAGGGCCGAGTTTCATATACCATTCGACTCAGCTCGACGAACTGAGCACATGTCTGTGTGTATGTATGTGTGTGTATGTGTGTGTGTGTGTGTGTGTGTGTGTGTGTGTGTGTGTGTGTGTGGGGGGGGGGGGCGTGTGCGTGTGCGTTACAAATAATGTGACATCGGTTTCTCAGCCATTTGTGAACCGATTTCAGTTCTGTTGACGGCAAATGAAAGCTACAACATTCCCATAGAACGCTATTGATTTTTTATTCGGACATTTCGTTACGAAGATATGAACGAAACAGTACTTGACGGCCTATTATAATAGTAATCAAACAGTTTAGTCTCCGATTACATACTGAGCTAAAGGGCGATACGGTCAAAATTTGGTCAATATCAACTTGACGTATTTCTTTCAATTTTGCATTTAAAAAACCTGAACACCCCTCATTTTGAAGGTGTGTGTGTGTGTGTAGAATGTTGCTCCTATTTTGATTTTGGAATTCACTCTTCAGTTGTCAAAATGCCGTCCAAGCAAGAAGAGCAGCGTATCAAAATTTTGCTCGCGCATCGCGAAAATCCGAGCTACTCGCACGCAAAGTTGGCAAAATCGCTAAAAGTTGCCAAATCAACCGTTACAAATGTAATTAAAGTGTTTGGGGAACGTTTGTCGACAGCCAGGAAGTCTGGATCGGGGGGAAATCGAAAACCGGAAGCCGCTGAGACGACAAAGAGAGTTGCCGGTAGTTTCAAGCGAAACCCTAACCTATCTCTCCGAGATGCCGCAAATGAGCTGGGTGTATCGTCTACAACCGTGCATCGAGCCAAAAAACGAGCCGGACTATCGACTTACAAGAAGGTAGTGACTCCAAATCGCGATGATTAACAAAATACGACGGCCAAAGCGCGATCCCGGAGGCTGTACACGACGATGCTGACGAAGTTTGACTGCGTGGTAATGGACGACGAAACCTACGTCAAAGCCGACTACAAGCAGCTTCCGGGACAGGAGTTTTATACGGCAAAAGGAAGGGGAAAGGTAGCAGATATTTTCAAGCACACGAAACTGTCAAAGTTCGCAAAGAAATATCTGGTTTGGCAAGCCATCTGTACCTGTGGCTTGAAAAGCAGCATTTTCATAGCTTCCGGGACTGTCAACCAAGAAATTTACGTGAAAGAGTGTTTGAATAAACGTCTGCTGTCTTTCCTGAAGAAACACGGTTGTTCCGTACTGTTTTGGCCGGATTTGGCATCTTGCTATTACGGTAAAAAGGCCATGGAGTGGAACGCCGCCAACAACGTGCAGGTGGTTCCCAAGGACAAGAACCCTCCCAACACGCCAGAGCTCCGCCCAATTGAGAAAAACTGGGCTATTGTCAAGCGGAACCTAAAGAAGACCAAAAAAACTGCTAAGGACGAGCAGCAGTTCAAGGCAAACTGGCTTTCTGCGGCGAAGAAGGTGGACAAGATGGCTGTACAAAATCTGATGGCAGGGGTCAAGCGTAAGCGTAGTATACTAAATTTCAAACAGCTGCCATTTTCGGATTTCAATTCTTATGGCTGGCCCACAATTGATACTTTGCGGATGCGTTTGCGTGAATTTGACAGGTTTTCAAATTTACGTCAAAGCATCCGCAACGTATCAATTGTGGGTCAGCCATTACTGCTTCAAATAAACAGGTGGTAGGAGCTATGAAGCTATGTAGGAATATGCATTGCATTTAATACGTAATTCATCGTTTCTGTCAGAAAACTGACACATAGGCAAATGTGGAGAATGTGATCAATATTTACCTGCCTGGTTGGTTGTTGGTAGACATTTGTTGAACTGTTATTAAAGTTATTTTGGGCCACCTATTCGTGGAGTGGTGCATGTTGGTCATTCTATTATTTATTTTTAGGCTATCGGAGGTGGTTGGATGCACGCTGATGTCGTCATACGGGTAATCTTCACAAGACCCATCCATTTCATCTCTTGCCTTCCTTTCCGTCATTTATGTTCATAAATTTTCGATTATACATAGAAATACAACTTTTTTAATAACTTTTTAATATATCATCATAACTATAGAATTATAATCTTACCACAAGTGTGCACAGGTATTGATTTGGTTCCCTAATAATTCTCTAATCAGTAAAGAAACTGAGATTCGTATCTTTAAAATAGTGAGCTGATGGCAGCTGTTGTGAGACCCCTCGGCTTTGAAATGATTCGACGTTGCGATTTTTTTGTTTTCGGCAATGTTTCCCTCATCCTCAATTTCGATGGAATTTACCCCATGAATTTGCTGGACAGTAGGAATGTAAGGACTGTGCTTCCTAAGCTTCCAAAATTATGCATTGTGTTTGTACCGTTTTCGAGTGGTGTACCCTAACGTCTTGAAATCCGATGCGATATACAAATACCTTCGAGCAATGATTACAAAGCAAATCTGTCTTAAGTCCTTCATTTTTAGGTGAGAATTGTTCTCATGTTTTCACTGCATTTTACACAGTAATGCACCTGTCCACACGCCTTGCATTGAATATCGTTAGGAATCTTCATGGTTTACGCTTGCTAAGTGAGGTCCTGTTTTGTATCGCAGAAAGCTGCAAACAAAAACATTTATTGAAAGTTTTTGTACGTGAAGAATGCCTATTTGCCGGTAGCCGTAACATGCCTTGCATAAATCGGGGTCACTGCAGGTTCCCGATAAAGAACGGATAGACAGCTATGACGATCCAACTTGTTTGTTTCTGTACGCGCCTAAAGGTAAACAAGAATGAAGGCGATCGGATGTTCGTGAATTATCCCGATGCTTGTTGTTTATAGATTGAGGTTTGCTCTTCTATATTTTTTCCTGAATATAAAAATTAAATAAATGACGACGTTTAAACATTGCACACTATCAACAATTACCAACAACAACAAATCCGAACATGGAGTCACTAATAATGTTGCTATTTACAACAATCAATGTGCAACTAGTGATTTGAAATTTGTTCACTGTTGTAGAACCCCTAGTTCCGAAGTACACCTTGCAGTCTGCACCTTGCCATGCATTCTTGCGCTTTTCAGTACCTTTTGGTACAATTATCTTTGTTTTTGTTTTGATTCGCTATGTTATTTTGACAGAATATTTGAGAGTGTATTGGTGTGAGTTACGTTATTAGGGGCGAAACATAAAGCTTGGGACCGAGCTTGGGACCGGTGTGCTAGTACTTCCTGAGCCAAAAAAAGTAATCGTTTTCTTCGTGACTATCCACCCGCTGCTATTAATGCATATCAATAATAATAAAAAAAACAAGAACCTTAGTCAACGTGCCCACTGATGAGATAGAAGTTTGGAATCTGCAAGCATGTTCAAACATCTTGTAGACGCTCGCCTCACGCCTCAAGACCATGGCTCGCTGATTTAACACGTTATGTGATTTCACGCTGATATGATGGTTTTAAATCAAAACAAAAACAATATCTGACACGCATTAGTATTCTTTTACGGTAGTAACAGAAGAGGATGAATTCATCCATGACGTGGTTGGGACCGATAGCCTCTATCATAAATAACGCTGTGTACCAACTACAAATCGCTAGTTGCATATTGATTGTTAATATGGTGTTGCTTTGTAGCTTTGTACACAGAGCTCAAGTTGATTTAGTCAACTAAGGTTAGCTACTACAGAGTTCGAACAATGGAATTTATCATGCAACATGCAATAATTGATTGTTCAAATTTGTTCAATTAATATACTCTGAAAGGACAACCTAGTGTTCCGAGCTACGGTTTGGAATTATCCATTACGGCACATTACACATTCCCATTCCATCCCGTGAGAAAGTGATAGCAACCCATTTCAAATTACCCTTCCAAGTCAACAACCGGCGGAGACTCCCATGAATGAGGTACAATCAAACACACAAATCAAATACCAATTCAATCAGCTTCAATCACATCAACTGTCTCCTTTAGAAGAACTTCACCAAGTGGAACCCTTTTTCCTACCACATTTCCTTTGTCCTTGTTTAGGAGTTTGCTCCACATTTAGCGTTCCGTCGTACAAGTTAGTGTGTGAGTTTGAAGTACTTCGTAACGGTTGCTGGAAAGGTGCGAGACCCGGCACTTATCCATGCATAGGTAAAGATGTAGGAGCGACATAATCGAGATTTGCCACCACGCAGGATGAATTCCAATTCTATGGGTAGAGTAAATTGCCTTTGCCGCCGTCGACATCGATCGTCAAGAGCTCTCGTTGGCCGATTCGATTTTTTCCCTCGACGGAGAGGAATCTATCTCAAGTCTGCAAAATAAACAAGTGAGCGTAAAATTCCAAACACGAAAGGGATATTCTTATTCTCAATTGGTTTTCCTATTCGTTATGGGGATCGAATTTGGAACGAAATAGTCGTGGCCGTTATCACTGAGTAGTGACTCCCCAGGAAATGATGGAACCCAAGATATCCGAAACGTTTCTGACGGCTTCGTGTACAAAAATTTCGACGCTAGGCACTATATTTTGTGGTTATAAAAGTCGCATTTTCTTGGTATCGTCACCATCCAAAATCAGAATCGTGTAAAGTTTTGTTCATAAATTTCCAACGCCTGCTGCATAAGTCAAATGATACTAATGAGTTTTCCCACTTCCCGTTTCCTTGTAGTTGGTGTTGTTGTACCCTTGAAGGCACGTAGCAGGCAAGTTTTGTCGAGATGGGAAATCGAAACCTCCAGTTAGTGTAATGCATCTTTTGCCACAGCTCGTTGGAGAAGTTTTCCAGCTGGCAGATCTTTGGTAACATACTCAGAGCTTCCGTTGAGATAAAATGCGTTACGTAAATTGTACTTCATTCACAGCGGTGTCTCGTTTCATGACTTGTAAATTGATTATTTTAGAAAATGTGGCCATGCTGAATTTAAAAGCCGAAGCAAGAGAAATGTGGCTCCAATTAACACAAGAAACTTTCCAAGAAGATCTTATTGACTTCCATCGTTCGATGTTTGCTTAAAATCCATCCGTAATTAAAATTGTGTTTGCCGTTGGGTTTTTGATCTTATTTCTGTTCGTAGCTTACCTCTCTTTTCGAATGTGCAGGATCAAATAACGGAATAAATCTATCGGATTCATTTGATTTGATGAATTATTGAGAATCATTGGAAGTCTATCTATGTATCTTGATTCCAAGTTTGTCTCTCGAATTGAACTTTCTGCTTCTAAAGCAGAAAAATATGGGTTATAAACTAACACAGCTACACTTACCATGATTTAAAATGATTGCTTCCTATTTGTTCAATGGAACGGAAATTGGTGATTGGTACGAAGTAGCGGTTAGCCCCATTTAGCTTCTATTTGCACCAGCTCCTGGTCTAAGGGTATGATGTTTGAAAAATGTTCTGTTATTGAACCAACAGAGAAAGTTTGAAATCCTTCCGAACGGCATTGAATTACCGTACAAGATTGTGCTAGGCTATGAAGATATGGTAGGAGGCTTGCGAATTTGAACATTTTTCCTTGATCATGCGGTGGTGATTGAGATGTGCGGGGGAATGTGTATGTGTTTTCGTAATACAGCTTCAGTGATTTAATTAAAACTTTACCGAAGCAGATTGAACAAATTTGTGTATGAGTGTATTGCTCTTATCACATAGTATCGCACAGCTGGAATAGGGCTTCACAATACATTAAATGAAGTATTAATGAAATCACATGTGAGTCAGTTTTTGTCAAGAGATATGGTTAGCAGTTAGTAGCGAAGATTTTGTAATTTAAGTCAACTCCTGAGGCACCAAAGATGATTTTTTTATGAATACAGAACCAAATCTTTCTCTTGTTTTCACTTGGCATTCCAAGTTCATTACTTAGCACCACTAGTTTATTATAGGCTATCAAGCTTGTCTTCAAGACAGTATACCATGTTAGCATTAGTATAATGGTTGGAAAGTACAATCGAATACTCAGGTAATCGTAAAATTATTCCCAGATGAGATCGAAAATAGAACCCCTGCACCTCCAGCATGGTGTTGCTTTGTAGCTGTGCGTAAAAAATCATCAAATTCATGATTAATTGCTTTAAAATGATCCTGATTTGGAATTCACTTCAAGAAAAAATTCTGCCAAAATTTCATGTAAATTTCTATCCCCTAAGACCGACATATACAAGCGTCTTTTAGCACATAAGAATGAGTTGAAAGAGATGAGAAAATAAATTCAATCTAAGACATCCTTCGTCGAATGGCGTATGTGTCAGTTTCAGGAGAGATAATTTTACACGAAATCTTGCTATACGTTCCCCGACTTTTTACAAACATGAACTACATCTTGTGTAAAATTCATAATTTTTAAGTGTGTACTGTTAGTTGAAAAGAAAGATTTAAGAAAATTCACATGCACTACAATTCAATCCAATCCAAATCCAATCCAAATCCAATCCAAATCCAATCCAAATCCAATCCAAATCCAATCCAAATCCAATCCAAATCCAATCCAAATCCAATCCAAATCCAATCCAAATCCAATCCAAATCCAATCCAAATCCAATCCAAATCCAATCCAAATCCAATCCAAATCCAATCCAAATCCAATCCAAATCCAATCCAAATCCAATCCAAATCCAATCCAAATCCAATCCAAATCCAATCCAAATCCAATCCAAATCCAATCCAAATCCAATCCAAATCCAATCCAAATCCAATCCAAATCCAATCCAAATCCAATCCAAATCCAATCCAAATCCAATCCAAATCCAATCCAAATCCAATCCAAATCCAATCCAAATCCAATCCAAATCCAATCCAAATCCAATCCAAATCCAATCCAAATCCAATCCAAATCCAATCCAAATCCAATCCAAATCCAATCCAAATCCAATCCAACTTGAAACTTTTTGGACTAACCTGGATGACGGAGGGTGATCAGTTGACGTTTATATTTGACACTTCTTCGGAGATACCAATTCAGCTACACCATTAGATTCCTAAGAGCTACTCGGTGCATCAATTGCAGCAGTGATGATTGTGATGATGATACTGGGGAACTAGGAGTTCTGGGCGCCAATGATCCTGCGCGCTGGACCAGCAATAGCTTTTGACGGTGGGTGAGTTATGGAAGGAATACTAGTGACAGCTTTCTCTATTGATCGAGATCAGGATGTATTGCTGCAATTTACGCAATTTCATTGATTTCTGAGAAGGCATGTGACTGTTGTATTAACATTAGGTGTGGATTAACGAGGATTGTGGTGCGGCTCATTTCGTAAAAACCACGAGTGTTCCTTTAAAATGTCACGATTTGAACTACGCGGCTACAAGCGCCTCTGTTCGAAATGTGTTAGGCTTCTTCCACAACATGAACCATACATTAAGTCAACTGAGTATCAAAACCCCTCTGTTCGTCAGTATGGAATAGTGTAGCTTGGTTCCTGACAACTTGATTTTTTAAGGTATCATTACAAAAAAAAACCGGAAAATATTTCCGGAGTGATCGATCCCGGTTGAAAAAGAGAAGAAGTAACTAGAACGAGGATCATCGAACACAGAATTCATTAGACGAACAGCTTACTGGACCCGGACCCTGCGAACACTACAAGACCAGTAAAATCCAACCAAGTTCCTGACGTCGGCAGAGCTGAGTTAAGCCGAAGTTACCATGATGCGGATGGTTCAGAAAAAAATCTTTGTTGGATGAATGTAACAAATTTTATAGAGAAAATCGATTTCAAGGAATAGTTCACCTGTATGATGGTTAAAATCGTTCATATCCATCGGTCCGGTTATAAGGATTGGAGGAAAAGAGTTTTTGCGAGATTTACCAAATTGATTGATTGTTGATTACCAAGATGATTTTGCGCTATCTTTGAGAATAACTGCTGCATGTTCGAACTTGAAAGTTGTTATCGGCAACCGTTCGGTCACGCTTCTGGCTTTTAAAGGCTTTTTGCACGTTTTACTAAGCCGATTTGGCGATTTTTGGTTCAGTTAATAACAATTTGGCGATTTTTGGTCCAGTTAATAACTAACTGTACAAGTGCTTCTTGATTACTAAGTTAACATCAGGCGGAAGCTCGTTGAGAAAAGCTTCAAGGCCAGTTAGCAGTTGAGTCATATTAAAATATTTATCAGAGAAACAGTGTTCGAAGAAATTTGGTGCACCTAAAAAGTTCTCCTTAATGAATAGACGACATCAGCATCCAGCATATTTCCAACCGTTCCTAGAACTATCCCAATAATACAAAATGAAAAGAAAAACAATACACAGGGTGCAATATATTCGATTCAACCGGATGCTATTTATCGCCTTGTCTTGGCCACAGCACAGACCTATCCGAGCGAAATTGCTGGCACTTACCTCACTACCGCTTCGACGCTTCAACAGCAGCTCAGCAGGAGCTTTCAATTCAGCTGTAGCTGCGGGTGGCTGGATCCCCTCAGGAAAAGGAGAAGAAAAGAAAAATAAACAATTCAACTCGCTCTTTTCACAGTCCATTATTCCCAAAGCTATCCCCCTTTTATTGCACAATTTTAACCGGGTTGTCAAACTGGACAGTCCTGAGCAGAAAAGGATGAGAACGGAACATGAGGGAAGAAGGACTTCTATCTAACTATGGAACTAGATGGATGATGCTTCGGGTTGGTTTTGGTTGTTTGTTCACCGCCAAAAGTGGGTTAGGAACTGTTGAGTCTTGGGTGTTTGATGAGGAAAGATTGATGGGGAACGTAAGCTCCCTGTAGGTGAGTTTACATTTTTATTCAAGCCACTGCACCGAACAACATTTTTTGTCGTTGGATGCTGTCTTCCTTTATTTTGGATTTCCATACAGTAGGTTTCCGTTCTTGGCAACATGTTTGCTCACGGAAACAAACCCGCTCCCAAAAATGGTAAAACTCAATGGCTCATGATATCATGAACCTAGTGTATTTTCACTTTATGAAAATACACCATGATTTGGGCTCATGAATCATGATAGCGTCACCGACAAACCGACATGAATGACAATAGAAAATGTCTCAATATTTCTAGGGTTTTTTTTTTCATTAGGGCGAATCTAACATTGAGAGATTCTCTCCGGTCTCGCTCTATTTCATTTGTTACAGCGCCGTTATAAAACTTTCGAGGGATTCTTTAGTGCAGATCGAAACACAACAGTGCTGGCTAACATAATCTACAAATAGTAGAATGAAAAACATAACCCTAGTAGCACACTTGTTTTCATTGTTAGATAACGTTTGCATTAAAAAAAAAAATGGACTTTTTTCGGATGGTGATAAAAAAAAAGCTAAGACAGAAAATTTGCTTTTGATGAATTTCTCACGGAAGGTAATTAAAGCTTGCTTCAGATAGAATTGGAACAAAAACAATTGCCTGTATTTCAGTTATTTATTATTGAATTCAAGATATTTTTTTATACAAATGTAGCGTTTTCTTCATACTTTTAAGAAAAAATACGGATAAAATTATTCGTCACGGTTTCGAAGGAATTCTCGAATTTTTCCTGTAACACGGCTCATTAGGCGGCGCACACCTTCTTCGTCCATCGTTTTAGCTATCTTATTCCACCAGGTCTTCATCTGATTGATGTCTTTGACAACCTTTCCCTTTGCCTTGAGTCTCCTCTTCATGATTGCCCAGTATTTCTCAATAGGGCGGAACTGGGGCAGTTGGGTGGGTTAAGGTTTTTCGGAACAACCTGGACCCCTTTCTCTGCATACCATTCTTGAACGACTTTGCTGTAATGACAGCTTGCCAAATCTGGCCAAAACATTACGGGATGGTCGTGGGATCGAATGAACGGCAAAATTCGTTTTTGGAGACACTCTTTTTGGTATAGTTCCGACGTCATTGTCTTATTTGTAACGAAAACTTTCGTTTTTTTGCCACAGCTGCAAATGCCCTGCCAAATCATGAATTTTCGTGCAAATTTGTCGGCAAAAACAAATTTAAATTTGGCTGGAACATCCCCCCGAGCCGTTGCCAAGTAAAATTTTTGACCTGGGATTTGCCCGAAGTCAGCCTTGACATAGGTTTCATCGTCCATCAGAAGACACCCGTCGAACTTGGTCAGCACCTGGTCGTATAGCTTCCGAGCACGGATTTTGGCCACACTATTCTGTTTTATGGTCCGATTTGGCTGTTTGCTAGCTCGATACGACTTGATTCCTTCCCGAGTCGAGTTCTCCTCACGGTACTATGGGCAGCACCGAATTTTCTGGCCAAATCACGGTCCGACAGATTGGGATTCCTCTTAATCGTCTTCAAAATCTTACCACGCAGTTTCCGGTCGACAGTTCCACTCCGACGATTGGCTTGAGGCTTCCGAATCGTCGTCAATGTTTCCTTATACCGTTTGATAACGCGCCATACGGTATTTCTGGGCAATTTCAGCTGTTTAGCTAGCCTAGATGCAGACCACAATGGATTTTCCAAATAACTGTGCACAATTTTTTCCCTTCTTTCGGCTTCCATGTTGATTGTTTACAAAGTACAGTCGATTTGCGGAATGTCAAAAATACATACGTGAAGCTGACAAAATTCCCAACACGTGGGCGCCAAGAACTTCCAAATCCGTTCACCAGGAGCGCCACAATATGAGCAAAAGTTTGTTCCAATTCTAAATGAAGCAAGCCTTATTTAAGCATACTTGCAAAACAAATCTACGCCCTTACGAGCGGCCTTTCGGCAGTTAACCGGAACATTCGCTATGGCGGACGAAAACATGCGTGTAAGCATGTTTTTGAGTTCTTTCTTCGTTTTATATTTTAATTCCTCCTCAGTTTTCGCGACAAAATTTGTTGCAGTAGATCTCACACTTCAGGTTGGCCCAGAAATTCTCGATGGGCACAGCTGGAGGACGTTGGGCGGGTTTGCCGACTTGGGTACCACATCGATATTCAGCCGCTCCATCTCCTCCAACGATCGCTTCTGGATGAACGACGCAACTTCCGGCTGGCATTTCGTACTATAAATTTCCCCGTTCACCCCCAGTCCGAAGCGAAAGAAGAGCGGCTTTGACATTCCCTTCTCGCTGATTGTCAGCCACAGCAGCACCTTCTTGGGGAACTTGGTGTGTGAAATGAACTTCACCTCGGAGTTCACTTCCTTCGTGGGGGAAGTAAAATACGAAGTGTCCTGCCAGTCGTTGCCATCCAGGGTGAGATAGCTCTCGTCGTCCATAACCACCGCCACGTCGCGATTCACCGGGAAAATCGAGTTGACCATCTTATTCAGCCCCGGCCGCTGCGTCATTGTCTGCAGCTCCGAAACCAGTGGACGTGACTTCCGCTTCCTGACATGTATGTTTATGTTCGGCAGGTACTTTTTCACGATTTGACCGGTTGAACCGACCTCCCGGCCAAGCGAACGCAGCGATGTAGCCAGTTTTCCCTCGGTCTCCCTCTTCAGCATCCTTTGGAGCTTCTTGTCGCTCAGGGTCGTCGGGCGTCCGGAACCGGGCTTTCTTTCGATGCTCTGATTGTTGTCTAATAGTGCCAAGATTTTGTAGATGCCGGAGCGGGCGTATCCGGCGTCCACAAAGTGCCGCACGATGTCCTTTTTCGACGCGGCGGGGTGCCGTTCTTTGAACGCGCACTCTTCTGAACGAAATTGCTTCACTTTTTTGCCATAACGGTTAGAGTTCGACCGATAGAGCTGTCAAATTTTTGGGTTGATTCATGGGTTATTATGATTGATGTTGCATGGGTAGTTTTGTCAGTGCGGGTGAAAGTAAACCCATGAAAAATCGGAAATTTTTGTCCATTTTTTTTAATGCAAACGTTAATAACAAAATAAAACACTATTAACACCGCACCACAACAGAATCAGCCACCAACAAACGTCCCTGCCTGCTCGTTTTTCGTTAATGAATTTACGTCCGTCTTCCAACCTCATTATTTTATTCTATGTCTTCATTACGTAAAAAAGTACCGCGCCCCACCCATGACAAACCGCAAAATTGGACCAGAGTTTTGTTTTCGTGCATTGTCTATAATTTATAGGGGCTCTGCGTCGCTGTCAACTACATATAGATGCACCATAGTTCACTTGATTTTGACAATTTTGGACATCTGCCTTCCCCCCATTCCCCCTCCCCCTCCTTCTTCCTCCCCCCCTTCTATTCTCCCTTGCCCCCTCTTGCCCCCCCATAACTGAAATCGGCAAAGATTTAAGGCCTAACTAACAAACGTAAACAATTGCTTCTTGAGTTTGTAGATCTTGGAAACTTGCCTCATAACCTACCACAGCAATTTCAAAGAACACGAGCCCTTCTATTCGAAAGAATTGGAAGTATACATGGGTAGATTTTGCAGTACGAGAAATTTACGGAAGAAGCCATTGTTTTCGTTTGTCAGTTAGGCCATAATGAAAAATCTTTGTCGAAATATGGCCCATCAAAACAAATGGATCAATGCCAAGGCTCGAACGGGATGATAGAAAAAATCAACTAACTCTTTCACACTTGCTTTGTGTTCTATAATGACGTGACGATGCGCACATAAATCCTGTCCACGTTAAATTTCGGACACCAACATAAATAGCAGCAAAATAAATATACACATAATTCAACAAAACCGATTGTTTATTTCACAGTGAAAGAGTTATACTTACATTTATTAGGATCTGTGGTACACCCACCATCTGGTTCCGTACGGTATCCTCAGATACGCCCGCCGTGACGATTCTCCTTCTTCTCTTGAAATCATCGGTACCACATGCTTTCTGGTTAGTTTCTGAAGAGTTTCCGCTTAACAAGAGCCCAGTACTTCTATAGGGCGAAGTTCTGGACAGTTTGGTGGATTGTCTGTTTTTGGAACATGTTTGACCTCTTGTACCTTATACCATTCCAGGACGGATTTCACATAGTGACAAGAGGCCAAATCAGGCCAAAACAGAGCTGGAGAGTCATGGCTTATGATAAACGGTAGCAACCGCTTTTGCAGCCATTCTTTCTCGCTCGTACAAAACCTTATTGATAGTGCCGGAAGAGACGAAACTTTTAGATTTTCGACCACAACTACATATGGCCAGGGCTTCAAATGGTGAGTTGACAACTTCGAAGGAGGATGCAAGTTCCTACCTCACGCCTTCACGAGTCATATGATCACAAAAGACTGCCAGTTGAAGCATGGATACGCTGGTTGGCTTAGCTTGGGCAATGTTGTCATTTTGACAATAGAGGAGTGAGGGGGTGCGACGAAAGATCGTGTACCTATAAATAAAATTGTATATCCATACCTGTACATCATATTGTATTATTTTCTATTCTCATTTAATTAACAATTTCAGCACGCTTTGGAAACATCTTTGCATTCCAAAACCATTTAAGGTCCTGGAGCAACTGACAAGCATCGAAGGCTCAATTTGTTTTTCAGCATTTCAGCATAACATTTACTTTTAAATTGCACTTCTGAACTTCAACTACTATATTCATAAAAGACTGACATGTGCTTATAAGCAGTGTAGGATTATATTTGAATGTTGTATTTAGTGGTATTATGGTATGATAAGACATTTATTTCAGAAATTATCAAACCGAGCTCTTCGATCACTTCATTTGCTATCTTTGAAATATAACTAGAACGGTTTAAAGAAGAATTTTAACAACATGTCTTGTAAAATATTATCTTATCTTGAAATTTTATTTTTGAGTAATTTTAATGATCTATTCTGTCTTCAGCTTTTTTAGGACTAGGAGGATATTGATACATGTCTAATTTTTATTTTTTCAGAAACAATCCAGGGGATGTCAGATATATTTTGCGCATACGCATATTTTGTTCTCGTATTGACTTACTGTAGCCACTTTTTACATGGTCAAGAAATTTAATTTGTAATTCCATGTGCATCATTCAAGTTTGAAATTTAGCATTTTTGTTTTTATGATATCTTCATTTTGTGTACAAATTTTACTCAATATTAAATAACATATAACGGGGAAAGGGAGGGACCATCAGGGCACCCAAGTGAAACGATTTGGATAGGGAGGATGGGACTGTCTCCTCCCCTATTGTTAACATTTTGCGGAACGAGGGCGGGCTCTTCGACCCCATCTATTGGGTTTATTCTGTTAATTGAGGACTCGATTTTAGTGCTGTGAGTGTAAACTTGCTCTTGGAAGGAGATTCTATTCCCTATATTCACGGGTTTCGTGTAAGTGTCTCTGTTTCCGGGCCCGCCCAAACGTTTTTGGCCCTTCAAACAGGAGTTTGATGATCACAAAAAATAATAGAATCCTGATCAAATTGTTTTCCAGATTATTCCACTGCTATGGAAAGTTACCTTGCTAAAATAGATGGTAGTATTACATAATCATCATCACAACTACATATGGCCTGCCAAATCAAATACTTTTTCGGGAATTTGGACACTTACTTTGTCTGGAAATGTTCGGTAACGGCGTTCCTTTGCATTGCGGTATAGAAAGCCAGACCCGGAAGCTGTTTCAAATCTTCGAGTAGGTATGTTTCGTCGTCCATTATGATACAAGAAAATGTTTGCAAAAACTTGGTGTTAAGCTCCTTAGCACGACTTTTTGCAATGAAATTTTGCTTGTCATCATGGTTGGGCGCCTTTTTCACTTTGTACGCCTTCAGTCCTTGTATCTGCTTCACTTTTTGTACGTATGATTTTGACTTCCCAACTTCGCGAGCCACATTTCGCACAGAAAGATTGGGATTTTCCTCAATAACCTTCTCGTCCATTTGTCGGGAGCATACTTTTCGATTTGTTCCACTTCCAGTCTTCCGATCCACAGTCAAGCGCTGGTCAAATGATTTGCCAACACAAAACACGGTACTTTTTGGTAGTTTTAGTTTCTTGGCAAGACCGTTTAAGAAATTTAGCTTTTAGTCGTGAGAAATAGTCGATTTACATGTTCTTTTACAAAAGCAGATTCACTCATTTCGCATATTTCTCCGGATTTAAGATATGACATTCTTCTCCTTGCACTGAAAATTAATTTTCGTTTATGCTGCGAAATCGAAGGTAGGACTAACAAACCTATTCGTTGATTTCTGCAACGAAACTGATATGTACTTTTTATAAAGATACATTCGTAATTACTGGCACACGAGCAACTGTCAAAAGCACTAAGCATTTGTTGACAAAGAAAGAAAATTTGTTCATTGTACGAGAAGAATACAAAGAGCTACGAGTTATTGGTTACGGCCAGTATCGACTTAAAAAGTAGAGAGGTTACGGAATTTTGTTCAATATTACCAAGCGGAATTTTGACAATTGATCTGCATGGAACGAAATGTCACCTTTACTTACGGAATAATCGAGCGGAATATTTTTCCGAAAGTAAAAGTGACAGCTCCCATTAGTTTAAATTACTAAAATGCTAATTTTATTTTTCGTTCTTTTCAAGTGTATACTGCTGCAGAAATTTCTTTTCGATTCTTTACTTTTCCGTTTCAGTAAACGGAATTGAACATGGATTTGGGATGGAAAATGAAATTTCTTTCGAACACGATACCAACCTTTACCAATAAAAAAGAAACGTCTCTCTGGTGGTTGCATGACTGACCGACAGATCTACTTTATCGGCTCAAAATATAATTGAAAAATAAAGCGCCACCACGAGGAGTTGATCAGCGTATTTTTTTAATGTTTCTGACATTGGGTTCGATCCTGTATTTTTAGGAAGAGCTGTTATTGAGTCCGTGGTTGGTCTCACTAAACCGTGTTGACTCGTGAGAAGTTAATTGATTAATGTGCATAAGGTTCTAACTCTCGACTGCTTTAATTTATATTTTGGGATAAATTAATGATTCCTGCCCATCCCAGCAGGAACACCAACATTAATGAGTACGATTGAAGAGAAGCAGTGATTGGCTGGTCTTCACGAAATTCATTTTGGGCATTTTACAAAAAAGGTGTAATGATAGCATTTTGTTAGATGACAAGCAATATGAATGTTTCATACAATTCACGAGACCTTTGTTTTATGTACAAAATCCATGTTTACGAAACGAGTGAAACCTAATTTAGGAAAATAAATTTTCAGTGTGGACGCCCCATTCAGTAGCGCGGTGATCAAGTGTGCTGTGCGTCTTGTGCACAGACATTACCACGGCGGGGTTGAATTCCTGATTTTATTATCTGCCAATTGAAGGCACAGCATGTCGCATTCATAACAAAATTTCAAATCAAACTAAGCGAGTTAGAAAGTTTGTGTCAAAGAGAGAGCTGTAGAACACTTCTAAGATCATGTTTGTGTTCAATTAATCGCTGATATTTATAACGTGTTTTATGCAAAAAACATGAAAAAAACCTTGAATAAAGAGATGTTCAAAACATTTTTACCCCTAAAACGACACTAAATAATGATAATTACTCAAAGCTTAAATGAAACTTATAGGGAAACTGCCCCCATATTAATCTTATTGTTCCTATATTAATCCTACGATGAATCAAACAATTGGACAGTTGAAGGATCGGTTTCGTTTTCTTATAATGTTTGCTTACGTTAAATAACTACAACAAACATTACTAACTAATCCTGTCACGTGTATATTGTTTAATTTCAAGTAGGATGAATTGCAAAGTGATGAGATTAATATAGGTATATCTTCCCTATATAGAAACTTTTCTCAGCTTTTGAATGGAGGAAGAAGGTTCTGGCTAAATAAGAAAATTTTATAGTTACAACCAATTTAAGACTAACATGTACCAAAACATGAAAAGTTCAATTACTCCGTAAACTTTGACCAAATGCGAAAGTTTTTTTTGTTTCTTGATTTTCAGCCTTGGGCTGGTTCATCTCCCGTCGTAGTTACTCAAATACCTCTTTTGAGTATTTTTGAAACTTGTCTGGGGTGAGATTCGAACTCGTGACTTTTGCGTGAGAGGTAAGGATGTTCACCGCTACGCCGGGGTCGCCCCCCGACGCGTAGATTTTTTTTTCTTCAAATGTCATCCCCTATCGCCCCTGAAAATATTTGCACTAAGGAACCGAACACCCTGTATTTTCGAGATCATAGCTTTGGCAACATCCATTGAACTAAAATGCGTTCCCAACTGAAAGAATGGCCGGACTTCGTCCAAAATAGACGAACTTAATTAAATATAACATATTTTGTACATACTGGATGAGGTCCGGGCAGCTCTGTTCGTTTTTGTTTTGAACACTGCCTCTTCGGGTTGACAATAATAAAACATCATTAATAAAACGGAATTCGATTCGAATGCTCCTTTTCAAATTGTGCCATTTGACCCTAGGTAGCGGTTGTGAGAATTTCATACATGACTCATTTAAGTCAAAATCAGTTCAGTGACACTCGGGTGAGGTAATTGAAGAAAAAAAAAGTAATGGATCGAATCGCTTAAAAGCGATGAACTGATTGGAAAATGTGTATGGAGGTATGGTTATTTTAGCCACGAAGGTGTGACTTATTGTTGTATAAAAATTAATTTAGCATCTATTTCCGTAATTTTCTCGATAAATCAGGTCAAATATCTAGCAATCCGCATCCAAAAATGTGAACTATATCAAATAAACAAGGATAATATAACTAGAAAATGAGAAGAAAGATTAGTAATTTCCTACTAGTACCCGCTGCTACTGAATAACAAGGTTAGGTACAAGAGAAAAAGAGAGGTAGATATTAAGTATAATTTTTGTATTTGACTCAGGATAGTTTAGGAACAAAATGTTAGCTGTAGGTACAAGGGATTGTATTTAGAAAGTAGTATGTATACGACAGGTGGCGAAGGTTTTCTTTCAGTCGAGCACATGACAATGAAGAAGTCTGCACATTGTTGACGAAATACGCGTATCTGTCAAGATACGCAATATAGGTTGTTGGAATTTAAATGGAAGTTACTAATCTTTCTTCTAATTTTCTAGTTACAGGTATTCCACTAAAAAGCTCACACTCACCAGGATTCAAGGAAAATATAATCAAGCTGAAACATTTAAACGTTGTTCAACCGTTCAATACGCTACATTAAGTGTGATTGAGAACTTCTAGAATGGAGCTTCAATTGGTGGCTTTGAGATGCAGTTATGAGACAACCCACGATTGGAATGGCGGAATTGCTACCCTGTCTACACAAACAAAAAATTGTGCTGGAAAGTTTTTCGATTATTCTGGTTTCATAACAACAGAACTTACATTAACAGCTGTGATAGTGCTGGAAAAATTCCCAGTTGCCAATGTAAAGCTCCAGCTAGGATATACACGGCCGATGAATCTACCTTCTCTAACGGTCGGAGTTACCCAGTGGATGATTAAGTTTACACGAAAATCGGGAGGTTTATTCCTACACTTGAAGATTGAATCAAATGTTGGTCGACCCCGCCCGATAAAGGGAAAAATCAATCGGTCACTGGGTAACATCGAGAATTGAAGTGAACTGTGTTCAAATCTGCAGTAGAGTTAACAGCCGTGTAGTCATAAGAAAGAATAAAATTGCTCTCTTGTTGTACTATTCAACTTATGCAACTCCGAAAGTTTGCAGTTGACGGGCTACAAATTGATTATCCAGACTCCCCCGTCGCCCTTCCACCACTGGCTGCATTATTCTTAACCGTCGTTTTTTTCTTCTCTCGTCTTACCTTGTACCGCATCCGACTCAGATTTTCACAGATAATCCCAAAGAAATGGAGCAAATTTAAGTGGCGAAGGCAGTCTTACTGCGAGATAAAGCCAAGAAAGTCACCATAAATCACTAAACTTGTACCATTTATCTTGTCCTTTTCGCCACATTTTCGGGACTGTTGCAATGTCAAATTCGCGGCACTTTTTTTTTCGTCCCAGGAGTTGTCTCCTCCGCACACTGATCGTATGGTATGGTGGT
Source organism: Aedes koreicus (assembly GCA_024533555.2). Lineage (NCBI taxonomy): Eukaryota > Metazoa > Arthropoda > Insecta > Diptera > Culicidae > Aedes > Aedes koreicus. Next base: position 11,923 of record JAHHFK020002050.1, on the reverse strand, counting down.
GGGATTGAGATGTAGACTCGCGCCTTTCGGGACGATCCAGAAGGCTTTTACCGTTCATTTTGGCGCACCGTGGAAAGGGGATTAGATTAATGGACGTTGATAGCGTTGTGGATGATAATTGAGCCGCAGACCCACTGGAAAACCAAAATTTCCTAAATATTTTCAGAAAGTTCGATGGAATGGGTTAAATTGGAGAAAAGTGATGTTGTATTTGTTTTAATGGAATGTGTTATGATGATTACTAACTTCAATCGGCATTCTTATTGTCTTAACTCCAAACGGATTCAAACATTTTGAGTTGCTTCAGAGTTCGGATTTTTAGACTTTAAATTCTCTGTATCAGCAGAGAATGAGATTTTTTTCAAGATTGATGTTTCTAGTTAAGAAATCTAGCAAGAGGTTTGGAGTTTTGGCTCTTTTTGCCGCTTAGGTCAATAACAGGCATTGTTATTCATAGACGAGAAAGTCTATATTGAGGAACCGTAGAACATTTCGAACGGGGTGAGATGGAAAAGTAGCGTTGATTTATTAAACTGATAATGCACAAATCTTAGATATTAGCAAAACATGTGATATTTATAAAACAAAAGAGACGTATAACATATAAGTAAATTAAAGTAAAAAAGTTAACAAACACTGTTTTAAATAAATGGTATACTCTTTGAAACAAGTTTTCGTTTAATTTTGTTTAGAATGAGTCCTTGGCCTGTATACAATAGTTAGACTGAATATGCTGAGTAACAGACTAGTTTGTTTATTCGCAGCAATAACACCCCCCCCCTTCCCCCAAAGAATAAACCCAAACACATCCTCGAGCATAACTTCTCTTTTCATTGTTACGTTATTTACTTGCGCTGGCTTGCGGTTTTCACAACAAAATAATCTCTAAAAAAAAAAATATTTTTTTAAAATTAGTTTGCCATACATTTTTTAATCTTTGTTTACCATTCTAAATTCAACATATTCTGTTTGCCATTATTAACTTTCATGGTAGCAAGCATAACAAACAATATTCCTTTTAATTTTTTTTATGTGGGCACATTATTTAATTTTTTCGAACGAATTCCATCCTTTTATATTAGTACTGCATTTAAATAACCTTAAGCTTTGTTGTAACATCATTTTGACTAAACGAACCATTTTCGCAAAATAGTTATTTTAAACCATCAGCACCATTTTAAGATACAGTGACCGGCAAAAATAAAGATCCACCTTTGATACATGGAAAAACGCATATTTTTGAAATTGTAGGGTATTTCAATACATGTTTCCGAAAAACAAACATTGACTCACAATTTCAGTTCCAAAATAACGACAACATATGTAGGGAATCATAATCAATTCAGTTTGGTAAAGTAAGTTTGACATAGAGCCTGTTCACGTTACATTTCGGACACTTTTCTTTCAGTGTAGATTTTGAATTATTTCACGGATCGCTGAAACGTCTGGTCTGGTTCTGGTCTAAAATCTTTGCTAAATGAAGCTATAGAGAGTTGCCGTCTTCGGCAAAATATTTCAGCATGTCATTTTTCGTCTTTTGACATTATCAGATTAGTTCCTGTAGGAATATCACACATCTAAGTTAGAACAATATTTCTTCAAAATAACTTGTATGAATTCAAATCAAAATACGTTAATACCTCGTTAAAAACACTAACGCCGCTCAAACAGCATGATGCGTTAGCCATTGGTGAATACAAATAGTAAGTTTCCGTTTTTGACAACATGACCTAATAAACCTAGTATTTTCTTAAAGTTATTTTAATTCTTTGACAACCATGTTAAAAGGATTCCTGAATAATATTCTAGTGCAATCAGAAATTGCTTTAAGCATTAGATGGATTTCCTGAAAAGCAAAGAAGGCAAAAAAATATGTGTTGCCAAAATCGGAAACCTACTGTATTTATATTTACCACTGACATCAACTTAAGAATTTTGCGACAGCAGCACCACCATGATGTTGTCCGAGGGTAGTTAAGCACCACCATTGTGGCACGATTATACTAATCTGACAACATCAAATGACTGCATATTACATACCTGCATAATCACAATCTATTCCTGGACCATTTTCCTTATTGTTGACGACCGTTTCCGCAACTCCCTCAAGCTTCATTTGACAAACATAGACTACAGCTCCATCTCTGCTGAAAGATCTGGAACTAATATGATAACTTCAAAAGACGACAAATGTCACAATGAGAAATTTTCCCCAAGATGGCAACTCTCAAGAGCTTCATTTTGCAAAGATAGACTGCGGCGCCATCTTTGCGGCAAGATCTGGAACTAATATGACAATCTCACAAGACATCAAATGACATACAGAGAAACATTGCCAAAGACGACAACTCTCTAGAGCTTCATTTGGCAAAGATAGACTGCGGAGCCATCTTTGTGGCAATATCTGGAACTTATATCATAATAGCAAAAGACATTATCCTTAACATTGTGTCTAGGTTGTAATTTCATAATTCTACACTCAAAAAAATCCACACGTTACTTCCACGTGAAACGCACGTAATTTTCGTCCACTGCCAAAACCAGTAATAAACACGTGGAATTCACGTAAGAGCTACGTGATTTCTGCGTAAATCCATCTACGTGATCACATAAATTTTACGTGATTTTCACGTACAATTCACTGGACACGTAATGTTCACCTGATTTTACTGAAGAAGATTTGGTTACGTGTTCAGGTGGAAGTTACGTGAAATTTCACGTGAAAACAACGTGTTGATTTTTTTGAGTGTAGAAAGGGTTGAAATCAGGGTCAATATTGTATGTATATATGGTAGCCACCATCCCTTCATGTCCTTGGCTTGGATGCAGCTCCACTTAATAGCAAGATCAAATTGGGTCATCGATTTGAATTCACAATATCGCTGTATGATCGCTATTGGAAGACATTTATCCCTTCGCTGATCTCGATCTGACGATTTCCATCAAGGAAGATATAATTATCATCCATGACTTGGGCCAGGTAATCACGAATCCCTCATCCAGCCTACACTTTGTCTGGCACTCTGTATTCCCCCCTTACCCTTCGTTTGTGAATGTATGTATGATATGTACGTTACATAATATAATATATGTATTTTCAAAATATAAGTGACATCCACTGGTTTGTTACTGAAAAATAAAAATTAGGTATGCATCAATATATTAACAGTCATGGAAAAGCTGTAAATTAAAGAATATCAATCCAATCAACGAAGATAAAATTTAAATGAAAAGATATTTAATTTGTTTTTTTTTTAGAACCAACAGACTATTCTATAAGTCGACGAAAGCACTTTGGGTGATCGAAGAGCCCGGTTTGAGGATTCCTGAAATAAATAAAGTATTTAATGATAATACCACTAAACACAAATATTCAAATACAATCCTTTACTGCTTATAATCACATGCCAGTCTTTTATGGAATAGTAGTTGAAGTTCAGAAAAAAGAATTTTAACACTGTTTCACTGTTATGTTAAAATTTCATTTTCATTTTAATTTTGCAGCGTTTGGTGGGGCAATGAGAGCGCAAGTCAATCCAAAGCCGAGGGTTAGGGAGGAGTAATGGCGAACTGTTCTATGCGGACTTATTGAACGCCATGGGAGGCGATAAGGATTAGGTTGGGTAAGGAGTTTGTAGGGTTTTTTTTTTGGATTGAGATGGCAGCGTTGCTACAAAATGATCTGAAATGTTTAATTTGTTTGTGACTTGAAACTAGTAGTGACTGTATTATAACTTTTTGATCTTAAGAAAGGTGAATGTTTTTGATAGTTTTGATTTCATATATACTTATTAAGGACTGATGATACTTCTCTTTGTGTGCTGTCTTTGATTTTTTCGAGGATGCTCTACAGGAATTTCTTTTTGAAATTGATATGATCACTTCCTTATCAAAACCGCATGTAGCCTAGGGCTGAGCAGGTCCTTCGCACTTCAATCGATCCATTTCACAGCCGTTCTCGACCATGAAGGTCAATAAAAAAAAGAAGAGAAGAAGGTATTAGTACATATTTCATGGCATGCAGGGCGTACATGAGAGATTATTGGTGATATTTTCACGACAACTTTTCGTTTCTCTGACTAAGAATTTCGAATTCCTAACCTAACCAAACTTGAACAGCACCGACCAGAAGTAATGAAGTATAAATCAGGAAGGATTTAAAAAAAATACTGGATTAAATTGTTGTCTAAATTTTAAATTCTAGCCTATTCTCTAGATTTGGGTCTAGTTACCATCCCCATCCCAAATTTAACAATATTTCACATCAGAACTAATCTAACACTTGGAAAGGAACAGTTCTATTTTCTATCTATTGTTTTTTTTCTTCTTTTTATTTATTGTCTGGTATGGAGGATACATGCTATAAACTACATGGAAAGGTAACTATAAAATGGGAAGAAAGACTAGCAACCCCCATCCAACCCCAACCACCTCCACCGCCCATCCCGACAGACACGCGCATCCCGCCTACAACGCGCAGACCTCCTCAGCGCCGTTCATCAATACTCGACAGTCTATATTAGCACACGACACTGAAGAAGCCCACACACTGCAGACGAAACACGCGCTTCCGTCAAGACAAGCAATAAAGGTAGCTGAGATCAAACGGAAATCACCAATCCCTCCTCTCATTCTCCAGCTACAGGTATTCCGCTAAAAAGCTCAAACTTTCCAGGATTCATACATGGAAAGGTTTATTCTATTGCTTCCAATGGTGTTCTCTTAGTGGGCCCTCCGCGTCCTATCTCTAATATACATACATGCTTGTCATCGTCAGTCTTAAGTAACACTTTTCTGTGACTATGTGCTTCATTTCGAACAGGCAAATAATTACCCTGATCAAAACATTCACCCCTTTCGAAAATGTTGCAATTACATTTAGATATTATACCATGAGCAAATGAGGTATTTCGGTTATTCATTCCATACAAAAAAATGGACTTATAACAACATAAGTTGTCAATAAAATGAAAAGTGTACTTTTAGTCGTTTCTCTTAGATTGACAGTAAGAACACAGAGAACAGACGTTCATCTTCGGTCTGCTACTTGTGTAAAACTTTAAATCGACTTTTCAAATGTATGTCGTTATGCTCCTGGCAGGCGGCACTGCAGTTGTGCGATAACTGTCATGTCATGTTTATCAATAAAAAGCCTAGCACATACCCTGAAAAGTTTTGTTTGTTTTTCTCTGCACTTGCTTCTTATCCCGGCTGCCCCCCTTATACTTTTACACACGTTTTTCAAGAAAAGGTATATGGACATCAATGTCTGTTCTCTGTGGTAAGAAGTCTAAGAGTGAATTGCGGCATAGCCCGCCATAACACACCTGATGTTAGTGCCTTTATATAAACGATCTACGACGTGGCAGTGAAATAAATGTGCAGAATATGTGATACTTTCACTACTGGTCGAATTCTTGGTCTCACATGCATGTTTATAGCATGAGATAAGCCCTCTCACCGTCGGCAAGGTGACAAATTTGACCTAAGAGAGGGCTGTTTCACTGTTATGCTAAAATGCAGAAAAACGAATTGAGCATTACAAGCATTAAATTGTCAAAAGTAATTTGAATTGCAAAGATGATCTCAAAGCGTGCTGAAATTATTAATTAAATGAGAATGGAATACATACCCTGTTTGTACACGAACTTCAGTCGCAGTATCTCACTTCGCTATTGTCAAATAGACAACATTGCCCAGGCTACGCCAACATGCTGAAATGCTGAAAAACATTTCAGCATGTTGGCGTATCCTGGGCAATCCTGTAATTTAAATATGGTTATAAATAAAATAATATGATGATATTATTAAAGAAGTAATAATAGGCATATGATAATAATATGCAGCTTGGTGCATCTTTACAGCTAAATCAGTGGCAGATGAATGTAACTCTGGAATGTGAAGATCATATTGCAATTAAATAAAAAATAAAATGCAGCTATTTGCCTTTATGCTGCGATGTTAGATGATTGAAACTCTGAAATGACGAATAGCAAAAAAAAGAAAGAAATTTCTGAAAGAATAGAAATTTGAAAGAATCAAAAAAATGTAAGCAAACAATAAGCCGAAATAAATTTCATATGATTATGATTACTGCCCAAAAACGGAAACATAATATATACACAAAAAAAGAAAAACACAGAAATAGAAAAAAAAAAGAAAAGAATTCTCCGATAACTCTTGTTTCCTACTGGGCCAATAAATAATTCTTTATATCTGTGAAATTGGAAATGAAGGATCATAACCCATTTAAGTATTTGAATAATTAATTTTTTTGGATGAAGTAGAAAAAAAAATCAAGTCGAATTGGTCACATGATCCTTTCTAAAAAAAAGGGAAAAAAAAAAACTATTCTTTTAAATTACAAAACTTGCTTAGGTGGGCTAAAACTTACGACGATGCATGAATGCGAAGCTGAAAATAGCATAAACAATATTTTGAAGGGATGTTATAATATAAAATGATTATCAAAATTATATTAGTACTGTCTGAATGTCTGCAGATTGTGATCCTGTTGCAATAGTAGACGAACTTGCATTATTATTGCTACGAAGAAAAAAAAAATTAAAATTATTATACAATACTTGGGAATTCCATGGATGATCCGAAATTATTTACCGTACATAGAATACTGTCATTTTTCGTGGTACGGTAAGATTTCAGCATGCTACCTTACCAGGGTCGCGCTTCCTACATCGTGTTGGTGGGATTTCCTCCTAAGGTATAGCTGACGCTATACAGCGTTTCTTACTCAGCCGCAGGATGCCAGGACAGACGCTGTTTGAACTGCACGTCCTTGGTGGACAGACGCTCGGCACGCACCTCCTCAATCTAGCTGAAGTCAGAAGGACAACAGTGCCCAGGCTGCACTACCAGCTAAGTACGCAACCCATAGCTGGCGGTCTTTGTAATCTCTTGACCTGTGGAAGCATGAGGTAGGAATTTGTGAGGACCATAGCTATGTTGCGGGGACGCACGCTCCTTTCCAGTTGTCGACTCACCATTTTGCAGCCCAGGGTTGAAATCCGGGTCAATATTGACCCTAATATCTTATGTGTCAGTTTTTTTTAATACCCGGGGAAGGTTAAGAAAGCTAGTCGTGACTTGTAATGAAAATATTTAACCAAAAAATGTTGTTTTGAATGAATTAAAATAGCAGTGCAGAGAATCATTCGGCAGGTGATTGAAACTGTTGAACAGGATGGGTTAGTGCATGAAATTATTTACGAATCAACGTCGAAAATTTTCATTTTTACTAATGAACAAGCTAGTGTTATTTTGAAGGCGGCTTTTGATGAGGTCAATCTGATTATAAATGTATTATAAAAATGCTATTTTCAGTTCATACTAAATACGTGCATGGTTTGGAAATTTTACATCTCCAAATCCTGAAGTGTGTACCCTTATCCAAATGCAGTACCCTTATCCAAATTATATCGGTAATGTTTACATGCGGAACTTATTGTACGTGAAAGTAACCTCGGTATGGGTGTGATTCTCCAGACATTCTGAAATGGTCAATTAAAGGATTGTTGCAAACAGTTCTCTTCTATAATACCATAGCTGGTCAATGGATGTTAGATTGAATACACACATACACACACACTACTTTGAATTCTATTCGTTGCAATAGCTCAAAAAACTGATCGCAGTGGAGAATGTACTCAGCCAGGGCCTCTAGGTCTTTTAATCATAACACTTCCCCAGCTAATGGTGTAAACAATGACGTAATGTAGAGTATTTACTCTTTTCTTTTCAAACACCGAGGAGACGAACAGTTGTCCAACTTATCTGTTGTAGTCATTGCTGCTTTCAGTCATTTTTTAATAACATTTTTGAATTTGATAATTACCTACTTCCTTTGAACGGAAAAAAAAATCAGTCCACATGCAACATGCCAATTAAAAAAAAAACAAATCGATTCAACATAGATCGATTCTTTGCTATCGATTTAATAGGTTAATCGATCCACGACCCGTATGAGAGAATCGATCCTGAAGATCAATCTTTTTCTGTAGATCGCCCAATCCTACCTCTCGTCCTTCTGATGAGCTGGCAATCGGTCTTGATTCGCTACTGCTAACATTACACGTAAACTGTCCATTTTGACGACTAGTGAATAAGTCTCCGTGAAGTCAAGCCGTTTCTTCTGAGAAAATCCTCTGACTACGAGCCTTGCTTTCGGGCTGTCCTTAATCACCAGGCTTGATGCAAACTACCCACTTACGCGTTATCGCCTAGCGCTCCTCCAAAAGTTTTCATATGGATAATGTTCCTTTTCTCTATAACGAATCCAGCGCATCCTGAATCGTTGTGTTTTTAATCCAGCAAGGGTATCCGGCAAATTATTCATGTAATCCATGGCATTGAGCACAACTCCAGCTAAGGTCATATCATAATCGTTATGCCAAGACGTTCCGCTTGCGGGGAGGATTTATTTCACAAACGGTTTGATCAGTTACACATACTTCACTAACGGCAGTTTTTGTGAGTTATTTATACCTGCCAGATAACAAGGGCGAGGCTCTGCGTGTATACCTGATCTGGTGGGGTGTGTTGATAGCATGGGATAAGACCTTTCACCATCGGGAAGGTGAAACATGAGTGGGAAATTTACTTTGCAATACGTTTCACCTTACATTCATTTCCAAGCTACATATCAGACGACTTGATGAGACTAAAAAAAGTGCTTATCTAATTAAAAAATGGCTCTATATAACACAGTGATAAATAAGGATTATGGATGCTTTAATCTCATCCCTATGATAAAGTTTATTTTAAAAAACTTTTCAACATAAGCAGAATGATGTTAAACACGTCGGTTTATTAGTTTGCTATGCATCTACCGACTGCACATTTTATTCGTAGCTTACTCGTTGACCTTCAAGCAAGTGGCGGTGAACTGAAATTGGTAGTTTGAAGCGAATTAAATCTCGATTCAGGATGTGCCGCAGATTTTATGTTAAACATCAGATTTGATCAGCAGGACACTCGACAAATTTTAGCTTATCAATATAGGTCAATATTTTTAAGTAAATCATTGTTGAACCTTACCGTCATGGCTGCAGTAGAAATGTTGATGACTAGTTTAAATGATGTTCACATCGTACAGTAAAAGAAATTACCACAAGCTACTCCCACAGCTCCGACACAGCTCTCGTGCTGTGGATGTATGTTTCCGTAAAACATGATCTGTACTATCCACCAAGATATGAAAAAACCATAAACAGAATATCAGAACCGGCGAATGCATGTAGGGTGTTTGAAATGTTCGTCTAGAATGAATAAAAGACACCATTTACTTCAACTTGGAACTCTTATGTAACAGGAATAGTTTAAATTGAATAACTTTCTAATAAAGTTTGATCACAGACGTTCTTATCTTCGAATGATTTTCATTTTCAAAGCACATTAGGGTTGCTTTGTTTTTACAATAAAGGAAGCTGGAAATGGAACGAGGCATGAGTTGGCATGAACTGTTGTCTACGTTGCAACAAGTAGTTGATTCGATTTTTTGTTTGCCATTCACATGGAATAAATTCTAAGAATGTATATTGAGCTGCTGTGTGAAAGGAAACAGATTTGATATTTGCATCATTTTGGCACGAGTATGTACTGAAGCTGTTTGTTGTGGAGTATGTTTTGATCTCTTGCAGACGAGGTTTGTGAAGCCTATCTCATGTTTTCATTTGCTCAATTATTTTCTGACTAATTTTTCATTTGAAACCTGTTCTCGGATGTCTGTGATAAGATTTCAAGTTTTCAATTCACATAACAAATAAACCACCAATAGAGTAGGTGCGTGCCGAGCGTCTGTACACCAAGGAGGTGTATGTATTTGAAAAGATGGGATGGGTTTTACATTTTTTTTAGAGGATTATATACGACAAATTCTACAAAAAAAAAAATTCTTCGTCCAAAATAGTCTAATTCAAAAACTAACATTGTTTATGATCCTACATATTCTATTTTACAGATATAAAAAGTCATTTTATGGGCCCAGTAGGAAAAAAAGAGTTATCGAAGAATTTCGTGTCATTCATTTTTATTTTTAGTTTGTTTTTGTATTTATTGAGTTTCCGTTTTTGGGCAGTAATCATACTCATATGAAATTTATTTGCCTAAATATTCTTTGCTATTTTGCTAGGATGCCATGTGATCAACTTTTATTTTTTCATTATATCACGTTGGAATTTTCGCTATTTTAGAGTTTCAATCATCTCACATAGCAGCGGAAGAGGCAAATAGCGGCATTTAATTATTATATGTACATTATGTAGTATTTCTTTACAACATCGTATTATTTCCATCATATCATGACCTTCACATTTTCATGCAGCAAACTTGATTTAGGTGGTATCTGGCTTAAACACGAAGCATACCTTCAATTTATGACATCTAGCATTCCTTATATGTCCAGTATATCACGCAGAAAATAACAGCTGTGGTAGGTTTTTGAAAATTACGGAATCTGTGGTAGGCTTTTGCACTTTTTGCTGAATGTATTTTTCATTTCCGGTTTGCAAATGACTTTTTACCAACTCTGAGCTGATCTAATTCATGCAGCGCTGTGTGCAATTTGGCTGAGTGTTTGATTTTACATTTCAATCTTTGTGTTTACTTGATCATAACTCACAACATCATTATATTTGGTAATATTGTTTTATTGATTTTACTTCAAAGATGATTAAAACATTACTTATTGTTTTTTTTACCCATTTATCTTTAACTCCCTTCCACTTGAATCGTCCTATTCCGCGCTCATTTGTAATAACTATTAGGTCAGCAAAAATATAAGCGGATTGCTGTCATAATATCAGCATCAAGTAGCAAATAGTGACCATGGCAACAGTAAATTAAAATGTATAAATGTTAGTTTTGTAAAATTTCAATAGATTTAATAAACTTTTTCAGGATACCTCATATCGAAATTTTGGTGAAATGCTCTCATCGCTGAAAACGAACGAAAACGTGCTTAAGCGCGAAACCACAGAACTCTACACTTTAACATTTTACAACATTTCTTGCATTTCAGGATCAACCGAACGAAGATCATATATTATAGATACGAATGCTTGTAGTATTTTTCATTTACATAAATATATATATACACTATTATATAAATATTTCATGAGAATGGGAGGGACCATCAGGGCACCCGATTGAAGCACTCTGGATGGGGAGAGTGGGAATGCCAACTCCCCATTGCTAACAGTTTGTGAATAGAGGGCGGCTCTTCTCCCCACCTATAGGGGCATCGTCATGTTAGATAGCTTGCTCTTTTGACCAATTGTTCAGTCGTGTTGTTGGAAGGAGATTCTTTATATCCCTCGTGGATACGTATAAGTGATGTTGCATATCGATCCACCCAACCCCTTTTTGGCCCTTCATACAACGGCATTATTAGGATAATCAGTGGTTATTAAAGCTTGATCAAAACAAATAAACCGTAACAGAGTATCACCAGGTGGCCTTCCGGTCGATCCGGAACAATCGAAAAAGTGATGGATTTATGAATTTAATCTTAGAATTTCTCGGTATTGTTTGACGTAGGACTTAACCATCATTCTCGATTCGGATTCTGATGGGAACGGTTGATATTCCCAGCTTCAGCAGCAGAACGACCATTACTGGCACAACTATACCACCATTACTATCACCGCAGTCACTGCAGCAGAACAAGGAGCTTGAATTGCCTTAGTATGACGCCGGAAAATTGCAGCCATCACGATACGGACTCTTGTCCGCGATCGGAGAGGTTTTAGTCTGTCTCAGGCGGTCTAGCTCGAGAAGCCACCGTTCGTAGGTTCGCCTTGTTTCCTCCGCGGAATTGGAACTCCCGGAACAGCTTGACCTTGTTGATACTTAGCTCTCTGTGTCGCAATCGGAAGCCTTTCATCCAGCCACTGCTAATGTCTACTGC
>JAHHFK020002049.1:0-295028 GCA_024533555.2 Aedes koreicus | reverse complement strand
AAATGGAAAAAAAACTGAGAAACTGGTACCGGGTGACACTGTAAAGACTTTGATGGAGGGCATCAAGCGAAAATGCGTTCAATTTTACACTCAAGGCTCCATCGATTAACTTTTCTTTTGATTTTTGAAGTAAATATATATATAAAACTACCCTAAAATTTTGGTTTGATTCTAAACATTATAAGAAAATTGGCATGACATTTTCGGTGTCGCAATAATTTCGTGTTCGCCCTTTAGCTGGGCATCCCTTTTTTGTGTGTTGGGAAAATCAACGACTCTTCCCAGCATTCTGAAAACACGCCGGATGTTAATGACCGTAGCCAGGGGCGCAGCAAGTGTGTTTAGGCAACGCTTTAGGCAAATTGAAGGAATACCGTCAGGACCGCATCCAGTTGAAATCTTCATCTGCTTTCCGGCTGAAATCACCATGTCACTATTGATAATGGGTACAGAGCCAAATACAGACAAATGGAGAACATTGCTAGTAGCAGATTTGAGGCTGTTCGCGCACAATGCGAACATAATGTCTAATTTGTTGTTTGTTGTTATTAACCACATCCTTGGTCTTTACGACACTTACTAACCCCGAGTCGACCGCGCGTAATCGGTCTCCCGAAATATTATATGTGTTGTGCCACTAAAACCCTAAACCCTACCAAAAAACAAGCTTTGACCCTTCTTGGCTACGCCACTGGCGCTTGAGCACGTCAATTTCAGCAGCATTGAGCGAGATCATCACGAATGACGTCCTATCTGCGTGAACCAATCAGCGTGCATAAGGAAGTGAGAAGAGAACTATATAAAGGAGTTGCATACTGTTCGTATTATCAGTATTTTTTGGTTTGTTATACCGCTAACATCGAAAATAATGTCATACTTGGAAGGTTATCCAACCGCGCTCATTTCTTTCTCCAAAGCCGGAACAAACAGCCTTTTTCAACTCTTGAGTTTTCTCGTCGCTGTCGCTGTCGCTTCGTTCTTGTTCCCGTGGAACTTCTCACCAGAGAGAAGTTGGCCAATCGGTTGGGATCCTTCGAGCCAAGGATCGCCAATCACATATTCAAGTGTCCGTGAGCGGACAGAGGCCCTCGGCATCTAGAATTTCGTCACAGAAGACACTGCTGAACTGTGTACGGAACAAGTTGGCGATATCCAGGACGATATCAGCTTCAAGAGTGTCATCAGTCATAGTGTAGTCACCGGTAAACCGGTTTAGTTCCGTTGTTCATTCAGGAACCGCCAGATGCTCTTCGGGATTTATTTTGAGACGACTCTGCAATTGAGACTGATGAGCGTTGTACAGGCTGTCCATTGGTATTAGTTGTGCTTCCTCAGAGCAGCCCTTCTAACTCGTATCAAATCTTCGAGGTCGGAATTAAACTAAGCAGGTTTGGGAGGCTTACGGTTGAGTTTCTTAGACACAAATTGATCAACGGCGTACAGCAAAATACCGCACATAGTCGAAGCACCAAATTTCTCATCCCCGTTTGCGGGGTCGTGTTCCAATCCACGCCGGCGGGAAAGTTGTTCATTCCCTCGAAGTCAGCATGGGTGAAGTCATAATAAACGTTTTCGATGTTGTAACTGTACTTAGGATTAAAGTCCACTGTCAATAGCAGAGGGGAATGCTTTTTGCAACTTATGACAAGCGGTGTCGAAGCTTGAAGAACAGAACATCTTTGACCCAATTCTTCGCCAATGAAACATAGATCCAGCAAACGGTTATTCGCGTTCAGAATGTCATTAACTTGCAGAAGTCTGGCAGTAGAATAAGCATAAAGCAAGAAGAGAGTGTGTGATATCGCCACCCAAAGATGTTCACCCGTTCAGTATTCGGGAGGCTTTAAAAGGCGAGTTTTGAATTTTGAACGCACTAAAAGAAGAACTCCACCACCACATTTCTTGTTGCTATTGTGCGACGATCGGTCTAGCCGGTAGACATAATACGTGTCGTCGAACAGTTGCTTCGATAATGTGTTGATATTTCGTAAGGTTTCCGTTAAGGCATGAACATCGCAGCATCGTCACTGCATGCCAATCGGTACTCGGCGAGCGAACTGGTGATACCACCTACGTTCTGGTAGTACAGAAGGGCAGTCATGAGGGGATAGAGGATTCGGCAGGCAGCGATCTGGCAGAGGAGGCAGCATCAACCCGAGCAACGTCATTAGATGTAGGAAATCTGCCGGGGATGGTACGCCTGTCATCACTAGACCCTAGGCCGGGACAACATTGACAGCTGGAACGAGCAAATAGAACATCACTGAAACCGGCAGTGGCCGCAGCTGAGCTAGGAGGGTCTAGGGTTTCCTTACTGCTTTCTGACGTGCGTTTCAGACCGGTCGTGACGGTCGATGTATGTTGATGATGAGCATGGGTGAGATGACAGGTGTGTATCGGGCTGGCAGGAGTTGATATAGGCGGCCTACTGGAAGCATCAGCAGAAGAAAGCAGGCTAGAATCGGAAGATTCATCAGGAAGAGTACGCTCTACAAATTACTGGTACTTGCTTGAATTCGCAGCTTGGAGAACCCATTCGTCAGAAGCGATATCAGGACCGCGACGACTACGATGAACGATGACAGCAAAAGGCGGGACTGTGTCAAACTGAGAAGAGGTCTCCATGGTACTATCTACTGCATGTCGCAGTTCAGTTATTCCTCATCCATGGCGCCATCTCCCGACGCCGATTGAACAGTTCCGGACGTACCGTTTCCAAGCGGAGCAAGAGTCGGAGTTTGGGAAGGTTTCCCAAAATTTGCGGCTGAATTGCTATCCTTAAATTCCCGGAAATAGACGCCTTTCGGTTTATGTCACAAAAGCTTTCTAATACTAAATTTGATTATCTACAAAAGATCATGCTTTGTGACCGTTCAAAATTCAACATACTGCTGTATGAAGGACCAAAAAGTGTTGGGCAGCCTCGTAAGGCAATATGATGCGATAAAACGAATAACAAAATATGCAATTCAGCAAAGCTTTCCAGTAGAAGTTTGAGAAAAGTGCGTCAACTTCATTACAACTGTTGGAGTGGAATGTTCTAATCATAACTGACAGACCCCTCTGAGACTCCGGTCATTAATATATCTAAATGTCAATCATATCTGACATCCATTGGTTCAAAGACATCTAATGTAAACGCTATGCTGCACTAATAATAAAAAAAAAACAATTAAGCCATTAATGCTTGTAACGTTGCTCCATGGTCATAAGATCAATGATTCTGGAATGCAAAGATGATCCCAATGCGTGCTGAAATTATAAATTGAATGTAAATGGAAAACATCCAGGTTGATCTTCGCACCCCCTCACTTCGCTATTGTCAAACGCAAATCAGCGTCTCCATGTTTCAGCTGGCAATCTTTTGTGATCATATGACGCGTAGAGAAGAAGAAAGTTGCGAGGACCAAAGGTCTGTCGTACCCTTCTTCAAGGTTGTCAACTCACTATTTGAAGCCCTGACGTGTTGGCAGACTGGAAGTATTGAAACAAGAAATAAATGCTCGTAGTTTAGAGAAGTAATAATCTTCCATGAAAGTTTACAAGTAAATTTTTCAAAAAGTATTAAGTTCAACCTTCTACTCTCCTAGATTTAGCCTAACGACCCGTGGTAATTTTGCAAACGCTGATTCAACCTTATGTTATTCATCGGCGCATTTGTTGCTATCGGTGCTTCATGCTACCTTTTGAATAAAACTTCTACAACAAAGAGTACAAATATTTGCAGCTGATCACTATCTACAACAAACTGTTTGAGAAAATAAAACATTTTAATACTATTCCTAGCCATTCACGAAGCATGATGTAGCGCACTAGGACGCCAAATTTCGACTGGATCGTTATGTCCTAGGCACAATAATGTAAGCTCGAGAAGTTCCTTATTGTCCTCGCGTATGAATGTAGCATTTTTTTGCAAAAATCAACAGGACTTATAAGCTTTCATCAGGATCAACTCATACATGAGGTACCTGCACGGGAAATCCAGTAATTTTCTTCCAAGAAAGCAATCCAGGATGACCGCAGCACCTTTTTTTCTCTTCTCATAAAGGCTCCATCGTTTCGTGCCATCAAAAAGTTGTTCTGCTATAACTTTTCCTGTACCGCATTCCAGGAGAGCGAACTAATGATTTGATCAACAGAATCCAAGCCTGTTACGAAGGCGACTAACTTTTCGGTCTTCTTGCGATTGTACAATAAAGGTTTAGAATCGAAGTGCACGAACAAAGACTTGTCCTTTGGAAATCATCTTAAATTTTCTTAAAAAATTTAACCTCTTGACGCGTCTGGAGAATGGAAAGACATATTTAGCATTGATTTCATGAACCTAAATTGGAAAACATACCGCGATCTGCTTAAGCTCAGCTGTTATTGATTGTGACCAAAGGCAACAGCTGTGGCCGCTAGTACCCCAACAGCTCCACGGTTAGTGACCTGGGTGCAGTGTCAAGACTCGAACGCGATGTTTGTAAGTAGATTAATAGGCTACATTCGGATTACCTTCCTTGTACCTCGCACGTCTAGACTACCTTGTTGAGTTGTTCCCAATTTTAGGAATTTTCTTTTCTCAAACCTGCTACCAATACATCGGTTTTGAAGACTGCAGAATACTCACAGCTTTCCTTTTGTTGATTCCAATATACCAACTGCACGGACCGCATCATGTTGTAGTTAAATTTCGATATTGTTCACGCTGATGTTGAAAAAACCACTCAACTGTACTTTGCTCAACTTCAACGTTCCCAATGATCTTGAATCCTGCTTCTTATAGACTTTCTTCGTTCTCTGAGCCTCCGTATGTATTTCTTATAATTGAAAGAAGTTTCTCTAACTTCTGAGTATTTCTATCAGCTGAACTATCGCGAATAAAAGGTGTTTTTTTTTCATAAACATTTAAGACTGGCATCAAAATAATTCGTAAGTTTCTGACAAATTGTATATATATACTACAGGAAGCAACCATTCCAACTTTCGGTTCGGATTTTGACCTTTTCGTTTCGTTTCGTTTCGCATTTTTGCCTTTTCAACAAATGATTATGTTGTCATCTAGAACTCTTAAATATGATTACTCAACGTTTACCAGTATCTACAAATTTCGTCATTAGAAGATACATTCTGAAAGAACAAAATACCAACATAATTCATAATTTCCGTAGAACATTCAAAACCGGAATCTTCGACATCTCGTAGAAGCAAAGTCGATAAATCATAAATCAATCACCGTTATATACGAATTACTTCTAATGATTCTACCTCTCACTGTTCACCTCCCCAGCCATCCTTCTGCATCTTCTACATCCGGAATTGTAGCCAATAGGCTGGTTCAAAATGTCGGATCACGTCCACCCTATTTAACCGATTACATTCAAATTACATCCCAATGCTTCATCAAAAAATTGAGGTAAATTGGTTGCGAACTTAAACTGCACTGGACCTTTTGCAGTTTTTATGGAAATTGCTATGGGAAAACCAATCTTTTGACCAAAAACCATGCATAAATAGCGAACAATTCTGTGTGCATGTCCATAGGTGCACAGCAAAAAATAATGAATTTCAACCAGCGCGTAAAATTCCCCCTCATTTGATTCCAAGCCAACAACAGACTAGATCCAGGCGTTATCTGACTTAAATTTTCATGAAATATCCCATTAATTTCTGTCAAATCTAGCATCCCCTTTAGGTGCATTAGATAACGCAGAAAATTAAAGGATTCTTTCAAACTGTGTGTATGAAAACGAAAAGTTTGATTTTCTCATTAAAGTAAATAGGACCAGCGTAGTTCAAGTTCGCAACCAATTGACATCAAATTTGGGGAGTAGTATGAGAATGGGATTTGAAATCGGTGAATGAGTGGGGCTAATCTGATATATTCTGAACCACCCTAGTAGCCATGTCACCGTAATCATTCCTAACCTATCCTCTCATTAGTTGCAATCATCGCAATGACAAGGCTCTTTTCCTCCGTCAGCTCCCATCATTTCAATCAAAGTCATCCTGTGGAACAAATTCCTTAACATCCAGCCAAACGACCAAACGACCGGAAACCAATATAAGAACCATTTATCACGCACTGGCTCGGGTGCTGGTTAAATCTTAGAGAGGGGGGGGCTGGTGAGCTCCCGAACGAATCAATTTCCTATTTCCACAGCGCAAGATTTTCCGACGGATTGGGGCGACTTTCACTCGTTGAAAGTGCTGAACAACGGCAAGAATGAGTCAGAAAATTTCACCGCCAATTAAGTTTTGCTTCGACATTTTGTCTGGACGTTTTAAAAATTTATGCAATGAGATGGTGAAAAAAGCTGATTCTTTACCAGGCTCCTTCGTTCCTTTAACCCCTCCTGAGTCGGATCAGGATCGGTAGAAATTTAGGAGGGGATTTACAATCTGATGAGATTCGAATTCTGGGTGCATCGATTGACGCTGATGAGGGATGAGATGGGTTTCTATTTTCAATGGAAACTTTGCCAAAGCTGTCAGTGGAGCTTCTTTTGGCAAACGAAAGGGAACGGATCGTCCCGATCCCACTTACGAGTCATTTGGCTGTCTGGAAACTGAAATTCTACGATGATGGAGAATGCTAGAAAAAGAAAGGTCTTGAAGAAGGTCACCCACATTGCCGTCAAGGCGTCGGAGAAAAAAAATCCAAGCCGAGCCGAAAATAGCTTTGGAAATTTTGACTCACAACTGCAGCCGGTCAGATAAAAAAGACCATCGGATGGGTTGAGAAACACCCTGAAATCTTAAATTCAACAAAACAAAACCTTTTTATTTCAAATTTACACCAATTCACTTGAAACAGTTCACTGTTTGAAAAATCATCGATTAAATTCAAGATGACCACCTTTGAGAGAAATGACCTGCTTCAAATGATCAAAAAACGCATTGTATGCTGCCCGCAGGTGTTCTTCTGGTATTAGATCCCATTCAGCCACTAGATGTCTCTTCAGGTTTTCCAAACTTTCATGTTTTCTAGAGCAGACCCTGGCCTCCAACATACTCCATACAGAAAAGTCCATTGGATTCAAGTCAGGCGAATTCGCTGGCCACTCCGTGCTAGAAATGAATCCTGGAAAATGTTCAGCAATCCACAGTTGAGTCTGTTTCGCTTTATGAGCCGGTGCGGAGTCCTGTTGGAAAACCCAAGGTGTTGAACCAAAATGAGCTTGTGCCCACGACTCAACAACATTCTGTAGAACCAATTCTCCGATAGGTTTGTTGATTGATTTTCACCCCATCGGGTCCAAACCATCACTGAAGCAGGTTTTTGTCGTCGAGTGGCCGTCAAAACGTCGGAACTTCTTCGGGATTTTTCTGTCAACCAAACCCTATCGTTTTGCTTGTTTACGAATTGC
The DNA here is from genome assembly GCA_024533555.2 of Aedes koreicus. Lineage (NCBI taxonomy): Eukaryota > Metazoa > Arthropoda > Insecta > Diptera > Culicidae > Aedes > Aedes koreicus. Next base: position 287,676 of record JAHHFK020002049.1, on the reverse strand, counting down.
TGAATAGTGAAGAGCTTTTCGTCCGTAAATACGATATTTTCCAACTTTGCTTCCGCGGCCCTTTGCAGCAATGCCTTAGCTCTTATCACTCGCTCCTTCTTTTGCTTGATTGTAAGATCCTGTACTTTTTGGATCTTGTATGGCTTGGTCTTAAGACTCTTTTTTTAGGATTCGTCGGATACTGCGATCTGATATATGAAGATCTTTCGCCAGTTGAATGTCACTCCGACGCGGATTTCTTTGCAAACGCTTCTTCACCTTTTTTTTACCATGGCAGGTGTAGTTGCTGTGGCTTGACGTCCACCACCATACCGTTTTTTTTAGTAGAGCCGTTCTTCAGGTACCTTTTGATTGTACGGTTCTGCAAAACTTCTGCACACGCTCAAACTGGCTAGCTCCCGAACAAAGTCCTTCTGCCTTTTTCCTGCTTTGAACAAAGCAATAAATCTGCTAGGTGTCTCTCGTGCATTAGAAAGACTTATTTACCCAGCAGCTGTCAAATTCGGTTGGACACGAAAATAAGGCCGCATAACCGGAACCGCTCAAATTCGAAATATTATACAAAATTCGTCGTTGTAGGCTGTGTTGAACTTGTAAATAATAAAATAACACTTGATAAACAATATATTCGTTTTATTTATGTTTGATATACAGCAAAAATGGGACGTGCAATTCATTGTTCACACTCGGAGAGGCAATTGAACCGTCGAATCGGTTATGTCTCCAAATGTGATCCCTTCAAATCAGCTACAGCAATAGTGCACGTACTATTCGCAGAAGACTTCAAGAGCAGAATTTACATGGTCGGGTGGCTAGCAAAAAAAATTGAAGGTTCCTCTGCTCAGTAAAATGAATATTCGAAACAGGCTAAATTTTGCGAAGCAACATTTGAATTGGTCTGGTCCCGATGGCATCAAAAAATGGCGGAACGTACTATGGAGTGACGAAACAAAAATTCATTTATTTGGATTGGATGGTAGAACGTACGCAGACGACCAGCAGGCCGGGAATTTTCACCAGCATACACTAGGAAGACGGTCACACACGGAGGCGGTTGCATTATGCTATGGGGATGTTTTTCTTGGTACGGTGTAGGTCCTATCTACTGGATTAAGCAGATGATGGATCAACACGTGTATACTAATATTCTCGAAACTGTAATGCATCCATACGCAGAGGAAAATATGCCTTTAAAATGGGTATTCCAACAGGATAATGACCCCAAACACACTTCTCGCAGAGCTAAACAATTTTTTGAAAGCAACTCCATCGATGATCTTGCTTGGCCATCGCAATCACCCGACATAAATCCAATTGAGAACCTATGGAAAGACCTCAAAGCGGCAGTATCTGCATCCAAAACTAAAAATAAGCAGGAGTTATGGGAAGCGGTTCAAAAAAAATGGGCTTCGATCCCTGCAGAGCGATGTCAGAGGCTTGTCGAGTCCATGTCGAGGCGATGCAGCGCTGTTGTGGAGAGTAACGGCTGTGCAACGAAGTACTAGCAAAGTGGAACAAAAAAGAAATTAAACGAAAAGAAAATACTGCAAAACAAAGTTATTTTCACAAATGGCCTTATTTTCATGACCAGGGAATTTATTGTCATACTTTTATTTTTTTCAAGAATAAATGCAAATTATCAATTATTATGCAACAATTTCATCTTTTTTTGCACTGGGAGAAATCAGGAACAACTTCTTCAGTAATAAAATCTAGCTCATTCAAAAATTTCGTTTAAAAATAGTAAATTTTCGCCAAAACGCACATTATTATTTTTATGACCACCACTTCATATATATTTTTTTAAAAAGCTACACTTACTTACAACTTCTTCTTGTACACAATTTCATTATAATCAACGGTTTTCAAGTTATGATATTTTGAAGATTACACATATGAAAACATATGCGCCCATTTGAAAAATTAGTCTTGAGCGAAATTTGATAAAATGAAAAAAAAAACATGATTCCTCATATCAAAACCATGTGCAAAGTTGCATCTAAATCGGAGAGCGTCAAGTTGAGTCGTTTACTCATTTGGAAGAGAATTGCACTATTGTCTAAAGAGTTTATCGAAAAGTAGTTAATTACTCTAAAATGGCTTATATGTTTGTTTACATGTCAATAACAGTTGTACAATCGATTGGTTTCGCTACAGTGGATCATTTCAAAGATGAGTCGAATTGATCTGGACACGCGAAAGAAAATTCTGCACATTTGGTGCTCGAAAAAGGGTGTCACGTACTACCAAATTGCAAAACGGGTGAAAGTGAACCACACCAGTGTCAAAAATGTAATCGAAAAGTTCGGTGAGACCCTTTCCACGAAAGATTTGCCGCGATCCAGCAGGAAACCGGGTCCCAGCCAGCCCGGCCGGGACTTGAAAATGGTTGAGTACACAGGGAAAAACCCATCGGCGTCGACGCGGAATTTGGCCAAGCAATTCAACACCAACATCGAGATGATTCAACGGATCAAAGCTCGAAACATCCTGAACACGTACAAGAAACAGAAGGCACCGAAAAAGTCTCTGGAAGCTCGGGCAAAAACAAGAGCGCGAAAACTGTATAGCCGGATTGTGGAGAACAAAGATGCATGCATCCTGATCGACGACGAAATATAGGCCAAGGAAGATTCGCGAGCTCTACCTGAACCGCAGTATTATGCAAAATCGGTGGACCAGGACCAGGACCACGGTGGTGATGGAAAAGTAAGAACAGAAGCAGTAGGACTGGCAAGCGATTTGTACCTGTGGGTTGCGGTCGTTGATTTTGTTCACGAAGGGTACAATAAACGCCAAGGTCTACGAGGAAGAATGTTTGAAGAGGAGATAGCTGCCATTGTACAGAAAGTATAAGGCTCCTCCTATCTTCTGGCCAAATTTGGCTTCCGCCCACTACGCCAAGTCGGTTCTACAGTGGCTGGCAAACAATAATGTACAATTCGTAAAAAGAACATCAATCCGCCGAACTGTCTGAATCTTCGGCCAATTGAACGGTATTGGGTGATTGTCAAGCGGTACTGTCGGAAGGAGGGTACAGTGTTCCAAAACACGTAAGAGTTCCAGAAAAACTGAACAGCAGCCACCAGGAAAGTCACGAAAGCAACTGTGCAGAACTTTATGAAGAATGTCAAGTGCGAACTTTATGAAGAATGTCAAAGTGCGAGCATTGTACAGAAACTAAGATTTTTATTAATATAAACAGTGAAATGCACAAAAGGTTATTTCTCTCCAATAAATATAAAACTGAAGTCAAAATATGTTTTTTTCATTCTTTTAATCGAAAATCAATGTTGCTAATTACTTTTCGATACACTCTTTAATTGACAACATTACAAACCAGCTTCACAATGTTTCAGCTGGAAGTCTTTTGTGGTCTTATGACTCGTGGAGGCATGGATTAGGGACTTGACAAAAAGAGGACTGGGTTCGGTCGCACCCTCCTTCCAGGTTGTCAACTCACAATTCGACAAATATTTTTCATTAGGGCCTAACTGACAAACGTAAACAATAGCTTCTTCCGTAAATTTCTCGTGGCACAAAACTTACCATGTAAGCTTGCAATTCTACCGGATAGGCGAACTCTTCCTCTTCTAAATAACCGTGGTGGATTGATTAGGTGAGTTTTCAATGAGGAGAAATTCGACCATTGTTTACGTTTGTCAGTTAGGCCCTAATAAAAAATGTTTGTCGAATTGATTGTTGCTTACTGATTTGACCAAATGAAATAAATTTTAAAAAAAAATAGAGGTAGGTTATATCAGGGGTATAACCGCAAGGTTCACGTAGGACCGCGATGGTGTATAGTAATAATGGTATCATCTAATACCTTATACATCATATACAAGTTAACACGAGGGCCATTCAACTTTCCAACACATCATCACCCGTCACCAAAGAACAGCTCATCAACATAATAACCAACGTGCAACCGTAAGCACATTCGACACCGAGCCCATCGAGGCCACCGGATAATAACAAGCCAACGCACCCAGGACAGCCGACGCAGCACATGACAACAGTAGGACAACAACATGCGACATCGACTTGGACTACGAACCCGACCACCTGAGCTGAGAATTGCAGTGTTAGGACTTTTAGGGACATTGGTAGGTTTCAACCAATTTCGATCATTCAATAAAATCATTATTAGTCTTACCTTCACATAGTGTAGTTCAGTGTTCACCTTTTTTAAAAACCCCGAAACTCCAAATGAGTTCTTAATTTACATATCATACCACATTGGTTGGTTGGTTAATATTAAAATGTTTTTATTATTATGCTTTGACCCGTCCCTCCTTATGAAATTTTCTACAAACCTTGCCATTGCTTTTTCAGTCCAGTTTAGTAAAACAAAATTCAGTTCGGGTTTAATGAAAAATCTCTGTCGAATTCATTTCTCTTGACTGAATGCCTCAAAACAATCCAAAATGTACTATTTTTGATAATACTTTTAGGATAAATCACGAACATTTCACTTAAATACAAACCAAAATTTAATTGGTTTTCCTGAAAAGGACGATGATTATGATTCGCGTTAGAAATTAATTTATATTCTCGGTTTATTTGGCCAGCACAACACCATCATGTGCTGTATTCAATCCGGATAGTAGTTTATTAATCGTATTTCACTGGGAGGTGCCCGGCTCCGGTAAGGCTTCGGAAGCGGATGCCACCCACGCGGAATATCGATTTTTACGACCCATTGCCACGGCAAAACTTTGCAGTGCTTCCTTCTGGTTTGAAGATGAGCAAGCGCAGGCGATAATTTGCGAGCCAGACGCGCAATCGCGAGAAAACGGACGAGATAGAAAAAATGAAAATTTTTCCCGCCCATCTTCCCATCCTTAAAATTGTTATTCCTATTAACCTCGAGACGGCCGCGAGTAATCGGTTCTATCCTTCTAACTTTAGTTTTAAGATAACTGATGTATATAAATATGAAAACTTGGCTCTGTAAAGTTGATTCGATTGAGCCTGTACAAATAAATGATTTTAAAAAAAGAAAAAATGAAAAAAAAATCTTCGTAACGGGAGAGCGAAAATCATAACCCGCTCAATCGAACTTGACTATCCCAATGAAATAATTTTGGTTCAAATCGTGTGCTTTATATGGGTGTTGATATCATTGCCTACAAAGAAGAGAGGCACGAGAATGCAGTATGAAGCAAATTTCATTAGAGGGGACGGGCTTCAGTTATAAAACCAGATACTGGCAACAAAGCAAAATAATTTTGCAGCTGAGGGGTGCGGCTATTGTTGTAGTACACATGGAATGAAACTGAGTGAAATAAAAAAAAGGAGACAATTTGAACCATTTGTTACCCGTTTTTGAGGACCCGAGAAGGGAAAACCATATTTTCAACCTGTTCATATGCTGATTTGTATGGGAGCAAAAGTAGGTCATTGTTAAGTAAAAAATTGAATTACTTATAATAATAGCACTTAATTGAAACTTCAATCCAAAACATTTGTAAGTTTTTCTGATCAAATGGTGTATAAATGAATTAATTTTGTTCAGTAAAACGAGAGTTATTAGCGTTCAAAAACCTTTCACTTTTGCGTAACGCTCTCATTTTTCAAAATTTTGAAATGACACCCAGTATAGCAAAGAGAAACGTAGTCCTTCGTTAAAAATAAACAGTAATTAAGTATTTATAGTAGCTTGCTGTTTACAATACCTTCGAAGGGAAGTGATTTTCTTTAAAATAATATTCATGAAATCGGAATAGAAACCAAATTCTGGTTTAAAATCTCGACATAAAACCCCGTCAGCGGGACCTTTTCACTACATTTACGACTCAAAAACCATGCGGTGGATGAGTCTAATGTACACTGCCTTACATAAGCAGTGCAATGCAACCACCACAGACTGCTATCTTTGTCTCCCTTTCATCCCCATGAATGCACGGAAAAAAAAAATAGATGCACAAAACGACACGAAAGAGAAAACGTTATTCTACCCGGAAAACGGATGCCGTCGTACTTTGCTAGATTGTATGGAGGAAAAAACACAGTTTTCCGCTTGCTTTTGAAAGGACTTCACATGCTACGTGGAGATATTTAACAATTTACTCAAGATAGAAGTAAGCTTTGGGCAGGTGAAATAATAGACACCGCTTCAAAAAAAAATTTAACAACGCAGGAAGTCGAAGTTCCGTTCCCCAAACAGATTAGCAGAATTTATTTTGAACCTAGATCTTTTGTAACTCACGTCACTTCTGTCATTCACCGTTTTCCTAATCAAATCAATTAGAAACTATTCGCGAACTCTGCTCCCACGTTACCTCTGTTCCCACCAATCGAACTGTTGCAATTAAAACTCACCACCGGGCAGCGATTCAATTAAAACTTGCACATCAATTCAGCAGAGAGATGCCGAGATAACGAGCAGCATCTCCGTATTTTCCAATCAATTTCCATGTCCCGATCAGCTGCAGGCTGCTCCTGTCAGAGGAGCGATGCTCGTCCGAATTCCATCCACCGTGAAACCATCTTAGAAATCATGGGTTTGCAAAAAAAAAGAGATTTTAATAAAAGTTCTTCCTTCGCTCCTGGTCGTTATAATTGGACAACTTTTGACAACCTGGTCGAACGTCGTGCCGTATCTAGGCAATAAATTTTGCTGCTTTTTCTCAGTCCATATTCCATTAGTGATGGACCATCGTCGGTCGTCTTCTTCGGGCATCCACCTGTCTATAGAACTAGCATTCAGCTTTTGTTCACCTAGGTAGACCATAATTTATGCAGGTATGGTGGGTGGAATAATCCTGGTTTTAGTGATTGCCTGACTATGGAAGTACTTTGCTTTCTTGGAACGGATCTGGATGGGGATGAAGGGTGTCTACTAAGTGGAGTGCGGCTCGATTTAATCTCATCTCATTCTCTGGTGTGGTTGCTCTTGCTGGGCTACTTCAAGAGCTGGGAAAAGTCAAGCATTAGGATAACAGGATGGGTTTCGATGTAGAATAAACCAGTATTCGAAGGTGAGGTGTGTCTTGCCTTAAGATAAATGTGTTATATCTGTTTTGTAGTCTGGGTGAAGATCGGCTGTATATTTAATTGTTGGCAGTAGATTTCGAAAAGGTGCCAAATGCCTGTAGACAGCTGTAGCAGATTAATGGGAAGCGTTCGAGTGGCCCTGAAAAGCAGTGGGGTTTGGTTGGGTTTAGAACAGAACTCTGTTCTTGTCAAATCAACTGTTGCTGGTTTGTATTAATAAAACCAACATATTTAACTATCGAAGTAATTTCAAATAGTTTTGAAATAATATACAGTTATTAACTTAAAGTTGAAAAAGTGTCTTTAACTCGAATTTTGGCCGCAAAATCCAACGTCCCTGCTGACATTCCCAACGCTCCGAAGTCCTTTCACCAAATTGCTGTCGTCTTTTCCGACTGTCATGTCTTAATGGTCGATTTAAACGGAACGAAATCTCCGACACAATGTTGCACCATTCATCTCGAATGGATTTTCAATTATCTACCCCGAAAAGCCTGACAACAACGTCCTGTCGGAACCGCTCCTGTCTCCTAGTGAAGCCTTCAGATGTAACACAATGATCATCGGTGTAAGCAAGAGCCTCTGGTGACGGCAGACGGCGATGGTGGTGGAACTGCAGCAGGAAAAACACGAACATAAAAAGGAATGGTCTCTATTGCCGTGTCATAAATTTTCCGAACCGGAACGTGAACAGCCTCCAGCCTCCGGTGGTTAATCCATGTACATTTTCGTGTGTCGGAGGGGCGGAGGATTTGAAAATGTACATTTTTCTGTAGCTTTCGTACGAAATCTCCGAGCGGCATTCTATTTGTGGCGGCCACGGAGGTAGTGGGTGCAGATAACGATGAACGATGTGTAGATGTAGGTCAAATAGCCCAAAATCTCTGGTATGTAGGCTTTTGGTAGCAGATTTATGGTGGCAATTAAATTCTGAAGCAGAAATGCTGAATCGGATGAATCAAATGGAATGTACTATAGGACAGAAGCAAAGCCTGTTCTAATTGTAAAATTGCAGATGACCAGTTTAGTCAGTTTTTCCGCAACGTTGGTTATTTCAACGAAATTTACCTATCAAAACTAATATCAATGCAATTTCAAGGACCATGACCGTTACAGAAAATGAAAGCTCACGCTCCATTGTCATCGGAATCGTTTCCAAGCAACATCTAAAATCCATTAAACTGAAAGCCAGACGCCACAAAAGAGTCCATTCGCCGAAAAGAACCAACAACAGGCATCATGAAAGCTCCACTTCAAAATGCATTGCACCGCCAAAATCCAGACGGCGGAGCCATTGGCTTCCATCCTGTGGAAAATGGGTCTGTGAGTCGCACAGTAACAGTAACGACGAAGCTATGTGCTTTCTGCAAAGGTTATTAAATAGCGCCACGTTCTGGGAGGGGCAAATTGTGCTTTCTCTAAACCGAAGGAAGGACTGAAATCCGATAGCACGACGCCTCCGCGCTTTGACGAAATGCAATAGGGATTTCGTTTTGACGGCGTTGCTAGGATTAGTGGAAAGTTCGGTGGGGAACTGTTAAAGGGTATGGCAGCTGGATAAGTAGTTCGAGATAATCGAGAAATAATAAATTAGTAGATCAAAAATAATTAAATACGATCGCGTGTTATCAGCTTATATACTGTTTTGTTTTTACAGCATGTTTTGAATTTGATGCCATTCACACCAACAAATAAAAACTACATAAACCCCCATTGGGTTGTTCGAAATGATGACGCAGGACTACGATACTAAATGTAAGCTATATAGATGGTACAATGCAATGTTCTTTAAATTAACCCTTTCAGGCCTAATTTATACAAGCAGTTTAGTGAATTCTAATTGATTTGGTGCTCAATAACATAAAAATGATTAAAAAAAGTAGGAAATATGTTTCGGAGATGTGCTGGGTCGTCCAAAATTCCCAGGAGATCAGAACTTAAGATCTACAGTTGTAACAGTAGCTTTATCCGCTATACAATGTTATGATATTAATTCAAACATATTCAATGAATGTCCTGGAAGACCAACTGACATTATGAGATAATCTTGGGATATTCTATGCCAAACAAACTAACTTAACTTTGTATAGCCCATAAAGCTATTGATACAATTGTAGACCTTAAGTTTTGAAGAACAATTTGAATGAACTGAAACTAACAAGGTTATCCTATGATATCTGTGGAAGTTTCAGAATATTCATTGAATGTGTTCGAATATTTATCATTGCTTTGTATAGCCGAAAAGGCTACGATTACTACTTTATATCTTAAGATCTGAACTCAAGTTCGGTTTTAATGAACCTGATCATCCCAAGATGTATCATTATATCGGTTGACCATCCAAAAGACTCACTTAATTTGGCCAAATATATAGGCCCACAAAATCCCCCTTTAAAAAAAAATTTTTTAAAACAAAGGTTACAAACGAAATATTCAAAATATTGCCCATCACTACACCACTTTTTCCCATCTTTCTGGTAGAACGTGAATACCATTTCGATAGAACTGTTTCGTCTTGCTATTCAAGAATCAAGCCATTTTGAGATGTCATCATATGAGTGGAATTGCTGACCAGTGAGACCATGTGCCATCGAACGGAACAAGTAATAATCGGACGGTGCAATATCAGGAAAATATGGCGGGTGGGGTAGGACTTCCCATTTGAGCCTTTCCAAGTAGGTTTTCACGGGTTTCGCAACGTGAGGTCGAGCGTTGTCATGCTGAAGAATCACTTTTTCGTGTCTGTGCTCGTATTGTGGCCGTTTTTCGTGCAGTGCTCAGCTCAATCGCATCAATTGAGTTCGATACCGTTCCCCGGTGATGGTTTCGTTTGGTTTCAACAGCTCATAATAAATAACACCAACTTGGTCCCACCAAATACACAGCATAACCTTCGCAGCGTGAATATTCGGCCTAGGGGACGATGTTGAAGCATGCCCGGGCAGTCCCCATGAATGTTTCCGTTTTGGGTTACTGTAATGACTCCATTTTTCGTCACCCGTCACAATGCGATGTAGAAAACTCTTCCTTTTTTGCCGCTGGAGCAGTTGTTCACAGACGAAAAAACGACGCTCAACATCTCTTGGCTTCAAATCGTAAGGAACCCAAGTTCCTTGCTTTTGAATCATGCATGCAATCGCTTAAAAACGGCTTGGCGGGAAACTCCTAATCCTGAACCAAGCTCTTCTTGCGTTTGACACGGATCCTCATCGAGCAATGCCTCCAATTCAGAGTCTACGAAGTTTTTTGGCCTTCCTTCAAACGGGCGATCATCAACACTGAAATCACCGTTTTTAAGCGACGAAACCAACCACGACACGTTGTTTCACTCAGAGCAGCATCACCGTAAACTTTTTGGTGCTCTCGATGTGCTTCAGCCGCCGTTTTATTCGAATGAAAGAAGAAAATTAACACTTCCCGCAAATGACGATTATTTGGCACGAAATCAGACATCTTCAAACAACCAAAATATATAACACTAAACCAAAATCACTGATTTGGCAAAGCGGTTTGTTTACCATATGTCTGAGCTTGGTTTATGACGCTTGAGATGTACAACATTCGACCAGCACTTACTACTGGCGCCATCTATTGCTAAACAGCGGGAACTTAGTTGCGCACCTAATATATTGTTACTTTGTTTTGTCCAAAAAGCTGTTGATGTTAAGCTACAATTCAAAACTTGAAATCTTCAGCTGTAGATTTTAAGTTTTTTATTCCAGGAAAGTTTGGATAACCTAGAACATTCGAAGATTATCTCATAATGTCTGTTGTTCTTCCAAAAATATTTAATGAATATGTTTCAATACACATCGTAGCTTTGCGTAGCCCAGAAAATTTTTGTTACAACTGTAGGTCTTATGTTCTGATCTCAAGGATAGTTTGGATGACCATATTAGTTTGCAACGTTTGTTGACGTCTAAGAATATTAATTGAATATGTTTGATTATTTATTGTAACTTTGTATTGCCTAAAACTTACTGCTACAACTGTAAATCTTATCTTTTGAACGCCAAGACAGTTTGGATGACCTAGAACATCCCAAGATTATTTTCTGTATTTTTACGTTCGAAAATATTCACTGAATATACTTGAATACGTGACGTAACTTTTTAGAGCCCAAATAACTACTGTTACTACCGTATATTTCATGTTCTGAACTCCAGGACGGTTTGGATTACCTAGAGGATCTCAAAGTTATAAAATAATGACCTTCCAAAAGATTTATTGAATATGTCTGAATACAGATGGTCACCATATATAGCTCAAAAAACTACTGTTACAACTGTACAACTGTGCCTAGCTACCCCAGTGTGAGGCACTGGGTTAGCTAGGCAAGAGACTGTACACTCGATGCGATACCGCCTTTCAAACATGCCCTACGCTCAATTTCAACTAATTCTATTCAATTTCACAACCTGCTGTGTTCTTGCGACCTACTAATACTTTCTCTTCACAACTTTGGTTCCAGCAGACATTGCTGTCTACTCCCAGGGTTGCATGTTGAAAAGAAGGATATTTTCATTTCAAACATTATAATTGATTATGTGCTTCATGCAAAAACAAAAACAAAAATTATTAGTTAAATGTGTAGATCGTATGTTCTACTCAAGGACAGTTTGGATGACGTAGATCATCTTCGTTCATCTCAGAATGTTTTTTTTACGTTCGAACATTTTCACTGAATATGGTTGTGTAGTGTAGCTTTGTATAGCCCAAAAAGCTATAGTTACTGCTATAGATCTTAAGTTCTTAGCTCAAAGACAGTTTTGATGACCTAGAACATCACAAAGTTATCAAATAATGACTGTTAACCTTCCAAAACCTTTTATAGCCCTAAAAGCTACTGTTACAACTGTAGATCTGAAGTTCTGAACTTAAGTACATTTTGGATGACATAGAACATCCCAGAAAGATAAAAACATATTTAACGTCTATCAACGAAAATTTAATAACACGTATGCATATGTATAATATTCTAAGAAAACGCTTTACACTATTAATAAGCCATTTATTTATTTTTCCTGAACTTCTTCATATTCAGGATGTTCTAGGTCGTCAATTAGGCCTTAGACTCGTATGTTTTTTTTTTCCATGATAGAAGAATTGATTGAAAACAAATTTGCCGAAGACAACGTACACTTTTATTCAGTCTGTGTGATTTTATACAGCCATTATCCTTTTGGGGTCATATAGGACCCCTTGGGCCTGAAGGAGTTAATATACTTTTTAAGACAAGGCATAACATTAATGAATTTTTCAATAGTATGTGGCATAAAATCAACAATGTTCTCTATTGAAATTGATGCGCAGAAATACTTCCGATCGATTGGTGTAAACATTTTGAAAATCTTTTTAGAAATGACTGATATATCAATGCTCAAAACCTGACCACTTTTCGTAACCCAGTATAGAAAACAAAGACGTAGTCCACGTCAAAAATTACATAGTTGCGTAAAAAAAACGCCCATCACTCTACAGCCACAATGATCCTACCTATGGTGTAGTTATCTTGTGGAACAGTCATTTTCAGGAAAGGAAGCTCTTTGTGCGCCATAAACACAGGTGTTAATTTGAGTTACGTTCTATTGGTTGCATCGGTTCAGCAAAATGGCCAGAGGAAAATATTGCAGTGAGTCAAAGCAAGCGCTGATTCACGAATTCAAGAATATCGGTAAGAGTAACCGTGAAAAGGCTCGATAAATGTACTGATCCGAAGCAGTGAGCAGAATGGAATCAGAAAAAAAAGGAAATTCGACGGCCGTGACCGGAAACAGGTTGCCACATTATTTTTCGTTCCCATCTTTAATTTTTGCCAAAAAAATCTTTTTTATCTGTGTTTTACTGCAAAAAACCTTGTTTAAAATCTTTACTTCAAATTTTGTTTCGTAAAAGGAAAACAGATCAGTATACGAAAGATTCATATTCTCGGGCGAAATCGATCATTGCACTTAAGCCCTCCTGACAGACCAGTTTTGACATGATAATGAATCATGAGGTGTTTGTTTTGACTACTTGAAGTTCCTTGATAGGTGAACAAAATCAGAACGGCATTAACAGTCAATTATTGTTATAATCCGTGCACATTCATTTGTTGAATTTAGAATTTAGTTCTGATGTTAATATTAGCTGATCAAATCCTCCATTCCTCCTTTGGCCTCCATGATGTCCGTACTCAGGCGGTTCCAAATTATGGACTTATTCAGATTGTATTCCGAGAAAACTCGCTTCACTCCTGCAAAAGAATGCGGAATTAGTAAAAAGTTCGCAATGAACTTTCTTAGCAAGTGAAAAGCCAGCTTCCCATCAGAGGTTTTCTTCAACAAGTTTCGAAGTCTTCTGATTCTTCCACCTCGTTGTTCTTGCAGAGGGTTATCGTCCTCAACTCACGAAAATCATTTTCAATGGCCTGTTCCTCACCGCTTTCAAAGAAGTTCGGATATTGTTCAATAATCGAGTTGAACTCTTTCAAAGGGCGCCGTTATATATTTCCGACTTCTTACGAAGATGTTTCTCGAAATCTGAAACCCTAAATTCGTCAGGTGTTTTTGGTAATCATCCACACAAAAATTTGCAAGGAGCTCCATCAGCGAGACTTCAGCTGATTGCACATCTTCAGGAATTCCATATCTTTTGACTGGAAGATTCGATTCGCTTTGATGATAAGAGACAATACGTAGCTTAAGAAGAAGAGCAATGGCTGCGTCATCGGGTCATTAAGATGGCAACAATAAAACCGTTGTCTCGGTTTGATTAGAACGAGAAAAATAACACGAGCTTCGAAAACCGTTCCATATTCCATTTGACAACTAACTCCAACGATAGCCATCTAGTGGCAGATGGATGCATCTGTGTCATCTGGAATTTCTTGGATCGTTTGAGGCTGCAGGACAAGTAACTGCAGATATATCGCATCATTTGTTCCAGGTACATTGGCAGTTTTTTGCATGCGTTACTTGCACAAAGGGCCAAAAAGTGGCAAGTACATTTGATAATTATCAAATGAGGACAGTCTCGTTTCAGCAGCTTCTTGATGGATCGGTCAGAACCCATCATTACCGAAGCTCCATCGGATCCAAAACCCACAAACCTTTTTTTTGTAATCGGTGCCATCGATCTGCAACTGTTAATCAATTGCGCAAAATATGTATAGCTTTTCGCACTGCAAGATTATATTAAAGATAACAAAAAATCACGTGCGAAATAAATATGCTTCATATAGCAAAAATTACTATCAAGAACATTATTCTAACTTCCCAAAATTCTTCTGCATAAATGCATAAAAATACTTCTAAATATATTTTATATATTTAGAGTATATTTTTAGAGTATTTTTGTAGAAATCACTGCAAGACATTCTACCGAAATTTTTGGAGCAGTCTCTTGCGGAACTTTGAAACAAACACTTCTCCAGCAGAATACCTGAAAAAAGATTGAAATAATATCTGGAGAACTATAAGTAAGAATCCTTGCAGGCATCCTAGACAAAATTTGAAAAATAATTCTACAAAAAACCATTACGAAATTTTTAAAGTTAAGAATTAAAAAGATGAGATTACAGAATTCAAGCAAAAAAACTTCTTAGATTTCTGCAACAAATCAGGATTATCTCCAAGAATTACTTCAGGAAAAAATAGATAGTTTTTGTATAGTTCTTTCAGGTGTCCTCCACTGATTACTTTAAAATCACAAAACTTCACAAGATTAGGGATTCCTCCAAACATTTCATCACAAGAAAGTTTTTAAAAATTGCCGGGGAGATGGAATTTTGGAAAAATTACCCAGGGCTGAAAATCTCGATAATCAAGTAAAAAAAAATTGCCGATGCAATGTCAGAAGAAACTCCTGAAAGAATCCCTGGAGGAATGCCTACAAACTTCTGAAGAATACCAGTAGATATAAACAAAAAAAAAAAAAAAGAAAAAAAATTTCCCCAACCCTCCCCTCCTCCTCTCTTTTTCCCCTAAAAACACCATCTTTTTTAAAACAATTCCAAAAATCTTCAAAATCTGGGTTTTTCTTTAAAAATCTGGGTTTTAATCTTTACATACAGATATCTGTATGAAAAAAATGAATAAAATCTGTGTCAATCTAGATAAATCTGTGCATGTGGCAACCCTGTCCGGAAACGCATCGTACAGATGGGTTAAACTGGACAGTTTTCTGCGACAGTGATCAAGCATGAACTGGGTCTACCAATCACTCACAAGCTCAGATTCTGCGCGGATGTAACCACTTGCAGTACACCAGAAACGCAAACCGAATCTCACACCAGCTCACATTGTGGTCAGATTGATTTAAAAAAAAAAAAAAAAAATACATGTCCTGGATGAAAGAATGGAATACTGTAATTTTTTTTTTCCGACGGTCAGAAATTCAACTAAAACGACTCTAACTGTTGAGCATATTAGTGGTACAATTTAAGAAAGCACCCGTAGGTGAAGTTTAGCCGAAATTACAGAGATGGGACACTTATGGTTTGGGTCGGTTTTTCGAGACATGGAAAGATTCCCGTTTGTACCATTTTGACCATGATGAATTCGGAAAGCTACAGTATGTCCCATAAAAAAATGCGAAAATCCATACCTCACTTTCAAATAAGTTTTTTTCATAGAAAATGATAAAAAAATCATAATTTTATTTAGGGAATCTTTTATTAAGCCTTTCATGATTACATTGCTCAATTTGTCTACCATTTTTCTCGATCACCTTCTCCAAACGGGGACGGAATCGAGAGCATACCTTCTCAATGTATGAGTCAGTCATCGAGTTCCATGCCTTGGTAATGGAAGCTTTCAGTGCGCCAAAACTAGAGTGAGAACGTTCACAGGCCTTAGCCAGAACATATGCCCATATTGAGTAATCCCAAGGATTCATGTCAGGCTGCTAGGAGGCCAAATGTCGTTTGGCCAAAATTCCATGTTTTCCTTCAGCCATGCTTGAGTCCTTTTTGAGGTATGACACGGTGCTCCGTCCTGTTGGAAAATGACGTGTTGGTGTGCTCCAAAGTTGGCTTTCATCCATGGCAGAACGTGGTCCTTCAAAATGTTCATGTAAACCTCGGTATTAACTTTTAATCCAGCTTTGATAAATACTGGAGGCATTTTCAAGCCATTGGACGCAACTGCCCCGAAAACCATGACTCCGGCCGGATGTTTGGTTGTAAACTTGAATTTCACGTTCTCTGGAACATCCTCAATCTTCTTCGGTGGAATGAACCTGTCCGTACGTGTGTTAGATACGGGATCGATGGTGAACATTTTCTCATCGGAGAATACGATGATGGTATGCTTCTTTATTAATGCTGACACCAAACGTTTCGAGCGCTCCAGCCATAGTTGTTTGATTTGGTCCATTACAAGGTGGCGCTTTACTCTTGCCCTGGACGAACATTTCAAGTCATCTTTGACCAACCGTTGCATGGTAGTTTTTGAAATATCGGCTTCCTAGCCAATTTCCGGATCGCAGGGTGGCCACACAATCTTAATTTAAAAATTCCCGCATTTTTCCCGTATTCTTCCCGAATTTTTGCCTAATTTTCCGGACTCTGAAAATGAGTTGATATTAATTGGATTAACAGATATTTTTAAAGTTATTGAGGAAATAGTTCAATCTTAAATTCCAATTTGTTTCATTTAGGCAAAATGCTATGCCGCAAATCGGGCTTCATGCGTTATTTTGTAACCGCTTTGGTTTCTCATTTTGCAAACGAGAACAAAGATCTCACTATATAAGTCATTGACCTTTCAAGTTTCTAGAAGCATAAACATCGAAGAAAAATAGTAAAGCATTAGAGGTTTTCGAGTGTAAAATAATGCACGTGCGTTGCGTGCATATTGTAACAAGGACTTCGTGATTTCAACGTCGTTGGCAGTTTGTAGGCAGTTCCCTGAAATACCAAGCTCTTTTCTGTTTGGTTCACCACCAGACACTTTTCATTAATTTAACTTTAATTAATTTTAATTTTCTTTTTAACAAATGTTGTCAAATTTGGCACCTGCTTCTTGGAATGACCCATTCAGTTCTAGCCAATTTCAAGCCAAAATTTGTCCAAACTCTGTTCTTTTATCTGGAATCCGGCAAGGAACGTCTTCGAAGATGGCATTGAGCACAGCTGCCCAAATTCTTCTTTCCCTTTGTGAACATCCGCAGCGCTTAGATAGTCTTTGTCTACGAATGTTTCCAGACACACAAAAAACGACAGTTAAAAGATCGACAGGCGTTGCGGAATGCCAAAACGTCTTTTTCGGATTTTTTTTTGCAAATTCTCTCACTTTCTTGATTGTCGATTTAGAGGCAAAACCGATTTCCACATTAAGGGCTAGCAGAAGATTGCTCTCCGTCAATTCTATTTCAATAAACGATTTTGCTTTGACTGTCAGACGTTCCGGCTTAACAAATTTCTCCATAGCAGCTCTAACTAGTCCCGTCATATCGTCAAAAAGAAACGAAGCCATAGGCGATTCGGTCTGGGAAACGACTCGACTATTTCTGCTGACGTGATGACCAAATTCTGCTTTGGTCCCAGCATCAACCACAACAGCGAACACTTCGGATCGGAATACCGACGAAAAGCTCCGTTTGAAATTCGGATGACTTTTCTTAAGCTTTCTTTCTTCCTGTTTCCTGACTTCGTCCACATATCTTTTCAAATGGGGCAACATTTGTAGTGCTTTTCTAGCAACTTGATCATTTTCCACCCAACGACTTTCGCAAAATGTCAGTGAGAAAACTGATGCCCCTGAAATAACACGATTTTATATCATTTTTATCTAAAGCTCTCCAGAGATCAAAAATATCGTCATGCATCAATTGGTCGACATTTTATATTTAGTCTATTTAACAGGGGTTGAAAAAAGCACAGCTAATTTTGTGAAATGCATTCGTTTATAACAAAAAAAAAGTCTGATGCATTTGGTGTCTTTGTTATTGCTGTAAGGTGGCACAATAGGTTTCTGTCCACTGCAGTGACAAATATTTGTCTATTATACAAATGGACTGAGACTTTATGGTATTCTAAAAATAATAGCAGTGTTACCACCCCAGGTTGGCGGAACTTGAGTAGCATATAAAAAGAAAAAAATATTGTAAAAAAATTGCAAAGTTAGTAAAATTTACAATAATGCATAAAATAGCGATGCTTCAGTCAAAAGGATTACCTAAGAAAAATAAAAACAAAAGTAAATAAAAACAAAAGAAGTCCATTTACGAAACCACACCTGCCCCAGCCGTGTAGCCAGTTCTTCCAAGCGGTACGTTTTTGAACAGGCTGAACAAAGCCAGCAGAAAATGATGCGCATGCCAATCCGTTTGTCTTAGCCCCTCCTTGAAGGGATTCTGTACGACGTGCAAGCCGTAGCTAACGATGTTGAGGATTTGCTGGAAGTGTTTGATGTCTTTGATTCCTTGCTTCTTTCCAGAAAGCTTCCGCTTCATCAGAGCCCAATATCTCTCGATTGGTCGTAGCTCTGGGCAATTTGGCGGGTTTGAGGTTTTTGGTACAATTTTCACTTGATTTGCTTGGTACCACTCCATCACAGTTTTAGCATAGTGGCATGATGCCAAATCGGGCCAGAACAAAGGTTTTTCTTTGTGACTTTTGATGAAGGGTAGCAATCGCTTCTGCAGACACTCTTTCTGATAGATCTCCTTGTCGATTGTGCCTGTAGTGACGAAAGATTTACTCTTTTTGCCACACAAGGTATTTTTTTGGGAAATTTCGATGCCTTCTTCGTTATGAAATCCTCAGCTGTAGCATTTCTGGCCATAGCAGAATTATAAGCCAGCCCGGGAAGCTGCTTGAAATCCTCCAGGATATAAGTTTCATCGTCCATAACAACGCATGAAAACTTCGTCAAATATTCGCAGTACAAACGTCGAGCCCGTGATTTTGCAGCCAAGTTCTGTTTGTCGTTGCGATTTGGAACTGTTTTTAATTTATAAGACATAAGTCCCAAACTTTATTTTGATTTTTGGACAAAACCAGGCGACATCCCTATTTTACTAGCCACCGTTCGAATGGAGAGATTTGGGTTTTTCGTTAATATCCTTTTTACCTTTCGGTCCATGACGGGATCAGCGCGTCCAATGTTTTTGTCACTTCTCGGTTTCCTCTCCACCGTCAAACGTTCCGAAAATGATTTGAGCACATCGTGAACAGCGGATTTAGGCAAATCCAATGTTTTTGCAAGGTCCCGTATTGACAAGTCAGGATTTGCCGTACGCCCGTACAAAATTTTCTCGCGCACTTGTTTTTCTTTCGTCGCCATCTTGAATACTAAACATGAAATGTAAACATCAATCATAGTCTTTTTCATCATAGACTCTCAGCTATACCACAGTGAAATTTTTCATTCCTACGTGAAATATTTCAAAAGTTACAATGATTTGAAGGTGTCCGGATTAATGTGGATACAGACCTTATTGAAGAAACTTGTCTGCATTTCTTCAGTAATTTATATGTGATCACTTTGTGCAAACATTTTTAGCCCTGAAGATTGAAGGTGACAGCTCTATTGAAAATCCAACGACCAATTTCAAGTATGCCTGAGGTCATCTCCACATACAATAAGCCCCGCATGAAAATCTTCACATATCAAATGGATATGTGAAAAGTTTTCACACTTCTAGAATCAAACATGGTCATTCTTGATCCTGGCGTGTATATAGTTAAGGTATATTTTTGATAATATAAAACGACCTCTCCAATGTTCCTTATCTGATGCTGGAAACCTCGTCCGGATGCGGGAGCGTGGCACTAAAAAACAAAAAATGGGATAAAACTACCGACGCACAATCCACCTCATGAAACACGACCATAACACACTGTGAGAGGGATTCCATTCACAACGTCCTACGCAAAGCACTCGAAGAAACTATAATTTCACCATTTATTTTAGTTGAATGAAGGAATATTTTTTTATTTTATTTCCGCGAAAACAACGCAGCAAAAGCAAAACACGTCATTTTCAAAGCACGGCTTGCTGCGATCCTAATCTCCACAACATTCCCTATGTTTGTGCAAAAATTCATTTCCCATTTTCTACTAGACAAATTAGAGCATGTTTTTACTGACTTCCACACAGCCAAAGAGTAATCGCCGGGGGCAACGATAATCTGTCGTTTCATGCTTCTAACGAAAGTAGTTATCAACCCCTTTTTCAACCGTTCCTAGAATCTCCCGTATGCTATGTGTGTGCCAAACGTACATAATGTTTTCAGAACGCTCGCTTACGCTCAACTCGACTTCATATCTCTCAACTATTTCCACCTCCCCTGCGTCCTACGTCGTGCGTTGTTTTGCGTTGGTAAGTTGAGGTTTTCCACTAACCTGCACAGCCAAACACAGAGTCTCTTCGAATAAGTTAAGAGATGCAGTGGCATCGGCTGCCAGGGGGAACTTTGGGGACACTAATATTGTGCAAACATTTGCCACGTCCTTCGTCCTTCGTCCGTGTCTGAGTTATTTGTCATTCGATGAGAGTTTAGGGTAGCACAGAAAAATGCTCCGGGACAATCTGAGCTTGGGAAAAACGAAGCCATCACACACTCTGTGCAAACAGGATTCAGTGTTTGAGTGATAGCCAATTGGCTGAGAGGGTTAACCCCATTAAGTACTCGTCCGGTTTCGCCAAAGTGATCCCCTTGTTGGTGTGCACAGGCATGATGAATTGCTCGCTGATTGAATTGTGCGGATGCTTGGACTATGTTGATTTTGGCACAGATTTCTGACAACATTTCTTTTCTCATTTTTTTTCAGGTTCGTAGTACCACCGTTCAGGAAACAGTAAGTAGTTTAATTTGAAAGGATGAAACCGTCGGGGACAGTCCAGATTGATGTGCCAATCCGGGAATTTGAATGCCCAATGACAATCATCTTCCTTAACATCTCACACACGCCAAAAGCGATGGGATTGCCATTTATCACGTCGTCCTTGCCGTTGGTTGCTCGAGGTAAGTCATTCGCCAGAAAAGACCGGAAGCCGACATAACATATCAATCAGATGCCCCAGGCTCGAGCGTGCTGGAGAATTTTGTTTATCAAACATGCAGCAGCTCGTTTATCTGAGCCTCTTGTGAAATATCGTCCGGAAGTGAAATGCCTGCCGGGGCTGCGCGGGTCGTTCCCATTGTGGCAAGGTTGTTTACTCTTGTTGACACATGCCAAGTAGGGCGGCGGCCCGGTGACTGTTGAGTGTTTGCTGTGTTTGGCTGTGAGTTTGAGTCAACACAGTAGCCGGATTGTTGTTCTCTTTTTGGAGCTGGAACCTGGGGAATGAATTATTGTTGAATATTAGAAAGTAAGTCAATTCAATTTTTAAATGAGTTTAACATACATCATATCATCAGGGATTCAAGAAAATATCCTACCCAGAATATCGGAGAAAATCGAGGAACATTTACGCACGCTGAAAAGTAATTCAACATTTTCAAGCCACCTTTATGTTAAATTGTTCCTAATGACCCAGTACGTAGCTGGTTCCCAGCAAAGAGCATATGCGAACAAGCAGATTATACATCCGTCCCGCCTGAATATAGACTCTAACAGAGAGAAACCGACTAATAGTTCAAACCTCTATTTTCTCTAAACGACTACCGCAGCGCAGTAATTATACCCAACACTCATGAATATGCATTACTATGCAATGGGGAGTTTCTCCAGCGACTGAGAAATTCATAAATTAATGTACAAAGCACTCCATTACTAGCAAGGTGTGTGCTGCTTCAATTTCGCACAACTTCAAGGTCCCATGTCCAGTCAGGTGGTGCCGAGTTTTCAAGTTCATTTCCATGGCACCAAAGCGACGCGGGCAAGAAGCGCTTAAGTGTGTAAATGGAAAGCTTTTATACGTCATTTGCATTGCCTATGTTTAGGCGACACTGAGTGGCAATTTACACACACTCGCATACACGCATTTATATTCATTGTCGTGAATTCAAATTTAGAAGAATGTGAATTGTTATTTTTATTTCTATGAAAATTTTATTTATGAAACTTCTGAACAACAATCCAAATATTTCGATTGACGATAAGTCAAATTCATGGCTATATCCTCGGATTGAAGCAGGCATCAGCTGTGTGCTAACAGGACGTGATAAAAGAATGATGAACGAACACGCGTCGGCAGAGTAATTGGATTACCTCTCTACATACGGCGCGTCGATGACGACGACGACGACGACAAAGGCAAGAGGAATACGTTTTTGGTTTTCGCTACAAATTATGGCTGATACGGGGAAATTCCGGCAGCATCCCGAGTATCAAAAATAATACTCAACTGACAGGCAAAATAATAAAACTGTCATCACAAATTTGCGGCTTACCGACTGGGCTTCGTAGGTGTTTCGTCACATAGAAAGCTTACCAGTATTGTGTTGGCTTATGTGTGTTTGTGTGTGTGTGTGTGGGGAATGATGTGGGAATAAATATAGGCGAATCTTTAAGGATTTACCGGTCGGGTGCCATAAATCTGTCCCCCGTTCTACCTGCGCTGATGAATGCTGATAGGAAAATAAGGATGTCGACTGCGGTGTTGTCATTGTTCGTAGATTTGCCAGATATGTTCGATTGGAGAGTAATCAACGTTTGAGTGGAATTTGAATTGACATTTCTCAAATATTACTGTCAGGCGGTGCGGGAATAGACTGCAGGGAGAAAAAGAGAAATATACGGCGTGGGAAATGAATTTAGGATGTGCTGGTTTATTTGCAATATTACTTAAAGCTTCTGTCGTAGAAATTCTGTTCAACAGCTTAATAGTTTCTCCAGAACTATTATGGGACATTCCAGAAAACGGAAACAGGCACGTGTATGACATTTTATAATTGAAAATATTGCTGAAATTAAGTGCTTTCCAAATGCACTTTATGCATAATACATTCATTTTTGAACGTCAACAGTGGCTTGTGGGGAAGGTACAGTGGGAAAATCTAAAACTAGAGATTGTAACAAAAAAAAAACGCAAGATTTTAATAGTCTTATTACTTTTGTAGCAGTAAATTTCTAAAAATAGATAAAGTTGGGGGATGTTATAACTGCTTAGAAAATATTTCCGCCGAAATACAAAAAAAAAAACGACCTATCTCACAAGGTTCTTTACCTCAAAATATGACCGTAAGCCAAATTTGAGTTCAATCGGACATGGTTAAAGAGTGCCTTTTTTCTTCTTTATTTTACGTCGGCCTATTTCCTCACATGGTGACAATCACCGACGCCAGGAAGACGACTCCACCACCTGGACCCAACCTAACGACTCATGAATATGAGTCGGGACTAACGGCTTTACTTCTCTTCCGAAGGAAGACTAAGAGTGCCGTTTAAGAGTGAGTTTAATCGATCAAAGTTTTGAAATATTTACCCATGAAAATCATCCCAGAGGAAAAATCGAAATTTGTTTTCCAATGTCAAATGTGTGTGTATATGTGTATTCAATCTAACACCCATTGGTTGGCAATGGTATTCTAGAAGAAATCTGTTTGCAACAATCTTTTACGTGACCATTGAAAGCAGCTTTAATCCGGGAGCTAGAAAGTGAAAGCTCTACTCCAGATCCAGTAACCCATATAAGAATGTCTGGAGAGTCACGCCCATTCCGAGGTTACTTTCACGTGCAATAAGCCCCGAATGTAAACATTACCGACATCATTCGGGTATTGCAGCACACTTCCAGATTTGGAAAGGTAAAATTGGCAAACCAGGCACGTATTTTGTATTATTTAAATAATGGTTTTTGTGATATATTTTTAAGCAGATGGATCTCACCAAAGGTCGCCTCCAAAATAATACTTGCTTGGTCATTCGTAAAAAATGAAAGTTTTTGACGTTGATTCGTAATTAGTTTCATGCACAAAATAAATGCTAAAAATAACGTTGCAAAACCATCCGTTAGTTATGCAACAGCATTACAAAACTCTGTTTACCATTTGAAACTATGTGACAGCCTCACAAGCGCGCATGCCCGTTGGGTTCGTTAGTTGCTTTTGATCAGCAAATAGCCGTTTTCTTCATCTCACTGGTTTTATTTTTATTATAAATCATTTATCCACACCACACTCTGCCAATAAACGAAATTCCCTGCTATAAGGCGACTCTACATAGACCAAAAACTTCAAAACTGCTAATAATCATTAATTCACTCGTGACAAAGCAGAAAAACAGTTCCTTTCTTCTGCAATACGGAATTTCATTCGAAAACAAACGAAAAAGCACATATTTTGCCACACCACTGAGCAAAACACGCTCAAAATCACTTTGATACACTTAAGATATTAATTTCGGTCAAAAACACGGTAATTTCACAATTTTCTAAACTCATAATTATGACGGAGATAGGAAATGTCTTCTTAGCTCAAAAGCACAGCCATGTTGGTTTTTTAAGGCAACTGACTTTAAAATGCATAAACCTTCAAGATCGGATGTTATTTTGAAGAATTAAAGGGTTTTTTTAAATTGATTTATTCTCTTGAAAAAAATTGGGACTTAAAGAACAACTATAATGGAAGAACCGCCTCACTGAAATATCATACACCAATAATAGGATGCTGCTTAGGGTGATATAAGGACTGTTCATTTTATGAAGAGGACACTTTTGTAACGCGATATAAAGCAGCAGCTTTACTCAATTTTGATGGCATTCGCTTTATGGTGTAATTCAATACACTGATAGACGACTGTCATTTTTTATCTGAGTCAAAACAGTTTGAGTTTAGCTAAATGGAGCGAATTGATAGGGACACTAGAGTTTTGATTATACAAAAGTACTACGAGGGACTGTCTTGTAGATATATTGCTCAAATTGTGAAAAAATCAAAGACTGGTATGCACAAAATCATCAAAAAGTTTGGAGTGGAGTATGCTGTGGACCATCTGCTAAGATCCAGAACCAGAAGCAGCCCTGTCAACCCGTAAAAGGAGAAGAAATATGTATACCCCCCCCCTCTCTCTCTCTCTCTCTCTCTCTCTCTCTCTCTCTCTCTCTCTCTCTCTGTTCTTCCTGTGTGTCGCGCCTAGTTGGGGTAGCTCGGTCCAAAAGCAGTAAAATTACGATATCATTTGGATAAGGGCACTGCAACACACTTCCAGATTTGGAAATTTTTAATTTGTATCGGATTACGAAGCTGATCGTCCAGTACTGTCATGCGAAGAATGGCCGAGGATACCGCCTAGCAGTGAGGAACGAGTTGCGGCAGCTGTATTTCATACTGCACGTAGATACAGTTGTTCGGAAGGTGTCGCTATCCTGTGTGTGGCGCAAAATGCCTCGCTGTCGTCCTCATGTACCGAGGATGGCTCCACTTCCAGTACAACGGGATATACCGAATCTGCGGCCGTTTCGCTGCATCGGCGTCGATTATCTAAGACCGTTTAATATGACCGTAGGACACAGGACTGAGAAGAGGTGGATCGCACTGTTCACCTGCATGGTAACACGCGCGGTGCATCTAGAGGAAGCGCACGGATTGAGCACACAGTCGTGCTTGATGGCAATACATCGGTTCATCGGTCACCAAGGGTGGCCGATCGAGTTCTTCTCCGACAACGGAACGAACCTACAAGGGGCCAGCAAGAAGATATTGGAAGCTATACACGGCATCGGAGACTAATGAAAGAACGAAATGGACGTTCAGCGCTACAGCCGAACCTCACATGGGACGTATCTGGGAGCGTTTAGAAAGCGCTGACAATACACTAAAGCTTCAGGCGTCATCTTTTTTTACTAAAAATAAACGACCCAGCGAACATGAATTTATATGCAATTTTCAGGCAAACAGACAATTTACCACTCTCAAATTTCTGAAAATTCTGTTTTCGAGAATATGCGTAATACACTCTTTTGTTGGAAAATTGAAATGATCGTCCTCAAAAGGACAGCTGGCAAGGTACGCGTTGGAATTTAATATCTCTATCGGGTTTTCTTGGGCAGCAGGACACCATAATTTGCTATGTTCACTCCAGATAGTAGTATTTTCAAATCCTCGTCGCTGTGAATGACCGACTGCAAGGTACGTGGGATGATTCTGGTATTCTAGTGGCCATGGACAGCATTTCTTATCCTTGAGGATTTCAGTGTCCAAAAATTTCGTTACAGTAGCTCGATTGGTTCTAGCGAGCATTGGTTCTCCGGCCATGCTTTGTTTTCCATGCCACAACCGGGCAGGTGCCTAAGGGAAGGCAAAGCCGATCAAATCAACAGCTGAGATCTGATGTTTAACACTAAAATATTTCGCTTCGCCCCCTGTATAATATAAAGGGTGATACGGTCAAAATTTGGTCAAGGAAAAACGCGTGTAAATCGGTGAAATCGTTTATTTAAAAAATCAAATTAAATTTCTTTTTCAAGTTCAATTAGTATAAAATTCAGGAAAAATATTCAGCTAGGCTTCCGCTTTTCCAAATCCGAATTGCCGGGCCTTACGCTTGACCCCTGCCATCAGATTTTGTACAGCTACCTTGTCCACCTTCTTCGCCGCAGAAAGCCAGTTTGCCTTGAACTGCTGCTCGTCCTTAGCAGTTTTTTTGGTCTTCTTTAGGTTCCGCTTGACAATAGCCCAGTATTTCTCAATTGGGCGGAGCTCTGGCGTGTTGGGAGGGTTCTTGTCCTTGGGAACCACCTGCACGTTGTTGGCGGCGTACCACTCCATGGCCTTTTTACCGTAATGGCAAGATGCCAAATCCGGCCAAAACAGTACGGAACAATCGTGTTTCTTCAGGAAAGGCAGCAGACGTTTATTCAAACACTCTTTCACGTAAATTTCTAGGTTGACAGTCCCGGAAGCTATGAAAATGCTGCTTTTCAAGCCACAGGTACAGATGGCTTGCCAAACCAGATATTTCTTTGCGAACTTTGACAGTTTCGTGTGCTTGAAAATATCTGCTACCTTTCCCCTTCCTCTTGCCGTATAAAACTCCTGTCCCGGAAGCTGCTTGTAGTCGGCTTTGACGTAGGTTTCGTCGTCCATTACCACGCAGTCAAACTTCATCAGCATCGTCGTGTACAGCCTCCGGGATCACGCTTTGGCCGTCGTATTTTGTTTATCATCGCGAGTTGGAGTCACTAACTTCTTGTAAGTCGATAGTCCGGCTCGTTTTTTGGCTCGATGCACGGTTGTAGACGATACACCCAGCTTATTTGCGGCATCTCGGAGAGATAGGTTAGGGTTTCGCTTGAAACTACCGGCAACTCTCTTTGTCGTCTCAGCGGCTTCCGGTTTTCGATTTCCCCCCGATCCAGACTTCCTGGCTGTCGTCAAACGTTCCCCAAACACTTTAATTACATTTGTAACGGTTGATTTGGCAACTTTTAGCGATTTTGCCAACTTTGCGTGCGAGTAGCTCGGATTTTCGCGATGCGCGAGCAAAATTTTGATACGCTGCTCTTCTTGCTTGGACGGCATTTTGACAACTGAAGAGTGAATTCCAAAATCAAAATAGGAGCAACATTCTACACACACACACCTTCAAAATGAGGGGTGTTCAGGTTTTTTAAATGCAAAATTGAAAGAAATACGTCAAGTTGATATTGACCAAATTTAGACCGTATCGCCCTTTACTAGCGTTGAGTAGCATAGCCTGGAAATAAGAGGGTCACGCGAATACAGTAGGAAGCAAAACAAATCAAACACTCTCGCAGTATTAAATGTGGAATGAAACTTAATGAAACAAAAAAAGAAACAATTTTGAACCTTTGCTACCCGGTTTTGAGAGCCGTGATAAGGAAAATCAAATTTCCAAACAGTTCATTATCAGATTAGTATGGGATCAAAAGTAGGTAAATTTAATCACATAACTGAAAAACTTACGCTTAATAACTTCACCGATAAAAACCAACCAAAAACCAAATATTATTTACGCTTAAGACTGGTAATTCAATTTTTATTGCAAACAATTTGTGAATTTTTCCGATCCGAAATGTTATACAAATGAAGTAATTTTGTTCAGTCAGACGAGAGTCATAAGCGTACGAAAACCTCCAGCGTTTCGCTCTCATTTTTTCAAAATCTAGAATTGTAGTTTTCTCTCTCTCTCTCTTTCTCTCTCTCTCTCTCTCTCTCCCCCCCCCCCTCTTTGTGTGTGTGTGTGTGTGTGTGTGTGTGTGTGTGTGTGTGTGTGTGTGTGTGTGTGTGTGTGTGTGTGTGTGTGTGTGTGTGTGTGTGTGTGTGTATATGTGAGTACAATCCAAAGCCCACCGTCCGGCAGTGTTTTTATGGTTGAAAAATATTTGCGGTTAAATTTACTGTTGTCTGATACTAAACACATTTTAAGCGCGGGAGTTGGAAGGTGATAGCTCTGTTGGCAGAGACCCATTTCTGAATACTTGGGTGCTCACGTCCATTCCAAGGTCTCTTTCACGTTCAACAAGCTCCACAAAAAAACGTGCAATCATGAAATGAATATTGGTATTGTGCACACTTCCATCATCAAAGCATATTATGTTTAGCAGTATTACACCCAAAGCTCTTTTAGCACCCCCCTGTGTAAACTTTTTTTCAACAGAAACTTCCCCCGTAAATTTCTCCCTAAAAAATCTCTCTTCAGACACGAATAAAATCACATACTTAGAAAAAATCATGTAAATTTAAGTCTACTTGGATGCACATAAAAGGAGCGGACCGTTAGACCGAAATTTGCGTTTGTTCTTAAATTTACAAGACCATAAAAACTCGAAATATTAACTTACATGACATGACGTAAAACTAAGTTGAGGTACACAAAACGATGTTTTCCAAATGCTGCAACTGTTAATGCAAATATAAATGCTTCTTGATGCCAGTTTTTTCAAGGATCTAGTTCTAGTTAACGTCAGAAAAAATAAAGATCCTGCTCTTCAAGGCCATAGATTGTAGTGGTTAAAATTAGCTCTATCTTATCTTGTAGGGTTCATTTTGTTCCTGAATCTCCAAATGCTTGTGAAAAAATAAACCCCCCCCCAAATTTTAAATGTCGCTTGTTCAGATTAATGAATAAACAAATGGACCGCTGCGTAACCGGATTCGTGAATCACTGAAAAAGTTTAATTTGAAAACATTCTTTCCTTTACCCCAAATTTTCCTTATTTCAAGACTGCAGTTTTAATTATCGAACATTACATTTACGAGAAATGAAATTTGAACTTGTGACTTGTCGTGACGCGTGAAACCGACTGCGTTAAAAACAGGTCTGATGTTGTTATAACACCAAAGACAAGGATCATGTAAATTTAAGGCTTGCAAATCCCAGTATTTAGTCAAGCGGCTATTTTTAATGCCTTACAAACTTAGATTTGAGGTTACCTTAGGGCCTGTTGTAAATGTAGCATCCGAAACGTAACATTGAGTGTGTCAGTATTTATTATTTTGGGTTTCAAATTAGGGTTTAACAACACATCAAATGGAACACACAATTGAGTCATGTTTATCTTTGAGTCTCAAAGTATTTACGTGCAACAAAGATTACATCACTCGTAATATTCATTATTTTTAAGAGTCCAAACCAAACAAAACAAAAAAACAAAAAAATCACAAAAAAAAAAATTAAAATTAAAAACAAAAACCAAAATCAAAAAAAAAAAAAAAAAAACAAAAACAAAAACAACAAAAAAAAAATAAATTAAAAATATACAATAACACGACAAAAAAAAAGAAATTCTCTTCTAAAAAAAAAAAAACACAATATTAAAAAATTTTAAAAAAATAATAAAAAAAAAAAATTTTACGAAGATTTGGTTTTCCCATGAAACAAAAAGTTTAAAAAAATACTCACTTTTTTCTTTCCCCCAACTCCACACACGTAGAGTAGACGTTTATTTTCGTTGAACATGCACCAACAACCGTTCCCGATATTAACTGCTCCTGTCAAATCTAGAGGTACCTTGGAAAGCAAAACAGCCCATTCGTGAATATTCCCGCATAAAGTCAGTAACCTTACCTGTTGGTCTCGCGGTACTAAAACTTCGAATAGTTGCCTTCGCTACCGGGCAGTCGCGTGACTATTCCGAGGGCTCGTGACATGGCAAAGCTACAACTATGAAGCGATCGCAATCTGATTGGTACAACACTGGACAGTGGCAGAATAGAAGGAGGGCAGCCGGGACGAACCTCACGGTTGAGTTATTGCCTCTCCAGAACAAAAGCTTGTACACACTGAGAAAAAGCCATGTTCATGTACAGACGAGCGATTATAACGACCCGTCGGAAACGAGGAAATCAATCGAATCAAAGCAACTAATTTTCATGTTTGTTGCATTCCATGATTTACCGCCACTATGGGACACAATCCATGTAGAAATATGTATGTATCTCCAAGTGTGTACCTTTTATTTACCGTGGCTAATGCTTACGTACAGACGATACGTAAACACTTGGGAATATGGTCTGACTCGATGACGGCTTTGAACTGTTGCTGGCATTAGCGAGTTAAAGGTTCCGGAAGTTGACTCATGCCTGCCTGGTTAGTGGATGGGTTTCCAAAGGGGGAGACTGAGTGTGATATTCAAAATTGCAAACCCATCGTGATTGGGGAAAATAATAGACTTGCGGCACGAAAGATGGGCCAGTGATTGGTGGGCAACCAGTTGAGTGTTGCTTACAGGTGTGCTGGTAATTTTTTCGGAATGTATGAAGTGCAAATTGAGCAACAAACGAGCAGTGGTAGGAATTTGTAAAAGCTTTGATAAGAAGCTTTTAACCATTTTATAACAACTTAATATGTGCGTGTAAGTTAAAACACAACCATCGATTCATTGATTGGTAAAGAAAGCTCTCGAGTGGTACTTGGAACGTAAAGAACAAACCTGATATGACGAGCTGCCCAATTCAACCTATAAAATGTTACCCCTTTCAACCACGGGTTAACAAGTAGTCAGTCCGGGCGTAGAATTAAGTCGCTCTTGTTACGGAAATAAAATAAAATATTAGCTCTGTAAAACTAACGCGATTGAGGTTATCAAATAAATTAAATGGATAACAAAATTGAGAGGCAGCAAAACGCAAAAGTAACACAAAGTAATTTGGTCGATTATCGAGTAAAATGTAAAAGCACGAACGAAATTTGCGTTGCGCATTGTGTAACTATGCCTTTTTGTATTTAGCAACACGTGATATTTGTATATTATGTTTCCTCTTAACTTCTTAATCCATACTATGCTAAATTTCAATACTAGGACTGGTAGTGTGTCTGAATATCATTAAATATTAGTGACTTTAGTGACTTGAATAATGATCAAATAGAGACTTTAAAGCAATAAAAAGGTGACCAATATTGACATTGGTTGCCAGTCAGAAATCAATTAAAAACGAATAGTTTTACCTGAATCGATGTTTTGTTTGATTGAAATTGAGTTGATTCAGATGATGAAGTCTACATTTGTAAGTGATTCATATAAATTTCAACAACTTTGTGTTTGGTAGTTATTTGTTCAGGCTGTCATTCTTTACAACCTAGACGAGAAATAAACTTTTGAAAATAAAAGGTGATGTTAAATATAATTAAATATTTAAATTAAAGTTTGCTCTTAGCAATTGATAGATTTTTAAAGGGAAATGAAAAAAAGTAAATTTCATCATAAAGTAGTTAGATCTTTGTGAGTCCGTTTCTTGTTTACACTCATTTCGATCCACATCTACTTTCTTTGTTGAAAATTTTCGGTTTTTGCTTTCTGCTAGACTACAATTGACCATGAATCTACGAATTGACCATAATAAACGCACATATTCAATAAACAGATTTAACACACGGAAAACGCCAATGCCTCTTAGTTTACTAAAATAGACTTTATAACATACTAGCTGAACCCGGTACGAGCACTGCTACGCTTGCAACTAAATGCATGCAAATTTAATATAACTGGCAAGTTTATGGTTGTTTTTCGGTATGAGTTTTTTTCTTGACGAAGCAAGGGTTCAAACTTCTATCAGAACATACTTCTTACTCGAAAAATACACGTTTTGTGTTTTAGTAACCTGAATAATTCTCAAGTTTGGTACAAATTTGTGTTTCATTTGTATGGAAGCCCTCCCTTTCAGAGGGAGGAGGTTTCTTAAACCACCATACAATCATTACCTTAAGAACCCCCCACATTCCAAATTTGGTTCCATTTGCTTGATTAGTCCTCGAGTTATGCAGAAATTTGTGTCTCATTTGTATGAGAGCCCCCTTCCTGAGAGAGAAGTGTTCGCAAACAATCATAAGAACCTTCTCCAGGGTCAGATAGCCAGACAGACAGAATTCATTTTTATAGGTATAGTAATCCTGCCTCCAAAACCTCCTATATGCCAAATGTGGTTTCATTTGCTTCATTAGTTCTCGAGTTATGCAGAAATTTGTGTTTATTTTGTATGCGAGCCCCCCCCCCCTTCAAAAAAAGGAGGGGTCTTAAACGGCCATAGAAAAAAATTTTGTCTCCAAAAACCTCAACATGCCAAATTAGGTTCCATTTGCTTCATTGGCTTTCGAGTTATGCTAAACATTTTGTTTCATTTGTATGGGAGTCTCCCCTTCCAGAAGGCGGAGGGGTCTCAAACCACCATGGAAATATTTCTCTTCATCAAAAACCTCCACCTGCCAAACTTGGTTTCATATGCTTGATTAGTTCTCGAGTTGTGCAAACATTTGTTTTTCATTTGTATGGAAGCCCCCTTTTCAAAAAGAGGAGGGGTTTCAAGTCACCTTAGAAACATTTCTATCCTTCCAAAACCTCCACCTGCCAAATGTGGTTCCATTTATTTGATTAGTTCTCGAGTTATGCCAAAATTTGTGTTTCATTTGTAACTATGGGAGCCACCTTTCAGAAAGAGGAGGGGTTTCAAGTCACCTTAGAAACATTTATTGCCTTCAAAAACCTCCACATGCCAAATTTTGGTTCCATTTGCTTGATTTGTTCTCGAGTTATGCCGAAATTCGTGTTTCATTTGTATAGGAGACCCCTCCTTCAGAGGGCGGAGGGGTCTCAAACCACCATAGACACATTTTTTGCCTTCAAAAACCTCCACATGCCAAATTTGGTTCCAGTAACTTAGAAGGGAGGGGTCTCTAACTACCTTAAGAATCTTCCCCGGTCCCAAAAACTCCTCTATACAAAATTTCACGCCGATCGGTTCAGTAGTCTCCGAGTCTATTAGGTTCAGCCAGCCAGCCAGCCAGCCAGCCAGCAAGACGAACAGAATAAATAACAGCTAATTTGACACTTGTAGCTTCAACAATATGGTCGCAATCAACTGTCAAAGTTAGTAAATTTATAAGGAACGACCCTTTATGCAATGCTAAAACTAAAGTACACAGTATGAAAAAAACATGTAATTTTCTGCGTTATCTAATGCACATAAAGAGAACGCTAGATTTGACAGAAATTCATGGGATATTTCATATAAATTTAAGCCAGATAATCTAGTCTGTTGTATGAAAGATTGCAAACATTGTTGTATGGCGCATGCAAGATTGCAAACAATTTCGTTGTTTACGTTTCCTTTGGCTCGAAATTAAACGAGGGAAATATTACGCGCCTGTTATAATTAATTATTTTTTTCTGTGTACGGGCAATCGGAATCGGAGAAAGAATTGAATAAATGAGATGAGAAAGCTTAGTTTAGTCATTTCATTCAATACCCTGAAAGTTTTATGACAATCGTATAAAAGGCTTAATGTGATGTGAAGACAAAATATATTGAATTTTGAAATCTGAATATACTCATCGGCATTTTTAGTACTATAGTGCATTATTCACATTTTAAATTTTAATTTTATTGAAAGTTGAAACTCATGTGACGATTTAAAACTCAAGAAGTAGTGTTAGATTTTCAGCCATTCGTGAACGCTTATTAAACCCAGTCGTTATTATGGCATGATCAATAAACCCCTTTCAAAAACAGCACACGTTTCGATAACTGCGATGCAAATAACATCAAAAACCCGAGTCGTAATATTGTTTGTATACACAGTAATCTGATAAGAACCAAAAACAAACCAACAATCTTCCCCAAACTCATTTAAATACGGCCTGAATTGAACCTCTCTTCCCGCTAGGAATCACCTATATTTTAGCACACCTATTCCGTTTAGGCGTTGATGGTCCTTTATCACAGCCTTTCATGGGCTACAATTAACGAAGACAGGGCGGCAGGGATTCAAATTAAATTCCTAGCCCCTATTTTTCACACCTCATTGCTTTCACCCCTTTGAGCAACGAAAACAATCGTCATCATCATCAACAGCAGCAGCATAGCCATCATCATGATCACCGGTACTTCCCGAAAGAAGATACTTCAAAACCGAGTTACACTGAACGAAACCGAACGACGACTTTATTAATGAAGTAATCTTATCTAGCCGTCGTTGTCATCATTTTTTATTACAAACATCAACAACCCCTCCCCCTTTCACCCAAACACTCAAGCTCCACTTCTAGAGTGAACGCCATTGTTCATCTGCTTCTTTTCATCCGTCGCAATGCGAGGGTAGGTTTAAATTTATTACCCAAAGGGCCTCAGACGGAGAGGGAAAGCACTGCAAAAAGAAAGAAAACCGAGCCGGACGTTGGAGCTTTTCAGTCTTAGTTCTCTCCCGTAGCTCTCTTTTTCCCCATTTCCAGGGCAAGTTCCATTTATATTATCATTGTTTTCTCGCTGCAAATATAAATTTTCAACTTCCTTCCGCCAGACGACCCTCGCGCGTATCGTATCGCGATTTGGATAAGAAAACAGTCACCAACGACCGAGTGGCCGTCGTCGTCGTCTTCGGTGCAGCAGGGCCGGAGATATATTTCACGATAAATATGACCCCGGGAAGAACCAGTCGATAGTAGGTGAAGCTTTGAGTTATGAGATTTTCTATTTGTTCCGCCTGTTTGTCTATTAAATTGCGAGCGATGATACACCCACGCCCCGATGCCGAAGTAACACGGCTGGAATTTGGTCGCAGTTGGAATTTTTGAAAACATGACGTGGTTAACGCCTGGTAACGTCGAAAACCTTCTTACTACAATGTTTACCCACATTAGTCAAGTCCGACAGTCTTGCTTGCCAAGTGCAAACACTGACTGAAATCTACGGGTGTTGTGCGTTGACGATTTGCTTCTGTGTTTCTTCTTTTTATGTTTTGTTATTCTTTGTACATAAATCTGGAAACTGAAACGATTTGATATCATGATGTACGCTCGCATAACATTAGATCTGGACCAGTGGTGGTGAATGTACTGTATTTTGATATTATTTTCATAACATTTTACCCTTCTCATTACGACCAAATTGAACTCACGCAAAAGAGAACCGTCATGGGAGAAAATGTCTTGACATTCTTGTACTGTTTTCTACTCGCGACGAAACATTTCTGCTGCCACCAGCCAATGCACAGTGGCGTGAAATCGAATGGTGTTGGTCTCATTTAGGATTAACTACATTGAGTGTCCTATTTCCCGTTTTTCTCATCATTTTGGATGCAAACTAGAATTATTACCCAAAAATTCAAGTCGGTGCTACTATATTAAACCCAAGTGCACCGTAAATTTGCAAAATTAGCTGGAGAACTGAATGGAACAAATTTTACTTTCATCGTATGCTAGAAAGTGATCCATTTTACCCAATTTCTCCTCATACCTACATGCATAAACTCATATAGGTATCATGTGGTTCTGAAGATCCAAATTGTCGCATTTGGAAGCAAACTCCAAGTGCTTATCCAGAAATCGATCTGCCGAGGATGACTTTTCTAAGCAGCTGGGATATTACTACGCATATAATAAAGCGACCGTAGATGATGCTGAATACAGATACAGATTCTGATGGAAGCGAAGACAATGATTAAAAATCTTCGAATGAATCTAGTGTTAAATTGACAATCTTTTAAACTACATGGTATATGCTATGGTTTTGTCAAGTGTGAGGGAGAATCGAGTAAAATGGACAATTTTCTGAGGTGACCCCTAAACGAAATCATCACCATTCGATTCTCCGGCCTTTTTTACATCGATAAAGTGGAAGTGAGAGTAATAAAGACTACAAAAAAAAAAAAACACATTTATTTTTTATTATTCTATCCACCACCCCACAACAAACCCCCCCCCACCACCCCCATTTTTTCCAAATCTCCTCCCCTCTTTTTTATCCCACACAAACCCCCCCCCGAATTCGAAAACCCGCAAACTTTTGCCAAACCAAAAGACCTTGCTACTGTTAAATCCACGAATTATTGCGCCACAATTCTGGCCTCTTCTTTCGAATTGCCTCACGCAAACGTCTCATAACTTGTAAATAATACTCTTTGTTAACCGTTCGACCTTCTGGAAGGAATTCAGAATGGACGACACCGCGAAAATCAAAGAAAACGGTCAGTAAAACTTTAATTTTGGAGCGACTTTGTCGTGATTTTTTTGGTTTCGGCTCATCTTCGGCGCGCCATTCGGACGATTGTTGACTTGTGAGCATATCAAATTCATATACCCATGTTTCATCACCAGTTATGATGCGTTCCATGAATGTGGGATCGCTATCTGCGTTCGCAATCATCTGTTTAGCGACCTCAACTCGATGCTGTTTTTGCAAAAAATTCAGCTCTTTTGGAACAAGTCGTGCTTCAATGCGTTTCATGCCCAGAATTTCCGTCAAAATGTGTTCGGTCGATCCAAATGAGATATCAAGGAGTGCAGCTATCTCCCGAATGCTAATTGAGCGGTTTTCCATAACTAAATTCTTCACGGAAGATTTTGTGGCCCGACGTTCCTCCCTCTTGCTTCTTTAAAGTTTTTTGTGCCAAACAAAGTACGTTTTGGTGCTGGGTCCCCACCAAGTTTTTTGCACCATTCGGGCGTTCCGCGCGACTCCGTTGCACCACAAATTCCCCCCCCCCGGTGGTCCCTTTTTTTCCCCCGGGAAAAACCGCCGGCGCCTTTTTTCGCCCCCACCCGGTCCCACACCACCTGATGAATATTTCCCCCCCCTGTCGGAACCCCCAATTGTGGCCCTCCCCCACAAGATTCCGACCAAATAATGACGGCGGTTTTTATATATTGAATATCACCCTTTTTGCCCACAAGGTATATTCGATGAAACTTGGACACACGCAATTGTTCGTAACTTTTTAGCGTGTGGGTAAAAATTATTGAAATTTTAACTGAACGTATTTCATTGTGTTGAGTAAATTGTGTTATGAGTTTCGTGAAAATCGGTCGAGTGATTTCAGTCATGGCTTCGAATGAAGAAATAGTGCGCCAACAAATTTTGGGCACTCACTTCAAAAACCCAAACGCTTCTCATCGATGGATCGGAATCGCACATTCAACCGTATCTCATGTGATCAAAACGTTCAAGGACCGTAAGGCAACCAAGCGGAAAAATGGTAGTGGCAAAAAACGTGGCACATCAAATCCGGAGAAGGCCAGGATGGTATTGAACCAATTTAAGCGTTATCCCAACATTTCGATCAGGGATTTTGCGAAAAAGGCGAAAGTTTCAGTTTGTTTTGAGCAGAAAACGATGAAACGTTCTGGATTACATGTGTACAAGGTCCATAAGGCAACCGAACCGAAGCGATAAACAGAACTCGGTGGCCAAAACTCGTGCAAGAAAACTGTACAGGGAGTGGCTCACAAAACCGTTCTGCATTGTGATGGACGATGAGACCTACATTAAAGCCGACACCAAACAAATGTCAGGACAGGAACACTACGTCGCCACCTCTAAGTTGGCCGTTCCGGAGAGTGTACGGAAGAAGAAACTGTCGAAATTCGCCAAAAAAATTCCTTGTCTGGCAAGCGATCTGCGGATGTGGCAAAATGAGTCAGCCCTTCATCACCTCTGGGACCGTCAACGGACAAATCTACAAGGACGAATGCCTCCAAAAACGACTTCTGCCCTTCTTGTGATCTCACGATGGCTCGACACTGTTTTGGCCGGATTTGGCATCTTGCCAATATGCCCGGCCCGTCTTAGACTGGTACAAAGATAATAATGTAGTTTTTGTACCAAAACCCTCCAAACACTCCGGAACTTCGCCCAATTGAAAAATTTTGGGCAATCATGAAGGCAAAGCTCGTTAAAACTCCAAAACTGATAGAAAATGAACTTGAACTAAAGAAAGTGTGGTTAAAAGTAAGAAAGCAAGTCGGTCCTATCATTGCCCAAAATTTGATGAAAGGGGTCAAGGCAAAGGTGCGGGCATTTGGGTTGGGAGAAGAGGTTCAATAAACCAATGATGTCAAAACTTAACCATTAAGTACTACTTTATTTCCAGAAAGTTTGAAAAGAATCGGGCTCAAGGAAAATTTTTGGTGACCTATTTTGTGTGTCCAAATTCCATCGAATACAGTCCTTATCACTGGCACCGATCTTCAGAACCGCATGGTACATGAGTTTATTAAATTATGAGGGGAAATCGGGTAAAATGGACCATTTTTTTTAGGTCAAACATTTTAGGACATTTTACATAAGTACAGTGCAAGTGATGAGGGGAAATCGGGTAAAAAGCACCACTTTATAGCATCCCATCAAAGTAAAATTTGTTCCATTCAGTTTTCCAGCTAGTTTTGCAAATTTACAGTGTACTTGGGTTCAATATAGTAGCACCGAGTTGAATATTTGGGTAATAATTCTAGTTTGCATCCAAAATGAGATGAAGTAAGCTATTTCTTAGGACTCCTACCCTGCGCCGTCTAAATTAATGGGATTTTGGGTCCATTTTTGCCTACTGTGCGATGGTTAACCCCTTCAGGCCTAAGGGGTCATATATGACACCAAAAGAAAAATCGCTGTATAAAATCACATCATATAAGTTTAAGGCCTAATTGACGACCTAGAACATCCTGAATATGAAGAAGTTCGGAAAGAAAAAATAAATGCCTTATCAATAGTGTAAGGCGTTGTTTCAGAATATGGTAAATATGCATACGTATTATTAAATTATCGTTGATTAACGTAATCAATTTTTGTATCTTTCTGGGATGTTTTAGGTTATCCAAAATGTACTTGCGTTCAGAACTTCAGACCTACAGTTGTAACATTAGCTTTTAGAGCTATATAAGGTTAAGATACATATGTATTCAAACATATTGAATAAACCTTTTGGAAAGATAACAGTCCAAATTGTCGTTGGGTTCAGAACTTAAGATATACAGTAGTAACTATAGCTTTTTGGACTATACAAAGTTATGCTACGTATTCAACCATATTTAGTAAATATTTTCGAATTTAAATCAAAAACATTAGAAGATGAACTGGAATGATCTAGGTCAATCAAACTGTCCTTGAGTTCAGAACATAAGATCTACAGTTGTAACAGTACTCTTTTGGGCTATATTATGTGTATTCAAACATATTCAATGAATCTTAGATCACGTATTCAAGCATATTCCGTAAATATTTGTACGTAAAAAACATAAAAAAGATAATCTTGAGATGACCTAGGTCATCAAAATTGTCCTGGAGTTTGGAATTTAAAATTTACAGTTGTAACAGGCAATATAAAGTTACAATAAATATTCAAACATATTCAATTAATACTATTTAAGGTCAACAAACATTATAAAGTAATATGACATGTTCTAGGTCATCTAAACTAAGAACATAAGACCTTCAGTTGTAACAAAACTTTCTGGGCTATGCAAAGGTACGATGTGTATTGAAACATATTCATTGAATATCTTGGAAGAAACAACAGACAAGATGAGATAAATTTCGGATGTTCTAGGTTATGTAAACTATCCTAGAGTTAAAACTTAAAATCTACAGCTGTAACTGTTGTTTTCTGGACTAAACAAAGTAGCAATATGTATTTAACTAAATTAAGTGAGTAATGAGATGACGAAATGCACTCAAACACAATCAATGAATCTTCTGTAAGGTCACCAGTCCCTAGACATCATAAGATTCTTGTTTGTCATTGTAATTTCACGTAACCAACTCTCCAATTCTCTTTATTAAGCTTGGGATGAACGATTGTATGACAATAGCTCTATAGACAAAAGGTCAAATGACAAAAGAATGAAAGACTAAAAGGTCGAATGGAAAAAAACGTCGAGATGACAAAAGGTCGAATAGATGGTTGAAGGGGTTGGGGTGTGGGGGGTGGGGGGCTGGTGGAGTGGCGGAGTCTAATAGGGACAGTACGAATACGGTTCTAAGGATTCAACTATTTGAAAATTCAAAAAGAACCAAGGTTACAAAATTCTTCTGGATTCAAAACCTGTAAAGGATAGCTCCAATTTTTGCTAGGCATACAAATGATACTAATATGAAAATAATGATTTGAAGTTGAACATTCATTGCTATTCAATTATTCCA
This sequence comes from Aedes koreicus, assembly GCA_024533555.2. Taxonomy (NCBI): domain Eukaryota; kingdom Metazoa; phylum Arthropoda; class Insecta; order Diptera; family Culicidae; genus Aedes; species Aedes koreicus. The sequence goes on along the minus strand of JAHHFK020002049.1, from coordinate 247,434 downwards.
AAAGAGAAGCCACTCAGAAGAAGTATTTTTCTTACGATGGTTCAGATAGACTAAATAAATTTGAATTTTATATAATATTGAATTAATGATTAACATAATGAATTTGATAATATTCATAATAAATATATTGACAATTATTCAACGAGATATCCTTTTCCACGTTAAGTTCATTGATTAATTTACGTTGATAATAGATCATTCGTCGCAGATAGCAATTCAGTTTTGAATTTCCTGAACCCCAATTGCACAGTTCGATCAAAATATAACAAGACTTTGAATTATAAGTAACTTTAAAAAAAATATTCAAGAGTTAAACAAAATTTAAGCACGATGTAGAAAATCATCTTGATATATTAAAACAAAAAGTGCAAGCTCCTTCCATAGTAGCAGATTGTGTTTTTGATCATATTTTAGACCTACGATCTTCAATTCTTCTCAACAAATTTTTAAGCTGAACAAGCGCTGATTGCAGAGAATTGATTCTTAAGCATTTGAAACCTTAGCCGTTGACCGAAACCTTAGCCATGGCCGATAAAAAGATGGATGTCAGCATGTTCTTCAGCTCTTTGCTTGATGATCAGCTGCTCCTTCATTTTGGACACGAAATTGTAGGAGTAGATCTTTCGTTTGAGGTTCCCCTAATTTTTTTAAATCGGTCGCAGCTGGGGGACGTTGGAAGGAGTAGCGTTCTTCATTTATCGAACGATTATCTACAGCCAATCTATATACTCCAGTGATCTCTAATGAGCCGAAGCCAGGTCCGGCCAAAAGTTCACATCATTTGCGTGATACTTCTTAATGAAGGAGCCAACTTCTGCCAGGCATATCGTACTGTATATCTCCCCGTTCACCGCAAACCCCGATAGAAAGAAAAACTGGCTCGGCCCGCCCCGCCTGTTCTACGCCCTTTTGTTCAGACACGCCGCCCCCCACGGCACGTCCTACAAAACAAAATAATTCCAGCCCCGTCCCTCCCCCTCCGCTCGATCTAACCCAACCCCTACTTATTCTAATCGAACCGAAATAATTTAAAACACAATAAGTATGTGTATATAATATAAAAAAAAAACACACTTCTCAAAAGGTCTGTACCCAAAATACCGGACCCCCCAAAAAAAAAAAAAAAAACTACTTGTGCATTATATTTCAACTAGAGGTGTTTATTTCTGATTCATAGGGACAACAATTCCCAACATAGTTATTCGGTTTTTGCATAAAATGTTCGAACTTTGCGCTTAACTCCATCAATTAGGGTTTGTACAGGCTCTTCGGACACTGTGGTTGTCTTCCTTGTCCGAATTTGTTCGAAGTGTTTGATATCTTTGATTCCTTGTTTGTAGCCGGAAAGGTTCATCAGAGCCCAATATCTCGATTGGACGTAACTCTGGACAATTTGGCAGATTTGCAGTTTTTGGTAAAATTTTCACTTGATTTGCTTCGTACCACTCTATCCTTTTTCTTTATGGTTTATCATGAAGAGTAGCAATCGGTTCTTCAGGTACTCTTTTTGGTTAATCTTTTTGTTGATCCTTGTAGTGACGAAAGATTTGCTCTTTCTGGCACACGTGCAAATTGCTTGCCAAACTAAGTATTTTTTTTTGAGAAGAGAAATTTCGATGCCTTCTTCGTCCTGAATTGCTCAGCTGTAGCATTTCTGGCCATAGCAGAATAGAAATCCAGCCCTGGAAGCTGCTTGAATTTCTCAAGGACATATTATAGGTTTTATCGTCCAGAACAACGCATGAAAACCTCGTCAAATATTCGCAGTACAAACGTCGAGTTCGTGATTTTGCTGTTAAGCTCTGTTTGTCGTTGCGATTTGGAACTGTTTTTACTTTATACGACTTTATCCCCAAACGCTGTTTTGATTTTTGGACAAAACCAGGTGACATTCCTATTTTACGAGCCACCGTTCGAACAGAGAGATTTGGGTTTTCCTTAAATATCCTCTTCACCTTTCGGTCCATGACAGGATCAGCACGTCCATTGTTTTTATCACATCTCGGTTTCTTCTCGACCGTCAAACGTTCCGAAAATGATTGAGTACACCGTGAACAGTGGATTTAGGTTAGTCCAATTTTTTTGCAAGTTACCGTCAGAATTTGCCAAAAGTCCGTACATAATCCGCTCGCGCACGTGCTTTTCATTCGTCGCCATCTTGAACACTAGACATGGAATTTAAACACCAATCATAGTTTTCATGTAGGTGGATGTAGTATCTTACCCAAGCTTTACTTTCGAAAGGGCAAAAGATTTGCGTTAATTAATTAGCGCTACAAATTGAGCGCTCCGCCTAAACGCACATGCGGTCCTAATCTTGCCGGTACATGCAATCCAATTTATGGCAGTCATAACGTTCATTATGGGAAAATTGGGCAAGTTTGGCGAGTCATTAATTTGGCGGTAGTGTTTTTTTTTCAGAGAAACTGAAGACACAACAATGACATTTTATTAGTGCTGAAGGAACGCTGCAGGCACTTTTTTAAAATGCTTCAATTGATCCACGTGGACACTTGTTAACTTCCACTCTAAACTGTTCTCGTTGCCGCATGGACGAAAATGGAAAAATGAGTTTGCATAATAGCTTGTCGAAATTCGCACTACTTTTGCCCAATCAGCGCTGGTTGCAATGAGAAGCAGCACATGGGTAGTTTACGGGAGCTTTCGCATTGTGGAGGTTTTGTTTTAACTTTGAGGAAATTGTCGCTCGTTTGTACCTTGCTACTGGAGTATTTTTCAGTCGAAGTGAGGTAATCAACAATGTCGACAATTATCAAGTTTTTACTGACTTTCTTCGGTTGCCGTTCCTTATTATGATGCGGCCAGATGTTAATTACTTGTGTTAATTGATGCACTTTTTAGGTTCATAGAGACCATTCCGATTAAGCTCAGTTGTCGTTTGAAAAAACAAGAGTTACTTAGTTCGTTTTCTACCCTAAACTGAGCTGTGGATTTGCGATTTCCATGGAAGCAGGATAAGTTTCCCGGTTCATTTAAAGGTGTGACGTCACTTTCAAAACCAACTAGATTAATAGCTGCATGTTCAAGCAAGCACTTTTCGACTTCACTTTGATCTCCAGCTCTGCTCGGGTACCCATTGGAGCCATGCGGGAATGAAAGCTCATAAAAACATAACCTCCCGGCCCCCCAGGTTGTGTCCGGAGATCCGACTATAATTATGTGACCGTCCTTTTTTGCACCCACACCTTCGGGTTAGTGATCCCTCTCGTTCAACTCTACTCTTGCTAGAAAATTTAATTAATTCTTCGCTCCCTGAACACAAACTCAACATCTTTCGACAAACACGATAGCAAATCCCAACTCATTCACATGACGTGGCCTCTGTCATTATTGCCAAACAAACCTGATATGTCCGGCATTATTATAACGTACAGAGGTCCCCGTACCGTTCCGTATTTTTGAAGTTTTTTTTTCAACTCAAACTAGGAAGTTGATACAAGGGAAATCAACGGACCGTGAACTTGAACCAAACACTCATGCTCGTTTGAGTCTTCTATCTGGCGGCAGAACCTTTTTTTTCAGCATGCATCATCATCGTAGGGCGTCACAACATAGAACACACACACACTTCACGCTCGACAGATTCCCCATAGTTGCACTGAGGGGTGACGTCATGCGAGGACGATCCTATTCTAAAAGTGTTTCATTTTTTTTTGTCTATTTGGAAAATTTACACATTCCCCAAAGAGAGTCGTGCGTGCAATGCTTTCTGTAGGTCAACGATGGTCGGTTGCCAGCAGTTGAAGCTGCTGTTATTCTGCAGTATTGAATTGATGGTTGGTCGGTTGAATGGTAAATACTCTGTAGCAATATTCAAAGCTATGCACTTCCTGAAAACGCTGGAAGAGGGGAGGTGGAATGTGAAAAATAAAATTGCACTCTCGATCCAGTTGGGTTCTGTGTGGCTCAGTTGGATGTTGCAATTTATACTGAGACCGCTGGAATTCGTGGTGGCTTCCGTGGCTCTTGGTGCCTACCACAGGCCGAGTGATCGTTATAAAACTGTCACCAACGATTTGGTCGGTTCGGTTGGTTGGGATTGGATGTGCCACCGGTTGGGTGGGATTTGAGGGCTTAGTTTTAAATCACTTTGGATTCCGGAACATCAGAGCGAAAAGCTTCGGTAACCAAGTTAAGAGGCAAAATATAATTCTACTGAAAGCTAACGTACCACGAAAAAATAGCGAAGTAACGGAAGCAAACATTTTAAATACGGACCGGAAAATTCGGCGTAAACACAGGCTATGAAAACGGACTGACGATTGAAAACTAGGAAATGAATTTATAAGCTTACCTATTTCATATGTACCTGTCCGCCAGAACATTCGGATAGCGATGCAAATATCTGGAACAAGTAAAGCCGTGCAAAATGGCAAATGAACAGAGGCATCTCGTGTTGAGAAGTTTAATCTGTCCAACAAAACATGGTTCACAAAATCACTGAGCAACTAAAGGTATTTTTTCAGTTCGTCTTTGAGGTGTTTCATCGCGTTAGAATTTAGAACACTCCACTCATGAAATGGTCTTAATTTTAGCTATGTTTAAATGGACGGATTTTAAAATGATTAGCAGGTTTATTTCTTCTGCAAAATTTTCAAATGTATCTAGAATTTTCCATAGATCTGTAATTTTTACTGTAAAAAGTTAAAACATTGACAAATTCAATGATCAAGTACAGGCAATATTGGAACTGACGCGTTCACAGCTCAAACGTGTCCAAAATACTTCTTAACCTAAGATACTGGGGTCAATTCTGACCCATAGCGCGGCTTCAATGTACGCTATCTTTTTTTATTTTTAAACCAATCGGGCTGAAATTCTCTGACTTTTAATATTTTACCGCATTATTCATTTTTGCATCACAATAATTTAAAAAAAAATCAGTTCAAGGTGGTTGTACAAAAATAGGGACACATAAGACATTAGGGTCAATGTTGACCCGGATTTCAACACTTCGTAGAATTTAGAAATTTCAATATTGAGTCGACGTTTATGCACCATTTGAAAGGTTATGGTCTCAAAATGCATTGAAATAAATAAAAACTGGTTCCGGTAACATTGTCCCCGGGAATCTACTACAGAGGGAAGGAAGTTTTACTTTGGCTGTGTTAACAGAAATGCATATAAAACATTCCAGATTCATTGTAGAGAATTGGCGTTTTGAGCAAAGTTTCTCAATGCATAACGAATCGTCTTTTGATATTATCATATTAATTCCAAATCGTGCTGAAGAGATGTCGCTCCAGTCGATCTCTGCCAAATGAAGCGTTTTCAGCAAAGTTGTTTGGAATATAAAATGTTGCTACTTGACATTATCAGATTAGCTCCAAATTGCGCCTCAAAGATGGCGCTGCAGTTTATATTTGCCAAATGAGGCTCTGATAGATCATCGTTGCCAAATGAGGCTCTAGATAAATCATGTTTTTTTTGTTGCATGAAGCAATTATAATGTTTAAAAATTAGAAATATCCTTCTTATGAACGTGCAACCCTAGGAGTGGATAACAATTTCTGCTAGAACCAAAGATGTGAAGCGAAAATATTGATTTACAGGTTTTGAAGTTGAATAGAAGTAGGTGAAATTGAGCGTAGGGCTTGTTGGAAATCGGCATCCGATCAAGCAGATAATCTCTTGCCTAGCTACCACAATGCGTGGTAGACAAGGGGAAGGGGCCTCCTTGGCAGGCCGCTTTCAAACATGCCCTATGCTCAATTTCAACTACTTCTATTCAATTCCACAACCTGCCGTGCTCTTAAGGACCTATCAATACTTTCTCTTCACATCTTTGGTTCTAGCAGAAATTGTTGTTCACTCCTAGGGTTGCATATTGATAAGAAGGATATTTACAATTTGCTAATATGATGTTGTCAAAAGACGAAAAATGACATCCTAAGAAACTTTGAAAAAAAAGGAGATATACTGTGGCGCCATCTCTGTGGCAAGACCTGGAACTAATATGATAATCTCACAAGACGACAAATGACATATTGAAAAACTTTTCCCAAGACGGTAGCTCTCTAGCGCTTCATTTGGAAAATATAGAATACAACGCCATCTCTGCGGCAAGATCAGGAACTTATCTGATAATGACAAAAGACGACAAATGACATAATGAGAAACTTTCCCTTTGCCCAAGATGGCAACTCTCTAGCGCTTCATTCGGCAAAGATAGACTGCAGCGCAATCTCTGCGGCATGATCTGAAACTAATATCATTATGTCAAAAGACGACAAATGACATACTGAGAGACTTTGTCCAAGACGGCAACTCTCTAGAGCTTCATTTTGCAAATAAAAAAGTACTGCGTCACCATCTCTGCGGCAAGATCTGGAACTAATATTATAATCTCACAAGACGAAAAATGACATTCTAAGAAACTTTGCCGAAGACGGCAACTCTCTAGAGCTTCATTTGGCAAAGATAGACTGCAACGCCATCTCTGCGGCAATATTTGTAGCTAATATGATAATGTCACAAAATGACAAATGACATATTAAAAAACTTTTCACAAGACGGCAGCTCTCTACCGCTTCATTTAGAAAATATAGACTGCAACTCCATCTCTGCGGCAAAATCTGGAACTAATCTGATAATGACAAAAGACGACAAATTGCATAATGAGAAACTTTGCCGAAGAAGGCAGCTCTCTAGCGCTTCATTCAGCAAAGATAGACTGCAGTGCCATCTCTGCGGTATGGTCTGGAACTAATATGATAATGTCAAAAGATGACAAATGACATACTGAGAAACTTTGTCTAAGACGGCAACTCTCTAGAGCTTCGTTTTGCAAAAAAATATACTGCGTCACCATCTCTGCGGCAAGATCTGGAACTAATATGGCAATCTCATAAGACGACAAATGACATACTGAGAAACTTTACTGAAGACGGCAACTCTCAAGAGCTTCATTTGGCAAAGATAGACTGCAGTGCCATCTCTGAGGCAGTATCTGTAACTAATATGATAATGTCAAAAGACGACAAATGATATACTGAGAAATTTTGTCGAAGACGGCAGCTCTCAAGTACTTCATTTAGGAAAGATAGACTGCAAAGCCATCTCTGCGGCAAAATCTGGAACTAATCTGATAATATCAAAAGACGACAAATGATATACTGAGAAACTTTGTCGAAGACGGCAACTCTCTACAACTAGTCTGGAATGTTTTGTATGCAATTCTGTTCACACATCGAAATCGAAACCTCCTTCCTTTTGTAGAAGATTCCCGGTGGCGAATGTTTTTCTACCACCAATGCATTTTTGAGACCATAATCTTTCAAATGGGGTTTGACATTGTGTATAGGTTGAAATTTCATAATTCTAAAAAGAGTTAAAATCCGGGTCAATATTGATCCTAATGTCTTATGTGTCAGTTTTTTGTAATACCCGCGGAAGATTAAAGAAGTCAAATCGAAAAGTAAAACTTGGTGAGATCATTTCAATTATTTGTGAAAACATCTTCAAGCTCATTATATTAAAAAACTAGCACGTTTTCTTCTGATCTGTCCAAATCTGTCAACAATAATAATCAAAAATTTAAACTTTTCGTCCTGAAATTTCATTCTAATAGGCTACCTTTGGGCGAATTATAGTTAGCGGAAATAAATACTTGCGGTAACTTAGAGTCTTGTTCTAATGGTCTGTATGTGCATATCAGTGCTGTAAATAGTCATTTCGTCTCATTTGGACAAATTTACAGATAATTTTTTTTCAGAAGCAGAGTTTATTAATATGGTGTATGATGAAATTGTAGCACTTGACAACTCTTCTACAACTTTGCCCAACAGTGCATTATCCCAACTGGTATATAGAAAGTGTTAAGTTTACTATCATTCAATGAATTCAAATATCATTTGAATATCCCGACATTGCACTCTCACGCCTTCGGTTTTAAAGTTCGGGCCATTTGTATTGATACAGAATAATGAAAATAATCCAGCAAACAAAATTCATCGAACGTGATCTTTTGAAAATCAGCTTCTGGCACGAGTTATCGGCAAATGAATCGCATAGGATCAAAATGACTATTTACAGAACTGTTGGAGATTAATACATGTTGACGATGTGACATGTTGAAGATGATGTTATATCACGTTTAAGGGAATCTAGACATCAGATTAACTGTTCAATTAACATGTAGAACATGTGGACGAGGCGCCACTGCAAATGAGTATTTGCAATGTCTCAATGCAGCGTTGCCGGCTGAAGGAGAGCTGATCATAGCCCTTCTTAAAGACTGCTGGAGTAGTGTACAAGAAGAAGATTCTATAACACAGCTGGGACCTCAATTCTACACCAAACCGGTTGGGGTGAGTGCCCCAATTGCAGCTACGACTACCGACGAAAAACTCCAGGCCGGGGATCTGCTTGGCGTACGCTTTAATGTACGTCTCGTCATCCATTACGATGCATATCGGCTGCACCGACCACCCACGGTACAGCTTCCTGACGCCGGACTTGGCCACCGTATTCTGTTTATCGGTTCGGTTAGGCGCCTTCCTAACCTTGAAGACATGAAGTCCGTTTCATTGTCTGCTGGACGAACCAAACGTACCGAATCAAATAGTTCGAATTGCGCTTAAAGTAATCCCTTATTTTCCTTGCGTTCACGGGTTCCGTCGTCTTCACTTTTCTTCCACTGCCAGCTCGCCACGGGGTCTTTTGGGTCTCCTTGACCTGTGGGACTGGCCTGGATTTTCCACGATCACGCCCATATTTTTTTGTCGAAGCACTTCTAGCTTCGATGCAATCTTAGTAACCACTTGAAAGATTGTAATTTTGCACGTGTAAACATTACACTCTAAACTAGTTTTACCCAAAATTACATCCATTTTTACCCATGCAATAAAAAGTTATACACAAAAGAAAGTGTTGCATTTGTTTCATGTACAATCTTTCTTACCGAAATCAGCAATCTGATTAATTTGTTAGTTGAATTGAAATTTTAACATATTGAGCTATCTATATAATAAAAATGAGTTGGGGATTCCTTTGTCACGATTTAACTCGCGAGCGGAAGGACCGATCGGCGTGAAATTTTGTATGCAGAGATTTTTAGGGCCGGAAAATAATCTTATGATAGTTTGAGACCCCTCCCTTCACTGGAAAGGGGGGCTCCCATACAAATGAAACACAAATTTCTACACAACTCGAGAACTAATCAAGCAAAAGAAACCAAATTTAGCATGTGTGAGTTATTGAAAGCAAAGAAGGTTTTTATGGTAGCTTGAGACCCCTCCCCTCTCTAGAAAGGGAGGCTCCCATACAAATGAAACACATATTTCTGTATAACTCGAGGACTGATCAAGCAAAGAAACCCAAATTTAGCATGCGGAAGTTTTTGGAGGCAAGAAATGTTTCTATGGTAGTTTGAGAAACCACCCCCCTCTGGAAGGGAGGGCTCCCATACAAATGAAACACAAATTTCAACCAAAAATGAGAATTATCCAGGTTACTTAAACACAAACCGTGTATTTCTCGGGTAAGAAGCATGTTTTGATAGAAGTTTGAACCCCTGCTTATTCAAGAAGAAAAAAACTCATTTCGAAAAAAAAAACCATAAACGTGACAGTTATATTAAATTTTCCTTCATTTAGTTGCAAGCGTAGCAGCGCACGCACCGGGTTCAGCTAGTAATAAAATAAATTGCAAATTTGTCAATGTTTATAACTACTTTTCGATATACTACTTAGGTGGAACACCACAGAATTGCCAACAAGTGACAAGTGATGCTAAGGCTGCTGTCAAACAGCAAATCAACAATATGGCAGCTGTAAAGAATCGTAATCGAATTTTTTAAATGATGTCGGATAAGTTTGCGACTTGTCTACATCAACTGATGGACAGGATTTGGAATTTACAACAGATGTCATAGGAATGTTGCAAAAATCGAGCGATCACTTTTTGACCATTGTCTTCACCCACTGCTTCTGGGTGGTGGTCCGCTGATCCGAGACGCACGGCTGAGAACTGCGCTTCCGCACGACGATGTACATGGTCTGGAGGTACTTTTTGAGGAAGGATTCCGCCAATTTCCCCTCGGTTTTGCGCTTCAGCATCTGCTGGACTATCCGGTAACGTAGGACCGTCGGACAGCCGCAGATTGGCACAATTCCGAAAAAAAAACAGTCAAAAACATCAACCCGTTATCTTGTAGCTGGAAAAAGTTAGAATTTGAAAGTGAAGTTAAGCCCTTATGAAATGAAAGGCATGTTTTTTAAAAAGATGCGGAATAACATTTTGAGCAACTCTACAAGACACCTAGTCGAAAAAATGATGACAAAAAGGTGAAAATTTTTTTGACCGCCTTTTTCAGAATTGTGCCAATGTGAGCCGGAACCAGGCTTCCTTTCAATGTTATTTCCTCGCCGAGCAGGGCGATGATCTTGCAGAGGCTGGATCTGATGAACCTCATCAACACTAAGTGATCGTGAAGAGCTGTGGAAGATTATTGACGAGAATGATTTGCCCGAATAGTTAGATAGGCTAATCAATGCTACGATTGATGGTGTTCAGTGCTATATAAAAATATCCGTTGCGTTATCGGACTGAATTGAAACACGCAAAATATTTCTTCAAGGTGATTGGCTTCCCGGCCTCCTGTTCAAAATTGCGCTAGAAGGTGCTATGAAATCTGCGGACTTTGAAATGCCGGGTACGGTTTTCAATAAATCCAAACAGTTCATCTGATTCGCTGACGCTGTGGACATTGACGGAAGATCGGTCCAAGCGGTAGGCAGCATTTTGACGCAAAGAAACCATTTTTTCCGATTTTTGTCATTAGCTTTTTATATTTGCTAGATCATCCAGGGCTGTTGTTCATTCGACAATCGTAATCAGGGTTCCCGATCTAAAAAATCCTGATTAATAAGCATTGTTTTGTCACAAAATGTAGTATATCAGTAAAAACTCAGAGTATGTTAAGGTTTAAAAGATTTTTGTTCGAAACATATTTTTCAGGCAGCATTGTTCTAAGGAATATTTTGAGCAACAATGTTTTCTGGATGGATTTTTCAAAAAAAAAAAAAAGATATATAAGCACTTATTTCCATCAAAAAGCTGTGCCTCGGTAACGGTTCAGAATAAATTGAGATTTTCGTGCTTGAGGATCACTATAGAATTGGAATTAGTCAAATACTCGTTTTAAGACAATCACAGTTAAGTTTTAAAATTTAAAAAAAATATATCATGCATGGCAACGCTGCCGCCAATAGCTCACAAACAAACTTTACTGAAATTATTTACCTCGCGATTAGAAACTGGTTTTCTAGGGGCAAAAAAAAACCTAAAACATCATATTCCATAACTAAAATACGCAAATTAAAAAAAAAAAAGCGTCAACAATCCATGCAAAGTTTCTCTTTGAAAAGCTTTGTTTGTTTGAAGCTTCTTCATCTTTAAAACGCATTTCTCCTTATTGCAAGATTTCCAACGCCTTTTTTATGATGAGTGCCATATTTTCCAAAAAACAAGAGAAATTGGAAACTCAGAAAATATGTCTGAATTTCAGCTTATATGATAAATGTTCATGATTTTTGCTCAGTGTATATTTTTCCCATTGATTCACTGCAGCTTTTTCTTAGAAGTAATTTAAAATGCAACCGGCGGATTTTGAACAACGATATTTTGAAAAAAATAATAATAATAATGTCTAAAGCCATATAGGCCCTTTTCAAACGCCGTGGGATGCATGTCTAGAGAAAACTAGTTTTTTGCTGATGGCAATGAGTAAAGTTTCATCTAAATAGAAGATGGTCTGGCCTGGTCACTTTTAGCTGAAGACACAATTTATCTACCGCTTCCCACTTCTGTAAATGCACAGCTACAAAGCGAATCGATGATGAACGTATGCATATTTGAGTTCAGAATAAGTTGAGCGCAGGCGATACTTGTGATAATCATTACAGTGCCAAGAAGAAGAAGAAGAACTGACGGTATGAAATACTATGATATTTCCGTCTACTCGGGTATCGAATGCAAAAAACGACGCTGGAAACTCTAACCACACTGACCGACTGATCTTTGGCGTGTGTCTCATTGGGATGGTAATTAAACCGACCATTGTTTTTGTTGTTGTCGTTGTCGACCCCATAGTTGGCCAGTCTCGTTTACCTTTTTTTACTTCGTTTGAGCACTTGTACTTGAGCTAACTTCATCTAGCTATTATGATGGAATCACCTGTGCGTCGTGAAAGCGAACCTTCTGCATGATTAATTCTACCACCTGACTCGATCCCAGGGGAAAAAAAGCACAGCCTCAAACGTATTAAAGATTACCTGAAATGAGAAAGAAGAGAGCAACAATAAGACAAACGCCATTAATGGGTAGGGGGGTTTCAATTTATCGAGCTGCTTGACTGAGAGTTACCCAGTGGTGCAGTGTTTGTGTGTGTAAGAATGAGCGAAATGACAAGGTTTAACATCATATAGTAGATTTGATGTGTCATGGCGACGTCAAAGGCGAAGACAGTGAAGGTTCTGAGATATATTGGGCGAAAAAAAAAACGCTACCGGAATGATGATTACGTCTTCAAGATGACTTTAGGTTGTAGACAAAAAGTGCTGGATTGAATGTAATTGGTCCATAAAAATTGAAAGTTGGTTTGGATCATATTTCAGTGCCAAAACTAAGCTTGCTTATTTAGGCTTAGAAACTATGTTCGGAATAATTAAACTTTAAAATAATTTTTAACTAGTTCGTTCATTTGATAGGATTAAGTGCGTAAGCCTTACGGAGCGGATAATGCATTGTTGTTTTAATATAATGAATGAATTAATACTAGGGTTAGTAGGACATGGTCCGTTTACTCGCGGTTTACTCGAGGTTAAAATAAGTGATATTTTTTGGGGATGGGTTGGACAGAGGTACATGGAAGTAGGATTCTGAGTCTCATCTTTGCAATAATAAAATGAGAGATTATAATGTAAAACAAAAAGGAGCTGGTTTTGTTTCAGGACAATAGACGTCTCGATTGAACACTCTGGTCTTAACCATTTAGATGAGCGGTCATCGTTTCAGCGAATCTTCATAGCTGATCACGGATTGGGACAGTTAGAAAGTGGGTAAAAGTACAAAGTAGCACTTGAATAATTCAAGTTCTGCAGATCATCGGAAAACGAACTAATGATCATATCGCTTAAAATAGTTGTTGTGAATTACAGTTATTCTTGAATTGTTATTCTTAAGGTACTGTGAAAATATTAGTTCAGTGGCGTCTATTCTGCATGCTCAACCAGTTCATTGAATACGTAATCAGTTGTTCACGCAATTTTAGGATTCCTTTATATACTGAGAAAACTTTATTGGAACATAATTGGAATGGACTCACCAAATTTCGCCAAAATTACCAAGTTACGCTACAATTTAAGTTTGTCCATTTTGTTTTTACTATAACTGCAGGCTGACTTTCAGCCATATGAACCCCGCGTTCGTCACTGTAACTTGTGATTCGGCTATTTACTATTCCCTTGAAAATCTAAACCAAAAAAAAGTGGAATTATTTGTAGCTGTGGACACATAAGGTCTAATATGTTGTGGGTATTTAGAAAATCAATGCCATCTGCTAATTGCTGCATGAAAATATATTGTTGGGTTCTCTGTTACATTGTGAACCATTCTTGGCTTATTGTGTATGGTTTCGAAAAACAAAACATTTGAAGGTTGTCCACGTTAAAATTACAACACACGCAAATAGCTTCAACTTTTATGCTTTTAGGTAAATTTGAGACAATTTTAGTTCTGTGCGTATTGTTGACATGCTGTAAGTTTCGTTGAAAAGTGAGGAAAAGTTTTTGAAATGGAGTCGGAGCAAAATTCGCAACTAAATTTTGTAGGCGTATCTCGAAATTCCAAAATTTTCGCATCGTGCCATAGCAAAAAAAAAATGAGAATCGTGAACTATACTGTGTCTCGTGTCATCAAACGTCAAAAAGGTGGTCTGACCGCCTATCTGAAAATAGGAAGTGGATAAAAACATCCTCACAGGAGCGCTAAAGACGACATGAGGGTATTTGAAGCTTGCATGCTTCAGCCGTTTCTCAAACCCATCACAGGCGGCACGCATGACTTCAATTTGCATTTACAGGATTACGGACTTGAGTTGTACCAAAGTTGATGCCTTGCGCTTGTTTACCTTCGACAGCATGTATGACCGCAATAAATTGTCCAGTGTAATGAGATCCGGTGAATGGCCTCCAACATTCATCTTTGGCCAAAACGCCCCGTAAAATTCTCTCTGCACTAGTTTTGGACAGCATGTCCATGTGAGATGGTGCTCCATCTTGCTGGAATACTTACTTACTTAACCAATCAAAGCAAGGCCGGGGTGGCTTCTCCGTTCTATTCGACACGACGTACCCAGCTATACGACATGCCCAGCTCACCGTAGTCGACCGATTTTAGCGGTGTGTACGAAGGAAGGGTTCTCCCAGCAACTGATGCAATTCGTGGTGCATTCGCCTCCATAACGCTCCGTCTGATCGTACGCAACACCTTCCGTTCAAAGATATCAAGGGGGCGCGTTGGTCCTCCACAAGCAATGTCCATGTTTCGTGGCCATAGAGGACTACCGGTCTAATTAATATCTTGTAGATGGTCATTCGATCTTAGCGTCCTTCGGAGTCTAAAGTAGGCACGAATGCCAGCCATCATGCGCCTTTGTATCTCTCTGCTGGTGTCGTGATCGGCGGTCACCAATGAGCCCAGATACATGAATTCGTCTACCGTCTCGATTGCATCACCGTCTGACTGCTTGCATTCGCTATCAAATCAGACATTTATTTCAAGAGTAGCTGGGCCAAGCTGCTCTTCCGTTGGTAGGGATGCTTCTAGCTGTTGCGCGTATTCCTGGGAAACTCCGGTTTCTCGTAGTAGCTCAATGTTAGGCCGCGGCGTCTGAATTTCGACGCGTGTGGTACACTGTTGAAAGTTTTGAGCGCATGAATACTGCAACAAGGTAGAGGTCCGAGTCTATATACGCACTGCGGTAGGGGCGAACGTTAATGATATCGGAGAAAAATTTCCCGTCGATTAGAACATGGTCGATCTGATTCTCTGTTCGTTGTTCAGGTGTTCTCTAAGTTGATTTGTGGATGTCTTTGCGGGGAAAGAAGGTACTTCGGACAACTAAACCACGGGAGGCCGCAAAGTTCACGCATCGTTGGCCGTTATCGTTCGATACGGTATGCAGGCTGTTCGGCCCAGTTACCGGCCTGTAAATTGCCTCCCACGCTACCCTTCTTTTTCGTCGTCGGGTCTTCCTTCGTGTGGGCAGTGAACGATGATGACGCTGTAGTTGAAGAAACGGCCCTTCATCTCAGCTTGCACATTCTCGTATTGATCGGAAACCATCCATTTGCCCAGCACTACAAAGCTCGTTTCTGGTGCCACACCTTCGGTTGAAAGTTGCCGCTCAATGCCAGCTTTTCTATACCTTCTGTCCTGTCCAGCAAAGCTCCAGCAGTGCTTCGACTTCTGAGTTGTGTGGTTGAAGCTCGTCATAGATTATCCTATCGCAGCCCGGGAAGCGGACCGGTGTGAAGTTCCATGTTCCGAGTTTCCAATTGTACTCCATATTTCGTCGCCTAGGTATTTCCTGATTGTTCTGGTCCATATTTTTCTGTATTATTTGCAACTTTGGATTTTTAAGGCCGGTTTGTAGGGCCTTACTCAACCCCCTGTCTCTCCGGAGGTCCATCATGCACAGCTCTGTTTAGAGTCCATCGCTGGCACGAGAACGATGATCAGCCGCTCCAACAGAGAAAACAGACGCTGTTTTGAGTCGCTCCTGACATGGAGAACAGACGCTCAGATAGACTGCACCCTTCGAAGAGGGCAGTTCCTCTTCCATATCAGCATATGGCCAACGTCCTACCGGGGTTGGTTACCCGATCTTTCTATTGGTTATTCATACCCCAGTTGGCACCACGGGAAGGTAGGAGTAGGAGCTACTGGACCACAGGCTAGGGACCACATCTAGCTACAGGCTAGGGACCCCAGTAGGATCTATTTCATACCTAGAGGTACGCGCAGTACCAATGGTACGCATTGCCCAGTGATTTACCAACCGCTGCAAATTCCATCCCAGATCATGACCGACGCCGTACTTTGGAACTGTGGAATGTTCGTTCTGCAAGTTGTTGGACTGCTGCAGGACAAATAATTCCTCCCCAGCGTGCCGCGATGAGAAAAGTCTCGCTCTTTCGAGCCGTCGTCTTCCATGGCTCGGAAACTCCATAAACGTTTTTTTGAAAGCCTGAAGTCGCTGATCTTGATTTAGAATGTCGTGCATCGACGATTTCGAAACATTCCCAGGCTAATCTAATCGCTCGTGCATCTCTCACCGAGCGAGGTTCGTCAGATCTCTTCCAGTCATCCAAGGAGAACGTTTCACGGTACCTTGTGATGGTACAGTAAACCGTTTGCGCTTCACAACTGGGTTCTTCAGAATTCTAAAAAAGGCGCCCGGGCTATCACCTTACAAAAACTTTAGAATCATCACATCATGAAATAGCTTCACAGTCCACGAAAAAAAAACACTGATCGAAAACAAGCAAGTATTTATTTGCACTACCCAGGAGAAGAATTAAACCAGTACATTTGCATTATCTGTGGCGTAATTAGACGACCACATCGTAAAGAAGAAAGTGTATGAAAATATATTGGACACGATTTAAGTGTTGTCAAATTATTATCCTGCCACAGACTGAAAGTCTCTCTAATAAAACATTAAATAATTATTTAATATGTCTTTCTCTGTTGCTTAACTATCCACTTAACATTGCCAAAACCATCTAGCTTTAATAAATTTTATTAAAGTTTTATGAAAGTCACTAGATATCAATTTGGTTTTATTATGGCACCAAGAGCTTGTTCACAACGATCTTAAAACCTTGTTTTCTCAAATTCCTTTTACTCCTATCAAGGGCTTTATTTCGGCTTTATGAACTCGTAAAATGCTGTTTTGAAATGCCGTTTTAGGACTCATTCATAGTATCTTGTTAAAATCAGTTGAAAAAGCATTTTAAAACCATTTTGCCTAGAGTAAATGCATTAAACTGCTAATTGATTTTATTGTAGTCGTTGCGAAGATAAATTGGTTTTTTTGGCAAGAAGCATATAGGAGGTGTTGCTATACGACTGAAATAAAACTAAAATTGTTACTTGGGTATCGTGACTATCTTGATCGGTTTCCTTCAATTACATTATCTGAAACGAAGCATTGTAACCATTGTTGTTCTAATAAATTTGAGATGCTCATCTCACCCCATTCGGTATAAGAATAGTGTTTCTTTATAATTTTCTTTTATCAAAAGTAAAGTAAAATACAGCACTTTCACACAGTATTTACCAAAGGTGAAATATTCTGCTATAAAGGTAATCAATGCCCAAATATGAAATAAGAATAGTTAAGCCCTATTTTTCAACATCAAAATATTATTTCTTTATTTTTTGTAAATTTGGTTGACAATAGCAAAAACCATAACTGTGTAAACTGATCTGCATTTTTAGTGCATTTTTTTGTACATATTTTAGTTTTCGTAGCATTAACGTTTACTAAAGTATTGTTGCTCATATTTTCCTAAAGAAGAAATCCCAAGAATTGAAAGTTACAAAACATGTTCTCTTGATCCATATGACTATTTTACCCTTTATTCATGTTACTTTCTTTACTATTTAAAGTAAAAATAAATAGTATTTGCATTAGCTTCCAAACCGTAAATCGTAATTTTTTTTCCTATTTAGAGTCAAATTATGGATCCCCCTTCCCCACCATTATTTAGTAATCATTTAATGCATTTAATGACAGCCCCTCCGCCATCGGTCGCTGCTGCTGTAATGTTACTACTCAAAACTCTATTATTACAGCGAGCGAGTGATGAATTTGCATTTGTGTAACGGCGGAAATCGTGATGTCGCTTCAGTGCAAAGCTAGTTATTTTCTAGAAAAAAAAAACACGTGTTACCCGGGCCTGTTGTGCTCCGTCACGACGAAAGTTGAAGGTTTAGTTGAAATTTGATCAAGTACTTTCATGCGACATCGCCGAGCACCGAACTGGAGACGGGAGTTCATCTCGGTTCCAGCGCGGGTAAGGTCGTAAAACAGTTGGAACGTGATAGATGATAAATGATGAACGAATGATTCATGCTTGATGTGGTGGAGATTGACGATTAGTATGGGATTTAGG
Organism: Aedes koreicus; assembly: GCA_024533555.2. Lineage (NCBI taxonomy): Eukaryota > Metazoa > Arthropoda > Insecta > Diptera > Culicidae > Aedes > Aedes koreicus. The sequence goes on along the minus strand of JAHHFK020002049.1, from coordinate 229,228 downwards.
TTAGCGAAAATCTGGTTCAAATGTTGACAGTCTACTCAGATTGCAGTAAGACATGATTTGCATCTGAATAATTGAATCGAGCTGCTAATTTAAGTCAATATGTTTTCAGCTCTCCAACTATAAAGCATCTTACTGTAATTAAATGTACCACTATGCAAAAAGATAGAGTTTCCCTTTCAAATAATTCAATGTCACTCCGTATCGATGGTCATCATTATCATTTCCTCGGGCTGTCCCTGCATTTTGCCCGGTGTTGGTGCCGGAGTGCAAACCTGCAATTATGCCTCGGGCGGTGCACTGCGTGGTGTTGCTGCAACAAACACTTTGTTGCACACACATAAAGTTTGTAAGGCAAGGAAGATTCATCATTTATTTATAATAACAACCATTCTATTTTTATCTCGAGCGCATCCATCCGTTGCCGAAACGTCAACGCGTTTACATCGTTCGTTGGCGAAAGGTCGTCTTCGTCAGGAAGATGAGCTTTTACCAGTGAGTGATGAACTGCATGCAGTGGTAATATACTGGCACTATGGTGGTTGTGTTTGCTGTGAGTCATGTGGTTCAGCGTCACCGCAGCGCTGGTGCCGGACGCACATGATCATGATATGAGGGTTCTATTGAGCGGCAAGGTAGGAAGGTGAAGGAAACTGAGTGTCACGATCGAGGGGTTCCCCGAAGCAGGTGGATGTTGTGGAAATGTTAACCAATCAACGGGTTGTCACGCGGGGTTGGCATTACGTATGTGGTACGAGATTGAATCCGAGGCTAGGTACTTTTCAGACACGAATCTCGATTGGATTTCAATGACGTTCGTTGTCAATTTGTGTTTATAGTAATCAAATGTCTTGATTCGGTTTCTATCTAAAAAAACCGTTTTTAAGGTTTAAATCGTGTATTCGAGATGCACTGCCACAACTATTTGTCAGGAGTAAGGAGTGTATTGAAAATAAGCTATCCACAAACTTTCTTTCAAATTATGTTGAAAACCGATATTTTATTCATACAAAACTTGAACATAATGAAGACCGGATGAAATTTAAGTTATTCCTTCACGAATTTTCGAACTTTGGATCGAATGCTCTTCATCAAGTTCCGGACAAGTGTTGCATCGCATTTTTTGGACGCTTGAGCCCAAATTTTTTGAACTCCTGCATGTTCCCAGCTGCCTTACCAGTCTTCTTGAAGACCCTCTTCACGATTGCCCAGTAACGTTCGATGGGTCGAAGCTGAGGGCAATTTGGTGGATTGATATTTTTCTCAACGAAATCTATACCCTTTTCCGCAAGCCAATTGAGAGTGGTTTTGGCATAGTGAGCCGACGCTAAATCCGGCCAAAACAGTGGAGGTGTACTATGCTTCTTATATAAAGGCAACAATCTCTTCTGGAGACACTCAGATCGATAGATTTCCGCATTTATAGTTCCGGTAGTGTAAAAAATGGTTGACTTCAAACCACAGGAACATATTGCTTGCCATACCAGTACCTTTCGACCGAATTTCTCCACTTGAATCGACCTGTCCGCATCGCTCACATCCTCCCCAACGACGGCAGTAAAGTATTGTGGACCTGGAAGGGTTTTTGAGTCCTCCTTTACATAGGTCTCATCGTCCATCAAAACGCATGCATCCGGACGCTGCAAAAGACGCGAATACAATTTCCGGGCCCTTGTTGCTGCTCGCTTCTTCTGTTCTGCACTTTGTTTCGAGATTTTCTGCTTCTTGTAGGTCTTCAGGTGGTTTCGCCTCTTGATACGCTGGATCATTCCGACACTCGTTCCTGCTTTTTTGGCCAAATCACGTATTGACATTGATTTGTTCTTCATGATTAGAGATACCACTTTCTGCTCCAGTTTCGGGTTGGAAGAACCGGGTTTTCTGCCTCTTCCTGGTAGCTCATCCAAAGAATAGTGTTCCCCAAACTTATTAATGATGGTTTTAACACTCGCATGATGAATTCCAAACCGCTTCGCCAATTTTCGCATAGTAATACCCTTCTCACTTAGCCATGTGTCCAGAACCTTAATTTTCACTTCCTTTTCAATACGCGACATTTTGAAAACGCAGAATTTGAACCGCACAAACAAGTAAACAAAAGAAAGCTGTCAGTCAAACGCACAGCATGCAGTGTTCAGAGCATAGAAAACCATCACAAATACATGCGTACAACGCAAATGTATGTGGATAGCTTATATTCGATACACTCCTTAGTCTATCAACCGCTGGTTGGAAAATTCATTTTTGATCCACTGTATGACAGATCTTTGAAGTTAACGAAACATCCTTCAGTGGGCCAGATCGTGAATCTGACTGACAAAAAAAATGATAATTGCGTGGGATGACTTCGCAACACTTTGGTGTCTTTGGCAAAGTTGTTCAGGTACGCTAGGTCTACGATTGGATTGGAGACTTTCAGTTCAGTCAATACATATTTTATAACTTCTGTTATATATTTGTTAAACAAAGCATTCTATAAACTTGTTTGTTTCGGAAAAGTCCACATAAGATTGCTGTTGGGTTTTCTCCGTTTTGCATACCGTGCGCACCCGCGAATCACTTCCTCGCAAATGTGGAGTATGGATAAAGCAGACTGCTGGTGACTATTTCCACATAGTCACCAGCAGTCTAAAATTTTTCTACTCCACCTGAGCACCTCGTCACGCGTCGCGTTGTTCTGCGTCGCGGATTACTAGTGTGCGTGTGCCATTGGTGAGCTGAAGTTAGAAGAGTGTAAGGACTTCCCTGAATCCAATGATGCTCACAGATTTGTCCATTAAGTCAGTCACTCAGTCAGTCAGTCAGTCAGTCAGTCAGTCAGTCAGTCAGTCAGTCAGTCAGTCAGTCAGTCAGTCAGTCAGTCAGTCAGTCAGTCAGTCAGTCAGTCAGTCAGTCAGTCAGTCAGTCAGTCAGTCAGTCAGTCAGTCAGTCAGTCAGTCAGTCAGTCAGTCAGTCAGTCAGTCAGTCAGTCAGTCAGTCAGTCAGTCAGTCAGTCAGTCAGTCAGTCAGTCAGTCAGTCAGTCAGTCAGTCAGTCAGTCAGTCAGTCAGTCAGTCAGTCAGTCAGTCAGTCATTCAGTCAGTCAGTCATTCAGTCAGTCAGTCAGTCAGTCAGTCAGTCAGTCAGTCAGTCAGTCAGTCTGTCAGTCAGTCAGTCAGTCAGTCAGTCAGCCAGTCAGTCAGGCAGTCAGTCAGTTTGTCAATTAGTTAGTTGGAATGTTCACTGTATTTTTCAACTAAAATTCACTTTATCTTTTCTTCCTTGTATTGTTCTCCAAGGGTGTCTGTCGCGGTAGCATCCAGCATTAGTCTGCAAACATTGCTGGGTTCCATTTGTATGTGAAGATCTTTTCAGTCTGTGCGATGTCTTGATGAAATCGTTCTCCATGTTCATTTGAGACATCTCTTATCTACTCTGGGAAGAAGTTCAGATGAGAATGCAAGAACCAGCTCTTGAATGATGTGTACATCATTTTTATTTCCTAGGCAGTAAGCACAAACGTTTTGGAACGCATTCCATGCTCGTAACTCTGTTGCGTTAAGAGTTTGCTGAAAACTGTCATCTTTGAGGAGCTTCCTTATTTGAGGGCCAACAAATACTCCTTCTTTCACTTTGGCTTCGCTCAATCTCGAAACTTTTTCCTCAAAAAACCAAATGGTTCTCCTTGGATATCCAGCTTTTTTACGGAAATTTTAATGAATATTTAGCTTGGGCTTAATATGTAACGGAGGTATCTGTCGATTTTAATGAGCCCAAGCTTAATATGTAACGGAGGTATCTGTCGACAAGCGGCAGATTTGACAAATTTATGTTCCCAGGTACCATCCCGGTACTTGATGATCAATGCTGCTGGTGGTTGTCCCTCGTACGACTGTCCCATTCGCACAGAAAACAACAACGCTTTGTGTAGTCTCCTCGAAGCCCAGGGAGCAATGCCACTACCTTAAGGTCTGCACAGAGATTCCACTGATGTTCCGAGTGTTTGATTTTTTCCAGATGTGTTTAAATGTTCTCATCAGTTTCCTTCATGTGAGCTGCAAATGCAACTGGCACTGAAGAATACTTCTTACCATTGCGAAGAAACACTGCCTTGAAGCTTTTACTTGAAGCGTCTATGAAGCGCTTCCAGTCAGTTGCGTGATACTGTAACTCTTCCATTAGACCTTCGATATTGTTGCAAAAGGCAAGTTCCCCATCCATCGAAAAATATTTAATGTTATCTGAATGTCTTTTCCGATAAGATGACACCTTGGGGCCTGTTCATAAACCACGTAGACTCATTTTTGAACCCCCCCCCCCCCCCCTCCGTAGACTTTTCTCCCTCTCCCCTCAGAAAAATGTATGTGGTTCATGAATAGCCCCTTAACATCTTTTTACAGGACATTTCACTGCATTAGCCTTGAAGTAACAGCTACTCTTTTGTCTTGGGTAGCCCCAAATCTCGAGATATGGGAACCAGCATTGCCTCGGAGTGCAATGTTGGCCTTGATGGGTATTCAATTTGGTGCTTCAACGCTTTGGAGTTTCCGTCATACAAAAGTAACAATCGCTGCTTGGATTAGTTCACATCATAGGTAAGCATTTGTGCGAATCTTTCATCCACCCAAGCAATGTTCGATAGCATGAGCAACAGGATTATGTAGGAACCCATTGAAATTCAAGATTGGGACTCCTCACCAATGTACAGCTGATATGCAGTCTGCAACAATGATGTAAACTCCCTCTTCTGGATGCTAAATATCACGTCTCTACACATATAGACTGTTTCAGAAATTATAAGCAAACTTTCAAAATATTAAAAATGTGTGTTTTTTTAAGATTTAGCAGATAATATCAGCACTAGTGTTGTACATAACATTTTACTTTTCTTCAATCAAAATCTTTAATTATAACCGAGACATCTCACTTTTCCTTGAACATGGCCCATAAACTTCTACACAGTTGCAATTCTCACAATTTTCACCACTTTTTTCCAATCCTTTTTAAATTTTTAGATGTCATCCGCTGGTTTTACGAATTTTCGTAGCATTGCTTTGGTCAGAGCCCAGAAAGTCTCCCTCCGGGCAATTTGGCGGACTCATGTCTTTCGGCACGAAACCGACATTTTGGTTTTTGTACCACCCTAGTGTGCCCTTGGCGTGATGACATGATGCCAAATCAGGCCAAAATATGATTGGACCATGATGTTGCTTGATCATCGGCAAAAAACGCTTCTGGAGGCTACTCTTGATGTACTTCTGGGTGTTCATTGTCTCCGATGTTACGTACGGGCTAGATAGTTTTCCGCATTCGCATATTGCCTGCCACACCATCACCTTCTTGCCAAATTTAGGTGAAAATGGTCTTCTCCGTTTTAAGGATATTCGTGTCCTTGCGTACAGTGAAGTATTGTGGTCCGGAAGGGTTTTATAATCCGATTTCAGATACGTTTCATTGTCCATGATTATTCACCCAGAATTTCTACAGAAAATTGTATCATATAGTTTCGGCGCTCTCAATTTCACAGACGCGGCCTGATTTGAGTTCCTTTTGGATTTCTTCTGCTCCTGGTAAGCCTGAGTTCAAGTCGCTTTTGCACGCATCACGTTAGACGTCGAGGTCCCTATCTTTTTCGCCTCATCTCTAACGGAAGCCGATGGTTTCTGCTTATAGGCTGCTTATATGATCATCTTATAAATACCGGATTTCCGACCACTTCTCGATGCATCTTCAAAAGAAGATTGTTCGCCATATTTTCTAACTGCAGTTCGTACCGTTCCGACGCTTTTCCCTATACTAATTATTGCTTGCTTATCCGAACCAAAGCTAAATAAATTGATCCTCAGAGGTACCAGGAAGCATCAGGCTAGCCAGTGAGTCTTATTGTCCATATTTTGTGGTGAATCGTAATTGATCCTTACAATAGGTTCCCCCAAATATGTTCCGGGAGTTACCAATGTAGCCAATGGCTTTCTCAAGTCTATCAAAATCATAATTATGAAAAATCAAGAAGATAGAGCTGCCGCACGGTATGTTTTAAAACAAAAAAAAAAAACACAAAAAAACCCACATTCCCAAAAAAATTATAATCTATAATACATCATAACGGGTGTCCACTAAAAAATGAGAATGATTTCAATACTTTTCCATCAGAACAAAAACGGCCGCATAGAAATGTCACTTTAGATGAATGAATCGTTGCACTCTCCAGAAAATTTTCATACACTCTTATTTCACTCTAACATGTTCAGTCGTGTTCAGCATGCCGTCGAAACAGGAAGAACTGCGCGCGCGCGTTGTACAATTCTTTCAAGCGAACGAAGATCGTGGAAAAAAATACACGGTGGACCATTTTTGTCGTGAAAAAGTTCCGGTATCCACCGTATACCGTATCCTGGCATGCATGAGAGTAACCCGGAAGAAAGGTTGCGGCCGTCCAGCGAAAATAATGAATGAGAAAACGCTCCGCTCGCTGCGCAGCATGTTCAACAACAAGGATTCGGTAAGTCAACGGGAAGCAGCCCGAAAGTTCCATTGTTCGAAGTCACTCATCTGCAAGACGCTAAAGAAAGAAGGAATAGTGTGTAGAAAGAAAACCAGATCCCCAGAGTACACAGATGAGCAGATTCAAACCGTGAAATCCCAATGCCGCTGGATGACTCGGAATTACGGCGGAAAATCTTTCGTTCTGGACGACGAAAGCTACTTTCCTCTTTCGAAGTCTCAGATACCGGGAAACGACCGATTCTACACTAAGGACAAATCTACTACTCCTCCAAAAGTAATGTATAAGTTCAAGCACAAATTTGAATCGAAGGTTATGTTATACATCGTAATATCCGATAAGGGTATTTCGAAGCCGTGGTTCAAACCAAGCGGTTTGGCCATCAACCAGGAGGTGTACCAAAGAGAGTGTTTGCAGAAAATACTCATCCCATTTCTTAAACAACATCACTCGGATGGCAAATACGTGTTTTGGCCGGACAAGGCATCATCGCACTACGCAAAAAAAACGCTAACGTTTTTGGAGAGCCAAAATATACCATATGTCCCAAAAGACCGGAATCCGACAAATTTGCCACAGTGCCGTCCTATCGAGGATTTCTTCGGTCTTTTGAGCTCCATGGTATACAAGGATAATTGGAAGGCCAAGAACACCAAGCAACTTACCAACAGGATCAAAAGCTGCATCCGAAAAATCGATGTGGCTGCCGTCCAACGGTCATGTTCCAGCATAACGACTAAGCTGCGCCGCACGGCGGACCACGGACCATATGACAATATTCACTAAACTTAGTTTGAAGATTTAAGTTGACCCTTTTAATAAAATAAATCAGTTTGAACAAAACTTCACTGGTATTTTTTTCCTGACCTATTCTTTTCGTTCTCATTATTTAGTGGACACCCGTTAATCTACAATTAAAATTGCAAGCGAATTTTTTCCTCCTTGTCCTCGACGGCCGTCGTCTGTTGGGTGGTTGTTGCCGGTGTTGTGCAGTGCAAATTTACATGAAAGTTGTTGAGATTTTTTAATTGAATTTTGTTCCTGAACAGCGGCAGCAACTAAAAATCTACAGAACATGAAGATTGCAAGCGCGTGGCGAGAGTATGTGGTCGAGCAACGGGAAAGGTCACGTGGGGGAGTTGGTTCATTAGAGTGGCAGTGTTGCCAGGGTCTGTGTTTGTTTCCTGCGGAGGCAGTTGCGGTTGAATTCAGAACAAAAGTGAAACAGGCGAAATTCAAGATAATTAACGGTTCGGTTTGTGTGCTCAGTGAGGTGTGCTCGGTTGTGTCGGATGTGTGGTGCGGTGGTTCCAAGGTTGTCCCCGACCTACGGCTGAGCCGAGAGGGGGAAATCGTCAATGGGTTTTCGGTGGCATGTTTTATGGGCAAATTTTGGTTGATGAAATGGTATTGTTTTGCTTTTGATTAGTCGGCAATGGGCAATGGGAAATCGATCCAAGGTAGAAGCTGATTTGCGGTAAGTTTGGGAGGAACGAAAGGCGACGATTGGTCATTCTGTTTAATTCAATTCAGTTGAATGGAAGGAGCTTGATTTTTCGAAAGCTTTGAACACTGTCAATGTGCTATAACTATTAGGCTTAAAGTGTGTCATTTTTAAATCTTTCAAGTTTATGCCAAGACGAGAACTCCATCGAACGCGGAAGGGTGGCTATGCTGGATTAGGTGTGACCAAGCAATACTATACGATAAACGAGTTTAAGTTAACCATTTGATTTAATTTGTTTGATTCCCACTTTTTTCCCGAGTTTCTCTCGGCGGTTTTGTTTTTATTGCCCTCACTTAGTTCATCAACACCAAGAATTGGTTGAAGAAAGAGAATAGCAGAGTTAACAATATTTCAGGCTATCGTGCAAATTTCTCATGTCGTGATAACTCTTCAGGTGGTTTAGCTGTGTTTATACGAAGTTCATTTGAAAACAGACTGCAGATAGTCAAACAATCGAAGGCTTGCATTACGTACATTTTGAAATAACTTACCAGGGGAAACTGTATCACGTAATTCGGGTTTATCGTCAACTATCTTATGATTTCAAAGATTTTCAGAATATTTTCGAAGGCTGGTTATCATCTGCAACTCCATTTAAACCGTATTTTTTTTTTTTAGTTATAGAGGTTATAAACCAAGAGTGATTAATTCACCTAATATGTTCGTTGTTAATTGTAATAGAAGCTCAAATTTCTTCTAATTTACATTCTCCTATGAATTTTAAAAGCTTGACCTCATTCTCTTAGTTGTTGCCCAGCACAATTTGTATGTTACTACTTACCCCTATTCTTTCCCTAACCTTCTCTTATTTCCTACAATTGAGAATACCCTGTTCGACAGTTAGCTCCACATTATATATTTTCCAACTAGCTGAACTAGTTTTATCAAAGAGGTGTTTTTTTCGTCATCAAGGTATTGTGTTCACGTCGATCTGGTCTGTCAATCCATTTCTCGGTCGATGATGTGCAGGTTTGTTAGAAAGTTGAAGAATGGGCATCCCATGTTTCTTAAAAAATTACACGTATAAGCGTTTTAAACTAGAATAACATCGGATGAGGGAACAGTGCGGTAGAATGGTCTAGAGGTGCGACCTCTATCAGCTGCTCGATCGGCTTCTCCGTTTTCGATAATTCTAGAGTGGCTGGGTATCCAGCAGACTACAACATCCTTTTGGGAAGCTATACTTTCGAATTCTTGCAGGAAAGGGTGTCTGGATTCACCAGACATGGCAGAAATTGATGGCAGAAATGCAACTGGCTAAGTATGATATGATGACTGTTGGTGTTTTTGGGGCGTATCGTGCTGCAGCTGCTAAAGCTGCTTAGCAGTTGATTGAATATGGGTTGTAGTGGGTTCGCCGCCGTACGGTAATTTTGATATACACACCGCAATGGTAATTTTCCATAGCGAAGATCGACTAGCTTTTGGTGCCAGAGCCTTGATGAAACTTATCCGATTACCCAACGCCTCTTTAGTCTTTGAGCCATGTGTCAAGAACTGTCCTCTCCGATCAATCCATACTCCTATAAAACGCACTTTTTACTTCTAGGATGGGCTCACCATCAATAAGTGTTGCTGATCTTGAATTTATCCCTCGATGTCTTTTCATACATGCATGCGTACATACATGTAGGATATACGATTTTGAAGCTGATAGGCGAAACTTAACTTTTTCTGCCCAGCGCATTTACTGCATTTACTACGGTTGAGAGTTGTCGGCGCACTGTTGACAGTTGTTTAGATGCGGCAACCAGAACAATGTCATCAGCGTACACCAGGATCCGAACGTTTTTGGGTACTGCTTCGAAGACTGGGCTTCGTGGTCAAGCGGTTAGCGGCGTCTCCCGTCGTTCAAGCGATTGCCATGAAGTGAGGGTTCGATTCCCGCTCCAGCATGTGGAACTTTTCGCAAATCGAAAATGTCCAATCTGGTCCACTGGGTGTTAGGTTAAGATGTCCGTTGTAATTCGCTCTATGTTTAATGTTCAGTCTGTACAACCTCGAGTTGAAGACGGTGTAGACTGAATTCATAGCTAGAAAGAACAATCCCTAGCAACACAATTGTTGCAAATCGGTTGAAGTGACTTCAATGTGACTCAATCCAGTTACAATTAAGTTGCTGCAACCAATTATGACGGTTTTGTGTTACTTGAGATGTCACAGCTAGTACTGATCCTTGAGCGACACCGTTGTCTTGAATTTTCTGGGATGAAAAGAAAAAGCCACCGTAGCATACTTGGAACCGTCGATCCTTCAAGTATTCTTTGATACATAATTTCAAGCGTTTGCCCATGTTGATGTGGTTGAGCTGATGAAGCATGTGTGATCGCCAGGCTTGATTATAAGCCTTACGAATGCTGCCCCGGATGTAGAATTTTGTTCGTTTCGAGAAAGGTGGTGAGCCGATGATTGACCATACGTTCGTACATCTTTGCGATGCTACTTAGAAGCGTGATTGGTCGATAACTCTCCTGCTTATTTATTCCTGCTCTCCAGCGAGAACAAAACTCCGCCCAGACACGATTAAAACTTCGCAGCATTGCTAGTTTCCCGGAGATGGCAAATTGCGAATCATAGGGTAGCCATCGTTGCCACTGCCAGTTGAGAACCCTTTGGCCACGTCGATTGCCCGCAAAAGTTCTGGCAGGCTTAAGTCTCTGTTCACCCGTATTTCATTGTTGGTGATGTGATTGGAACTATAATGTTCTGGTTATTGAGTGTATCAGATCTTCCTCCAAACTTATAGCCTCTAGAGGTTGATACAAATAAAAAATAATTACCTTAGAAATTTGAAAGCAATCCTAATGATCTGCATGTTGGTAAAATGTTGATTCATGTTTCCAAAAAAGTAAAAACTACAAAAAAATAACAATATAACAGAGAATACTATGAAAATGCTCTAGTCATTCCAAGGAGTGTAAGAAGCTGAATGGAAACTTTGGTCACACTAATGTCAAAGTACAAATAAAATTACAAATCGATGAGAAGAAAATATATTCAGATCGTGGTGATACTGATGTGTTCAATTGCTTTTTTTCAAGCCTTGATAAGAACCTGAACCCAACGAACAATTTTGATTTTTTGAAACCTGTTAAGTGTGTTAAAAATTCTATTTTTCTGAGACCCGCCAGTGAGAACGAAGTTAGCATATTAATGAGTCAGTTTGATGTCAATAAAAGTGGAGGGCATGATAACTTCCCGGCAGATTTATTGAAGACCAACATAGGTCCATTTTCTGAGATCTCGGCTCTTCAATAAAATAATAGAAACTGGATCATATCCTAACATTTAAAAAATCTCTAGAGTTACGCCAATATTTAAATCAGGGAATACTTATGACCTACTTATCGTACAATTTCAACCCTGCCAGTCCTTAACAAAACTATCGAAAAACTTTTAACCAAACGTTTTGTGCGCTGATATTGTTCGGTATAATTATCAGTATGGCTTTCGGGAAGGCAGTAAGACAACTACTACTATTACCGAGATTATTGATGAGTTGATCTGTGGAATTAACCGGACAAAGTTCATGTGGTCCTCGATCAGAAAAAAGCTTTTGTCACCTTTAACCATGATATACTCCAGAAGAAACTTGATCGACATGGAGTAGGAGGGGTCGTCAACGACTTGATAAAAAGCTGTCTATCGAGTAGGAAACAATTTGTGGAAATTATTGGTATCCGTTGTAGCTTACGTCCGATTGATATTGGTGTTCCTCAGGGAAGTAACATAAGCTCTCTGATATTTCTGATATTTATCAGCGATCTGGTAAATTTAAAGCTTCATGGGGCACCAAGACTTTGTGCTGATGACCCGGCATTGTTCAATTGTCGTTGCAATGTTCAATCTATTAATAAAGACATCGAGTTAGATCTGGGAAGTCTCATAGAATACTTTAACGGCAATAGCCTTTCTCTGAACCTGGCTAAAACTAAGAACATGGTTAGCATGGAATAAGCTTATTGTGAAACCAAGAAGCTGGAAATGCCAAGAAGGAAGAAAAACGTTTTATGTTTCACATAAATAATAGGCTGGCCTAAACTTTGTTAACAACATTTAATGGAAAATTGGTGAGATCATTCATATTTACTTTTAGCTCCTTGTTCCGTATATATTGCAATACAATTTGCGTTAGAAACTATTGCCTCACTAACATCGAATAAACACTATTTTACGAATAGTCGCAGTTTTATAGGTGCTATTGGCTCTTTGAGGTCGGTAAACCACTTCTCGTATTTTCTTATGAATGTACAGGAGCTTCTAAGTGCATTATCTTCGCGTTGTCTTATCATTACCTTTGTATTGGTCCCATCTCGTGGTTCGATTCCGGGCAATGAGAGAGCGGACTGGCTTGCAGAGCTGGGCGCTATGGAAGGCAATATTTATAATCGGAAAATTGCCTTCAATGCATTTTTTCCTATTTTTCGCCAACAGTCACTAGTTAGCTGGCGGCATAAATAGAGTAAAGGAGCTTTCTATCATCCCTAGTGTGTCGAAGAAATTTTGGTTTTGGGGAATGGAAGTGGGTCAAGACTTCATTGGTGTGATGTCGCGCCTGAACATTGTTCTTTAGACGCTCATTCATACCTTGTCCGGCTGAGTGACAGCAATCTTTGTAAATGTGGACGAGGCTACCATGATGAAGATCTGGTTTTTTGAGCTCGTATTCATTTTTCGGAGTGTAAATTACAAAAATAATGTTTCTTAGATAGACAATGATCAAATAACAGTAATATTTATTTAGTTATTTGTTGTCTTCGCCAGGTTTTGGACAACTGTTCCATTGATGCTTCTGCTCAAATTTACCTAATACTTTTTGAATTGGTCGACATCAGCTGTTTCTCTATCTATTTCCGGCATTTTGGAGGATTCATCGCCTGCTCTACAAACTCGACTCCGTTTTCAAGATACCAGTCCATTATGGAACGCGCATAATGGCATGACGCCAAGTCAGGCCAAAACAGTGTCTGACCTTTGTGCTTTCGGAGAGGTAGCACACGTTTTTGATGACACTTCTTACGGTATATTTCGGCATTCATGTTCGCAAGTGTGAAAAAAGGCGAAGATTTAATACCACATTGGCAAATTACTTACTAAACCAGTACTTTTTTTTTCAAATTTTTTCACAAAAAAATAACTTTTCTGAGCTTGGCACATCGGTTCCTTCACTGAAAATTTATTTTCGTAAATTAGCTTTCACTCGTTTCGTAAACATGGATTTTGAACATAGAACAAATGTCTCGTAAATTGTATGAAACATTCATTTTGCTTGTCAACTAACGAAATGCTATCATTACACCTTTTTTGTACAATGCACAAAATGAATTTCGTGAAGACCAGCCCATCGCTGCTTCTCTTCCATCGTACTCATAAATGTTTTTAATTTTTTTTTTTAATTCCTTGATTATCGAGATTTTCAGCCCTGGGCTGGTTCATCTCCCGCATAAATGTTGGTGTTCCTGCTGGGATGGGCGGGAATCATTAATTTATCCCAAAGTAGAAATTAAAGCGCTGTCGAGAGTGAGAACCTCATGCACATTAATCAAGTAACTTCTCACGAGTCAACATGGCTTAGTGAGATCAACCACGGACTCAATAATAGCTCTTCCTAAAACTACAGGATCGAACCCCATGTCAGTAACATTAAAAATAAAACGCCGAACAACTCCTCGTGGTTGCCCTTTTTGAGTGGATTATATTTTGAGTCGATAAAGTAGATCTGTCAGTCGTTCAGGCAACCACCAGAGAGTCGTTTCTTTTTTATTGGTAACAAATTACTTGTAGCTCTTTGTATTGTTTGCGTACAATGAACGATTGTTCTTTCTGTGTCAACAAATGCTTCGTGCTTTTGACAGTTGGGCGTGTGACATTAAATAAGAAGGTAGCTTCTTAAAAAGTACAAATCAGTTTCGTTGCAGAAAACAACGAATAGGTTTGTTGGTCCTACTTTCGATTTCGTAATATAAACGAAAATTAATTTTCAGTGTACGTTTGGGACATTTTCGCTTCTTGTAGGTCTTGAGAGAGCGACGTGCCTTGGCGCGCTGAATCTTCCCAATTGATGTTCCAAATTTTCTTGCACAATCTCTAATCGATAACTCCTTTTTTCTTTCAAACTGCTCACCAATCTTTTTGTCCAAATCTGGTTTAGATGCCAGACGCCCACAACTTTTCCCAATCGTTAGTATAGAACGCACACCCCCCCCCCCCCCCCTCCCCCATCACCCACACCACACTTAAGTATTTATTCATTCTTTTTTTTTTTTTTTTCCATCCAACCTTTCTTTGTTTCGCTTGAGAGCAAACAAACACACCACCTCAGTATTACTTATTTTCTCTACCCCGACCACACGAAAAAAAACAGCACAAAAATATATTATATTTTTTCACACAGCAGAAATATAAAAAAAAAAAAAGACGTTATCTAAAAAAATATAGAAAAGAAAAGAAAAGAAACAAAAAAAAGAAAAAAAAAATTAACTCCATTGACACAAAATTTTCTCCCCCCCCCCCCCCCCTAACCAAACACACAACACGAGAGTTCCTCCCCCAAAAAAATAGGGTGCCCCCCAAAAACAAACCACAGTATGATGCCCCACCGTTGCTCCCCCACAAACCTCACACCCCCCTACTATATATTGTATATTTTTTAACATTTTCCTCTTTAACCCCTTGAGTCTTAAATGCCCCTGTATTTATTTTTTTTTAAAATACAAAGAATTTTTTTTTTTTTTTTTTTTTTTTTTAAAAAGACCGTGCAAATTCGTAGTTGCTACTCCCTTACTGACAGAACTAGTGGAATTGCACAGAGAACCACATAGATGGAGCTTGGGAGTAAGCTTTACATCTTCAATGTACAAGTTCACTAATTCTATTTATAGATCAGTACCGGCGCCGGCCACGTCCTCACGGTCTTTTGGGGAAGGGGGAAGGATGATTTAGTTTGACAATCGTTGTTATTAGAGACCGTGAACACCACTGCATCTCTACAATTGCCAAGGGAAGGATAGTTGTGTTAGTGAGGCAGGTTATTTTTAGATAATGGATGCACTGTGGTAAGTGATGCGATCAATGAAAGAAAGCGCAGTAGACTGCTTTTTATTTTAAATCTAGTGGTGATAGAAAGAGGCAAGTGAAAAATGACAAGGAAGGGGACGGGCCTGGGATTGAACTCCCGACAATCTGCTCAGTAAGCAGAACGGGTAACCACTGAGCTACCCAGCCGCGTCACCCCCCAACCCCCCCCCCCCACAGCCTCCCCCCCCTCCCCCCCCCCCCCAATAGAAGGACCCGGAGCTCCCCCCCCCCCCCCAATTTGGTGAGGAGTCTTTCTTTCTGGCTTTCAGAACAAGAAGAAATCTGGACGTAAACCGGAATTTGTGGACCAAAACCTGCACACTAAGAAATTATCGATAATTATGGATGATGAATCCTACGTAAAATTTGATTATAAGACGCTTCCGGGTTACCACACGGTCCGTGCTGGTAAAACTATTGACGATGCCGATTTGTCAATTTTTACCGAAAAATTCGGTAAAAAAGCAATGGTTTGGCAAGCAATTTGTGAGTGTGGAATGCTTTCAAATCCGTTTGTAACAACCAATACGATAACTGCTGGTGTTTAAGTTCGGGAATGTTTGGGGCGGTGCCTGCTCCCCATGATCCGGAAACATAATGATCCAGTACTGTTTTGGCCGGATTCAGTGCATTACGGTATCAGTGCATTACGCGAAGGACACGGTTGCCTGGTACAAAGCCAATGGAGTCGAATTCGTACTCAAGAAGATGAATCCTTCAAACTGTCCCAGGCAAGACCAATTGAAACTTTTTGGGCATATTTGCGCAAACATGTTAAGGCAGCAGATTCCATCAAAACTTTTGAAAGAAACTGGAAAAAAAAGTATCAAAAATCATTGGCAAACAGTCTGTGCTGTGAAGCCAATGAGCAGTGTTAGATCAAAAGTCCACTCTTTAACGTACGAGTAAATGGATCTCGAAGATGTCACGTGCATAAAAGTGCAATAAAAACTCAATTTACTTAATATAGCATTTTAGACTTTCGTTAGACTGGCTTTTAAATGATCCAACGATGTGTGTGGGTTAGTACAGGCTCTGGACTCAGGTCAGGAGAGTTGGAAGGCCATTCATATTTAATATCCCCGGAAAAGCCTGTTAAGAGTTCCCTGTTACCGCATGTAACCGATTGTCTTTTATCCTGTCATTTCGGTTGTGGTTCTTTGAAAATTTATAAGAACGTAATCCTAAATCCTCATGAAGAATAGTTCGTACTAGTGTGGGGTCGATTTTAAATGATTTGGCCATATTTCGGATTGGCTGTCTAGCATTTCGTTTAATCCTTCGAAGAAGTATACCTTCGGTTCTGAGGGGTCCTCGAAGTTCTTTTTTTTTGCCTCTTCCTGAATAATCCTCCAAATTTCTAAGCTCATTGTATCATTTTATAGCATCACGAACTGTTTGTATAGGTATTTTCAATGTTCTAGCGATAAACACCGGAAGGTTCCCTTGCTTATAGAGCTCAATCAGCGCACTTCGTAAAGGATTTGGCTCCATTGTGACACTACGCGTGAACGAATTCAAATGAAACTATGTACTTTTGTTTGTAATGAACCAAGGTAAAATACGCCATAGGTGTGCTCATTTCAGCATCTGTCAAATCCGAACCATACACTGAGAGAGAAAACACGGATAATATTTCCTAACCCTGTATTCTGAAGGTGGCAAAAGCTGGAAGGGTATGCTGGGCAGAGAGTTGCGAAAAGCTGGATAACAACCCTGCAAAGATGGTGTTTGCTTCAAATCCGGCTAGTACAATAAGGCGTAGAGTCCAGCGGGCTAGATGGGCAGACCAAGTACTCAACGATCTGACAAGTGTGGGGCGCAGCCAAAGATGGAGAGATGTAAATCGAGTGTTGAGGCATGAAAATGTTAATTCGCTGTTATCCGTATAGATATTAACCAAATAAATAAAATAACCAATTGAAAAGTGCCTCAGTAACTTTTGAAAGCTGCACGAATATGGATTTCGAGAAAAACTGACGCGGTTGGTCAAAGCAACTATGAGTCGATGTGTGTAGTCCGAATCTCAGGGACACTCTGGAGTCCCTTAGAATCTCAGAGAGGGTTTGCAATTTAACATTCCATTGCAGGAAGTGATTTGAAGAGCGGCGATAGACACGAGTTGCACGATCTCCAGGAAGTCCGTTCAACTTATTGGCATCGTCAGCGACGTTGATGTCGTAGCATGTAATTTTGAGTCGATGGCGGAAACGGATATCACACATAAGACTGAAGCAAGTAGGATTGGGATTGTTATTAATGCGTCAAGGACCAAATGGCTAGCAATTGTGCCCGTTTTGGACTCAGGAGGACGCTTAGATCAAAGAAAGTTCGCCGAACTATAAGTTGACCATAAACAAGACATCAATTAGACCGGTAGACCTCTATGGCCACGAAACATGAACAATGCTCGTAGAGGACCAACACGCCCTTGGTGTCTTTAAACGGAAGGTGTTGCGTACGATCTACCGTGGAGTCTAAATGCAAAACGGAATGTGGAGGAGAATGAACCACGAATTGCATCAGTTGCTGGGAGAACCCCTCATCGTTAACACCATGATTCTTGATAACGAACCGACGGGCACAAGAAGAAGAGGCGCGCAACGAACAAAGTGGATCGATGAAGTAGACGGCGACCTGCGGACCCTTCGCAAACAGCTAGGCTGGTGAAGTGCAGCCATGGACCAAATAGAATGGAGACAACTTTTGTATACAGCAGAGGCCATCCCGGCAATAGCCAGATTGATTTCTGATTTCGATTTACCCCTTGAAAGATTCCCAGTTTCCTTAGAACTCGTCCCAAGTTCATTCAGAATTTGCTATAAACACGTCATAATTCTCAATGGACATGACCTAGCTTTCTCGGAATTTGCTCTAAGTTTCCGAAGAAGTTGTCATAATATTTCTAAAAACTTACGCTCAGAATTGGCCATAAATACCATCGAGAACTCAATAGTTTCCTTAGAACACATGTTTTTTTTTTTCTTTTTTTCCAAAAATGTCTCTATGTTTTCTCGAAATATTACCTATACTCTTTAGGGGCATATCTTAAATTCTCTTGGAACCTAAGCACTTCTAGAAATTGCTCTATATTCGCTCTCTATCTCTCGGAAGTTAAAATAGTTATTATCTAGTCACTAAGATTGACTGATTGTAGGAATATGATGTGTAGGACTGTATGGACTGATTTGTAGGAATCAACAACTGCATAAGCCAAATTTGGCCAGCAAAATTGTCAGGATAGGTCATGTAGTGTACTAGGGGCACATTTGGGCGAGACGTCCCAGGCTATTTCATCCGGAAAAAAAAGTAACCTAATAGTGAGCACTGAACTCGTTCGAAATTTCTAGAACTCAAATAATGTTTCCTTCTACGTCAGAATTATTTCAAATATGCTGAAAAGCTACGTTCCTAAGTTTTTTTCCCTTTATTATCGAGATTTTCAGCCCTGGGCTGGTTCATCTTCCATCGTAGTCACTCAAAAACCTTTTGGGTATTTTCGTAACTTGTCCGGGGTGCGATTCGAACTCTTGCCTTTGGCGTGAGAGGTATTGATGTTAATCACTTCGCCGGGGACATTCACCGACCTTTTTTTTTTTTTTTTAAAAAAAAAATTGGCTATTTTTTAGTTAGTTTATAACAAATTTTAAATGCACTGTTTGAAGGTTTCTTAAGCTTCCACTCTGTTCCAAGTTTTTCAAAAGTTATATGAACACTCATGAAGATTTATGAATTTTTAAATATAGCAAGGCACGTCAGAATAACATATTGCAAGCACTCACTCAACAAATATTCGTCATTTCTAAAGAGCTTTTTTTAAGATTTTAAATACAGAACAACTACCCTCACTGTGAGGAATAGTATTTTTTGACAGTTCCGACATCGATGAGAATCTATTTATACACACCTGGTATCCCTGTTAGCAAGCTATGTTAATATTTGGTTTTGACTGCTGCCGTTCTTGTGTATTGATGAACCCAACTTGAAACTCGAAAAATCGGCAAAAACAGGGTGGATTAGGATTCGAGCCTATCGATAAACCAACGTGTTGACAGTTCTTAGAACGGCGCTAGTCTTGCACCCTGCATGAGTAAACAAACCTCTTATCGAACTGCCATACAGACTGAAAAAAAAGATCAATTATTTCAATAAACACAAAAAATAGTTGAGAATAGTGACTAATTTCAAGAAAAAGGTACTTTAGTAAGTTGAAATTAAAAATAGAGACTTTATAGTGATCAGATTGAAAATACGGACCGAGACCAATGAGACTCACTACCAGCCATGGAAGAATGTTCCGTACCTTTTTATGTATTACACTGCTTATGTTTGCCAAAGCAGTCATATGCTTCTTCAAATTTTCAAAAATACATATGCTAACCAAATTTGCATAAGCTTGAAACACTAAGAAAAAAAGATAAAGCAATCACAACATACTGTGAGCAGATCAGAATCCTTCTCCATTCAGAAGATTATCAAAAGTGCTCAAACGAAGACCAGAAGAATTTACGTATGTTAATAATAATTTTCAAGATTGCACATACCAATTATTAGGCCGGAATCCCCACTCCACACTGCTTGCAATAACTATAGCAACAGTTTGTCAATCTAATAAGTGTTCGCAGCGAAACGTGAACCTCACGGCAATCTATTCTGATCAATAAAATCTGATACCGATTGCTATTTTTCCTCTTTCAAACACCCAATCGCCACCGGTAGAAAGCATGGTTCATCCTCAATAGAACGAGAAAGGATACAAACCGACACCAAGCTGTAGCAGATTGGATTTATAAACCCCTTCGGTATGAGCTATGCAGCGTTATTATTTCCACTCCATTTCCATTCGAATCGATTAGAAATACGGGAGGTTTTCTGCTGTCGCCTAGACCAGATTTCACCAGTTGCAACTTACCATCCAATTTGATCCCGGCCAAATACATACACAGTTCTACCTTTTCCTAGTTCACCAGGGTCAATAATCAATCGAGAAGCATAGGAACAAAAAATGATTCAACTATGGCACCACTATAGTGAACGACAGCTTGCGTCTCAACCCTCTCGTCCGGGATCGGTTCATTAAAGTTTTACACAACGGAAAAGCGTGCTTTATTGGACGGCAGCACGAACGATTGTGAAAGGGACGACCATTCGGAAATCCATTGAACTTATTGCGTGCCGGCCACCGACCGGTCGAAGTGGTAGCTGCACTCTGAGTGATGGAGTTCCCTTTCCACCGTTGTATCGTCCGTCCGTGCCTACTATCGACTCGGGAAGTCGTTGCTTGCCGTTCCTCATTCACGGTTGGCTGACCCTGCAGATTGCGCAGAGGTGGGTGGACGTTTGCGTGACCGTGCACTTGGGACGCCGTGCGTTCGACGTTGGACTTGTTTCTGAACCACTGCTGCTGTGATTTCGTTCGTACATGGACAAGAACCGGGCGTTATGAGCG
The DNA here is from genome assembly GCA_024533555.2 of Aedes koreicus. NCBI lineage: Eukaryota > Metazoa > Arthropoda > Insecta > Diptera > Culicidae > Aedes > Aedes koreicus. The sequence goes on along the minus strand of JAHHFK020002049.1, from coordinate 208,715 downwards.
GTAGCTATAGCAGCATCCCAGAAAATGAGAGTACCTGGTGGCTGAAAATTATCTGTCTGCCGATTTCCCTGCTGAAGTAGACAACGAGCAGGGAGCCTGGAAGGCACCATGGCAAAAACGGAGCTCTATATAATCAGTTCGGTAAACATACAAACAACGAGTGCGCACTGTTGTTGGGCCACACGGGTATTGAAGAAGAAAGAAAAAAAAAAACAACGAATGGAATATTGTGCAAACAGTTGACATTGCGCTTCTCTCTGCAATGGCGGCGCGGGTGGAAATTGTCACAGTTTACCTACGATAGCAGAGACAAGTGCTCGGCAAACAAACACGGGGTCATCACGCGGCTTGAAATTGATAAATAGAATTATGAGCGGTGTAAAATTGGATGAGTTTGTTTAGATTTCCTAGATTGAGAGTTCAGAGATTTTATGAGCCAATTTGAACTGCATGGTTTTATTAGTAAGTGTTAATTTTTCCCCTCGTATAAAATTGGAGAGAAGTGTGAAGATTGAATGGTTTTTTTTTTTGCATTTTGAGGGGTATTGAAAATTTATTTGCCGTTCAAAGTATTGGGATTGTGGATTCTCCAACCATACTTTTAATATGTCTTAATGAAATTACAATATGACACACCGTTTTACTATTGTTTCCGCTGAACTGTTTGTGTCAAAAGTTGGGACTTCGATTGGAAAACCGTATCTTTAAAATAGTACACAGTCTAAAATGTTTCAAAAACAGACTTATCACTAGATCCTTTTTCGCATCCATGATTACCAAGAGTCTCAAACGAATGGAAATTCAAATCAAACTTGCAAGCCGTGTTAACATTTCAATGCACTCTAAAAGAAAAATGTGCAAACAAGTCTGTTCACTTTACTTTAAAATACGTTTTAAAAAACATTTTAACGAGCGTATTAGTAGAACGATAGTAATTGGAAAGCTAGGAAAATTTTAATAAACACTTCACTTAAAAGTGAAAATAAAAACAAAAAAAAACTGAAACACTACCACTAGTAAACGCAATCAAACTCCGTTAAATTCCACTATAGAAAGCTTATCTTTTTACAGATGACGGAACATGACTGTGATTAACCCATCTCAAACACGAATTTCAATGCAAGGGATTCACAAAGATTTTTCGAAGATTGATCGAAGATAACCGTGGGGTTCCGCAAACCGGCAAGCCAAACCACGAAAGCTAGTCGCGTCAGCAAACCTCTTCTCGTCGAGTGATGTATGACAAGCTTAGGAAACAATAGAGCTCTCGAGTAATTCATGTTAAGGGCTTAAAAGCCATTTGTAAACAATGACTTTAAATGCCGATTTCTCTTGAATCTTAAATCACTAGCGTGAAATGGATGCAGCATTTGGTAGAAGAATGTTAGTTCTACCATATGGAGTAGCTGGACATAGTGGGATTCTCGTGATTCGTAAGAGATCAACGTTTAAAGTCATTGTTTACAAATGGCATTTAGGCCATAATCCTGAATTACTCGAGAGCTTAAGTTTTCGACAAGTCCAACTGTAGAACCACTGTCGAGACGTGTAGCTGTTCAAATTTCATCCATCGGGATAAGGAAAATCCAACTCTACAAATGACTGAAATTTCCAGAGTTAATAGGAGTAAATCATTTGTTGTATCGTATTTACGTGACTTTAAGCTTGAGGCTGGTTCGTCACTCGAACCCATTATCACATGGGCCGGAACCAACGGCTTTACTTCCTTTCCGAAGGAAGACGTGATCAGAGATTTTTCGTCACAGAAAATCCCAACGACAGCGACTGGAATTGATACAAGACCAACTGGGGTGAGAGGCGTGGTCGTTTACCACTATACCACCGACTCCATCTAAGAGTAAATCAAAGAAACCATGAGCAAAATGAAGCAAATGAGCATTTTGATTCGGTTTGACTTGAAGAACGCAGTAGTTTTCTTCACGGCAAGCTTTGGATCGTTGTCCTGTTGCAGGATGTTGTTTCCAGACCAGTTTCCAAAAACACCTCCAAATTTTGGCAAAGTAAGTCGATGAATATATGTAGTCAAGATCCCTTTGATATGTGCCAAACTTCATACTCCAGACCATGCGAACGCTCCCCAGACCAGTATATTCCCACCGCGATACTTCATTGTCTTCTGGATGTATCGATCCTTGTGTGCTTCACCAGAAGCTCTCCGAAATCTCGAGGACCGTTTTTGTCCGAATAGCTCAAACTTACTCTCGTCCGCTCATGAAACTCGTTTCCAGAAGTCTACCGACATACCAGTGTATTTTGGGGGAAAATCCAGCCGCGTTTTCAATGAAAGGTCGTTTGGACGCCAAACAGCTCTTTAATCCACTGTCATTGAGCCATCGACGAATAGTACGTCGATCAACACTTAGATTAGCTGATTTAGCAATCTCTTTCGATGAAAATTTTGGATTTTGCTTAGCCAATCGAACAATCCTGGCGTCCTCACGGTGTGTTGTCGAACGATGGCGTCCTTGCCCGAATAAGTTTTTCCCTATTCCTTGACTTTCATACTTCCTTCATATGTATTGCACAGCCCCAACTGAGTATTTAATCAGCAATATTCTGGGGAGATTGGCCGTTTTCACGACCGCCAATCATCAATTTTCTGACATCAAGCGAAATCTGTTTAACTGACATTTTAAAACTTTTGAATACACACGGAACCAACTTTGGCGGAAAAACGCCACATCTGCGCTGTGACTACAACTGTCAAACATTGCTGTGCTGCCAAAATCTTAAAACTGGCTTTAAAAATATAAACGATAGATCTGATTTTTGAAGTGTATGATTAATTTTGTCCGAAAAAAATATTGATTTTTTGATAAAAACTAATCTTTTAAAGTTTTTTAAACTTTTTATGATTTACGTCTTGGCCTCTGTATGAAGCACACTAAACAGAAAAACGTTCCGCCACGTATATGCCACAGATGTATCTGTCAAAATGAGAATAGTATAACATATAATGCGTTTTCGGGCCAAGTGTATGATTTGCTTTGTCCAGTACTGTATCTGTAAGGTGAGCGAATCGGCTGTGGACGCTTTTGAAAACTGTGCTCATTTCTTTTAATCCCTTGATTTCGAATTTACAAGGAGAATTTGTATACTTGGTTTATTCTTTTCGGTACAAGCACAGTATTCATTTCGAGCTTTGCAGTCCTTGTTTTTTTTTTGTTAGTTTTTGAGATGGGATGGATATCGAGGTTAGCCTGCTGGAGGTCTGCCGAAAACGTGCTCCGCATTATGTGCCACCATTCTGCAAAAAGTGAGCATGGTCAGAAGTTTGTCTCGTACTTGGAGTGATTTCCCAGAGACCTGCGTCCGATCTATTCATATATTTATACACATCTTAATACTCTACAACACAATTAAAGCATAGATTACTATAAAATATCCACCAAAAACACAAATTTGAACCTAATCATATCACTCGCTGGAATCTTAGATCATTCCCTTACCAACCACCCAACTACTTGTCACCTGAGGTCGCTGGTTTCACGTTAAGTAGATGGCATACCAACATTGGCCTTCTCTATTCCTCGTAACGGGAGAGATCTGGGTGGTCGGCACAGGAAGTTTACATGATTATCTAATATCTGGCCTTGTTGTTGATATGAATCGGTCCAAATCAGCCCTCGAAAGTTTCAAATAACCTTGTAGTTTCAAACGAAAACCTCCATCATACTCTATACTGCTAGTATAAATGGATCCAAAAAGGACTTTCAAGCGTTTTCAAATAACCTTATCTTCCAAATGAGAAACCACACACTTAGTACATGACATCCACGACAGTAAGGTAAAAATTGGCTCAAGTCAGCTTTTAAGTGAAGTTAAATTACCTTGTTTTCCCGATGAACACCCACCGTCACACTTAAAGGTTGTACGAAATCAAATTGCACCACTTTTAAATGGCTGTAACTTTTTACCCGTTGGGTATTTTCTATTCAAATTTTGGTTGGAATTAGTTCAATGTGTATTTATTTACGCTGTGTAAGTTTCACTAGCAGATGTGCAATTGTTGCTAAGATGGAGTCGGAAGAACAGCAGCGGCGCAATGAAATTTTGCGCACGTACCTCGAAAATCCGGATCTTTCTCATCGTGCCATCAGCACGAAGCTGGGAATGGTACCATCTACGGTGTCTCGTGTTTTAAATCGGTACCACGACCGTTTGACCATCGATCGGAAAGAAAAAAGTGGCAAAAATGGATCTCCGTATAGTGTTAAGGATCACAATCGGGTAGTTCAAGCTTTCAAGAGGAATCCCAACAGTTCAGTTCGAGATGTGGCGAAGAAACTGAATCTACCCAAAACTTTCGTGCAAGATGCGAAAAAAACGTGAAGGACTACACACGTACGCACGTAAAACACGTGCACGGAAGCTCTAAACCCAGATGTTGACGAAACTACATTGCCTCGTTATGGATGATGAGACGTATGTAAAAGCAGACTTCCGGGGCTCCAGTTTTTCACTGCTCATCATACATTCGATGTCCTTGAGGACGTTAGAAAGCAGAAGATGTCAAAATTTGCCAAAAAATATATGATTTGGCAAGCAATTTGCTCGTGTGGAAAGCAGAGCACCCCATTCGTGACAACTGGAACGGTCAATGGGCAAGTGTACGCAAAGGAATGCCTCCAAAAGCGTCTACTTTCTCTTCTGAGGTCACACGATGGTCCTACGATTTTCTGGCCGGATTTAGCATCGTGCCATTACTCGAAAGAGGTTTTGGAGTGGTACAAGGCTAAGAAGGTCAATTTCGTGCCGAAGCATCTCAACCCCCCGAACGCACCGGAGCTGCGGCCAATTGAAAAGTATTGGGCCATCATGAAGCAGGCACTTCGGAAGCATCCTAAGGAAGTGAAATCGTGAAGTTGGTTCAAATGTTGTACAGGACCTTAGGAGTAGTGTAAAGAAGAAGGTTCGTGAATTTGGATATGGAATTGAAATTGAATAAAACAAACATGGGAAAATATTCATAACATGTTTTATTGTTGAAAGTTTGAAGATGATTGGTTGAACGGGCGAATTTTTCCGTATATTTGTGTGTGTCGCAATTAGATTCCGTATACCCTTTAGTGAGTGGTCCCATCAGCATACACATTGGTTTAAATCGGTCTAAATCATCCCTCGAACATCTTAAATAATCTTGTCTTCCCTATTAAGAACCATCATCACACTTTTTGAGTGGTTCCAACAGCATCCTTACTGTTGGTACAAATCGGTTCAAAGTGGCTGTTAAGTGTTGTTAAAAATCCTGATTTTGTTAATGAAGTAAGCCACCATTGGTTGGTTTGAATAGGTTCAAATAGGCTCTTAAGTGTTATTCGAACTGCCTTGTCTGCCCTATTAATATTTGCTACTACACTTTTATTTTTTTATTTTAATTTTATTTGTCGTCAATAATTTTGTAGACCTCTTTTTACAATTAGTACTTAAAAATCTAATTATATATATAAACATTTCGTAACTGCTAGACGTGAGATTACATACAAAGTACTATCCCTAAGCCCGGAAGATTTGTTTAAATTTTTCTTTAGACATTGTAGAATCAACAGCATCGCAGTGTTTATTGTAAGTGGCCATCATTCGATTGATTGGCTCACATTTTGCATAATTCGTATGATGATGATTTGTTGCAAATGTTTGGCTTTGTCTCAAATGACGTGTTGGGATGTAGCAGTTTAATTTTGACAATAGATCCATTGAATCAATTTTATGTGATGCGATATTGTTTATTAACGAGACCATTCCCGTCGCTCCTTCAATGTCTAAATATTGATAAGCATGCATCGTTCTTTATGTAACGGTAAATGAAATATTATGCATCCCAATTTACGTAGTGCGTTTAATGAAAACTGCTTTTGGACTGATTCAATTCGTTCTTCATTTGTGATGAAAAAAGGAGACCAAACTAGACTACCATATTCAAATATTAACCTAACATAAGCAATGTACAATGTTTTTAATGTGAATGAGCTACGAATGATATAGCAGAAGCGGTTTATGAAGCCTAACATATTATTAGCTCTGTTTATAATTGTGCTGTAATGAACACTGAATGTAAATTTAGAGTCAAATGTAATGCCTAAATTCCTAACTTTATCAAACTTCTCTACAATATGGTTGCCTAAACTGATTGCTAAATTTGGTGTGTTTCGTTTTCTGGAAGAGGTAATTATTTTAAATTTTTTCACATTTAGTTGTAGCAGGCTTTTGTTGCAACAAGTGTGCAATATAAGGATCTCATGTTTGGATGTATTGATGTTTTATCGTTTTTTATTTCTAAAAACAGTTTCATATAGTCAGCATAAGTTAACTATAACTTTCTTAAGAATGAGCGACACGTCATTTACAAATATAATAAACAAAAGAGGTACTAGCTGAGATCCTTGAGGGACCCCCGAAGTGACGAGTGTGAGAAGCCTCAGCATAGTGCTTACTATTGACATAAATCGGGCCAAATCGGCTACCAAGCATTATTAAAAGTAACCTTGTCTTTCCAATAATTAAAAAATATCACCATCACACTTTGAGAGTGGCTCCAACCGCTCTCTTCCGTTTGGTTTAAACAGCAAATTAGTCCTCGAACGTTTTTTTATAACCTTGCCAATATATATCCTCCATCACATTTCATGACAGACCCTTACTGTTGGCATAAATCGGTCCATATTGACTCTCAAGTGTCATTGAAGAAAAAATACCTTGTCTTCCCAATGAAAAACAAAAACCACCATCACAACTTGTGAGTTGCCCCACCAGCATCTTTACCGTTAGTTTAAATCGGTTCTATGGGGCATCAAGTGTAGTCGACCGGATTACAACCCTGCAATGATAGTGTTCGCTTCAAATCCGGCTGGTAGAATAAGGCCAGGTCTCAACGATCTGGCGAGTGTGGGATGCAGCCGAGGATGGAGAGGTACAGCCGCGAATCAAATGTTGTGGCGAGAAATTGTTGATTCGGTGTTATCTGTATGAATATTAACCAAATAAACAATAACAAGCGTAATTGACATTCTGGTTTTTGCAATAAAGTAAACCTTCATCAGACTTTGTGAGTGGTCCCAATGGTATCCTTACCATTGCTTTAAATCGGTACGAATCTTTAAATATGTACACCCAAACTAAAAAAGCAAGATTGTAATGCAATTTCGCATGATTTCATGTTATGCAACATTCCAGTGATTACTCGTGGAAGTACAGAGGCTCGGCTTCTAAAAAAGAGGGTATTACGTCAACACATTCCTACCCTTTCTTTATTTGACCTGCATTCGGATGTGGCCGGCGCTGGTATTGTCTTAATTTAGAATCACCAGTTTTTAAACATTGAGGATACATGTTAGCCACAAACATCATCTTTGGTTCTCTATGTAATTACAGCTGATTTGACAATGACGTAGTAGCAACCTCGTGCGGCTAGTCATGCTAATGCTCATCATTCAGCAATGCCATAAAGCTGAATGATATATTCAGTTCCACAAATGTTGACAATAAACCCCATGAAAAAATATATATTCGAGGTATAATATCAGATGGTGATTTTTAAGATGTCCTCAAACATGTTTTAATGTATTTAAAACTTTGGTGGTTATATTATTGATATGAAAGTGCCTTATATTACCACCATTTGATAATAAGAACGATTTAACGGTGTTATATGAATGTTATTTGATAGTTTACTGCTTTGTTTGAACGTTCTACCGTTGGTGTTTTGAAAACAAAAATCATTTTTTTGCATACAACTCTGGTCCTAAGAAATGCTTATACATAGATCGCCTATCAAGAGGATTCTACTGTTCTGAAAATCATAATTAAAATATTCACCATCCCATTTGCTTATCACCTAAAGCAAGATGTCTTCTTATCTTGTAGAAACCACTGCAATGCGAGAAAACGACTTGTTGGCTTAGTCATTTTTATCTTCACTGTAGGATGATATCATCGAGCTAAGATAACCCAATTCCAGGTCGTTTGTTCAACTGAGCAATCTTCCATTTGAACAACTTTGAACAAGGTGAACAAATTCGAAAAGCATTCTGCAGCATTCCGAAAACCCCCCTTTTAACCGCAGCATTTCACACCGACTCGCTAATTGATCCGCATATTAAATCTAGGCTAGAAAATATTTAGAATGACAGTCACGCGGTTGAATCCGTGTCTCTGTCTCTAATTTCGGTTCGTGACACCACTTTGGCTATTGACATGCCCTATTTGCCGTCACTTCAATTTCCACTTTCCAGAACATCACGAGCTAGCAATTATGCGATTCTGCTGATGCATCGCTGAGTTGCATAAACAAAGTTGACAGCACTAATCAAAATCCCGGCAGACGAAGGATTATCGCGTCAGGAACACGTACCATCACGTGAGGCTGTGTGTGAGTGTGTTATTTTTTGTTCAAATACAGGTGATAATCACTCTGTCACGGTGAGTCTCCTCCATGGCGATTGACATCGGGCGGTGTCAGTGTCAGGTTTGCAGATATTTCCGCTTTCGAGCTTATTTCAGCCTATGTTGGCAAAGCCCGCAAATGGTGCTTATTGATTTATCTGACGGAAGCGGGGTGGATTTTGCGATTGAATAAATTTTGCGTTCGGATTGGGTAACAATTTTATGGCCAATAACTTCAGCTACAATCCATAATCAAAAATTCGTCGGACGTACAATTTAAAAATTTCACCCACTATCGCCCCATTATTATGGGTCCGACCCTTAACCGGAAGCCTCACCCAAAATGACCACTTTCGTCACTCGCAAAACAGTAGATCGTAAGTCACGTTTCTAAATTACCAATTCCCACAATTGAACCAAGCTGACAATCAATTTCCCCACATTTTTCGTCACCGTTCAGCTCGCCCCCTCCCACCTCTCGCCCTTGGGTCACTCGTTGCATTCATAAATCACCTGTGGCAGTACACGAGCGTGTAATAGCGTTTGATTTCGTTTAATGGCTTCTGCCCATGTTGCCGGTTTTTTTTTTGTAAGGTGGGTTGAAGGCGCCGCAAAAGCTTTCCAATCATAATGTCGCCGGTCTCGAGGAGTTGTCTCGTCGATTGTCAACAAAGCGCTTGGTAATCGAAGTCGGTAGTTGATTGATAATTTTCCACCACCAAGATCCGCTCAAGAACTGTGTTGCACTATGATCGTGATTTCTCTGCCAGTCCGCTGCAGAACAACTGGATGTGGGTTCAATGAAACGGAAAGAGGTGTGAAATTGATTGGCTTTTTGTTCGGTCTGGAATCGTTGGCATTTGCTAAGTGATTCAAAACCAGGTCATTACTAACCATCGAAAATCGAAAGCGAAAAGATATTTGTGGTGAATTTGTCAATTTGCTGTTTCTTTGTCTATCGGTTGAGCTTCAAAGCAACTCTGAAAGTTTGTTTATTTGCTACATATTACTGAGCCTGCTATTCTAAGCCTACTTTGATGCTAATCGAAACTATTTCCTTCCATTCCAGAAACTCCGACACCGCTTCGAACTACGTGGACCGGGTGCGCATCCGTGACTCGTCCAGCTCATTCGGTGGACCAGGCCGAGGATCCGGGTGGCGTCAAAAGTCCCTCTCGAATATAGATCTCCCGACGAGCTATCGGGGCATTGCCGGTGGAGTGGCCGGTACTGGTGGCCTGGTTGGTGCTGGTCAGTTTCGCTACCGCGACTATGATTCAGGACTATATGATCTATATTCGCGCATAGATAGCCGCCGGGAAGAGTACGATGATTTGTATGGCGTAAATCCGAAGGCATCCCGAGCAGCAAGCAGCGCCAGCAGTAAACAACGACAGCAGCAGAAGCAACAGCAACGTGATCAGGAACGTGACCAGCAGGAACAAGATCAACAACAGCAACGGCAGAAGCATCACCACCACCATCACCATCGGCATCAGGAGTTCTACAGCGTGGACGGTAACGACGCTTGCAGCCTACGACGTACTCGTAGTCTTGCCGTCATCCGCGAAGAAACCTACAACGATCTACACCTGCACGGACGTGGTGCTCGGCGATCACAACTCATCCCGAGGGCAAAACTCGTCGATCGCAACTTTTTCAAAGACAGGTAACTCAAACAACCTCCCCTCCCCTTGACCCGTATTACCAAAAGCTTTCTAACCATCCGTCCATCCCTTCACAACAGATATAACTTCATCTACGACGACGGCGAAGCATCAGAACCAGCCGAAAACGACTCTCACTATACTCTAGCGCGGCGTTTCTCCGCAGCCCAAGGTCAACCTCCGTTTCCGTGGCACACGGACAAGAGTGATCTGGACAGTATCGATTCGTCGATTTTCAAACATTCACTCCACCAGCAGAGCAGTTTCGAGGGAAGCCGACACAACTCAATCCGCAGCGGAGATTCGTCCAAATTCGTCTCCAAGGTCGAAGTACACAGCGAATACTCCGGAGCATCCAAGTCGGAAACCGGCATCGAAGCAGACCTGAAACACCTGGACGACCTATCACTTCGAGAAGAAGCTCCGCCCAGACCGCCCAGCAAAACATCAACACTAGAAACGATCAAGAACCACTTTCATCGTGACGGAAAGTTTACCGTCAAGGAAGAGGAAGAAAGCGGCATAACCATCATCGAGATCAAAGACAGCCATGTTTCCGCCAAGAGCAGCAGCGTAATTTCCTACGATTCCATCTACCTTTCTTCGGAGAGTGACGACAAGGAGGTCCTAGACGAACTACTCCCCGACGTTCGCCTAACCGAAGACACCGACTTGATCGACATCAAGATCGAAGACTACGACGATCTGTTCAAGGATACAGATCTGGAGAAAGCGGAAAGCACCATCGATACCCTGTACGGACAGGTCACGAAACCCAAGCCAAAGATTGTTGCCGTCGAACCAAAGATTCAACCAAACGATTCCCTCAAGCGCTACATTAAAAACACTAGTCGCGGTACCATCGAACGCTTATCGATCATCTCGAATCTGAAACTACGCCAGGAGTTTGCCACCAAAGAGAAAACCCTGGTCGACAGCGACTACCAATACAACTCACTACCGGACGCGGCAGACGTTTGCAAAATCCTTCGGAATTCCGAACGAATCGACGCAAAACTTCGTCGAATTTGCGATAACGACCACTCCGGTAGATCGACCCGAACCGATAGCGATCACTACGATTCACTTCCACGATTAGATAAATCCAGCCTAAATCTAACGCAAACTCCTTCGGACGAAGACGGTTCGCTCGAAGAATCCGATAAGGGAGCTCCTTCGATCGAAGTAGTCGAGACCCCAACTAGAGAAGTACTCAGTCACGCGTCGTCCAAAGTCTACTTGAAGGATTTTGGTTTAGAGTTAGACTACGAAAATTCCGTGGTAACCAACAGCGATCAAGACAGTGACATTACGATCGTAGCCCCGCAGGAAACCCCAACAAATATCCCTTCAAACACGGTTACTCCGACCATCGTTGTGACTCCAGCGGAGAAATCCTCAACAAAGACAGGTGAACCGGTCATCTACTCGACCTTCGCCAGCACCGCCGGAAAGCAAACGACTAACCGCATCAACTTCGAAAGCAAGGAGAAGCCAAAACCACATCCACAGGCGATTGCTGACATCAAAACCAAACTTAAGCCAATCCCTGTTGTGGTAGATCCTACACCGAAGATTCCAGTAGCACTAGCTCCAACAGTTAAACTCGGTGGCAAAAAGGTTATTGTAGATGAAGTAGCTGCAAAAGCAGCAAAGCGCGAGAAAGAACTCGAAAAGTGTGTTAAAAGCAAAGAAGGAACTAATACGGTTGTGAAGAAACCTATACCAAAGATCAATTCTGAAGCTCCAACCAAGAAGGAGGAATCCAAACAGGAACCGATACCGATTGTAAACAGTAGACCGCCGGACCCGAAGCCTCCGGAACCGAAGGAAGGTAGCCCGAAAGTTGATCATTCCAGCTTGTTCAAGGATACGAATCCATTCAAAGAACAAGCCAGACGTGAGGTCAAGAATCGAGTGGTTGATCGGCCATTATTCAAAGGTGTTCGTCGTTTCAACTCCACGGAGAACATCTACACTTCGGCACCGATCATAGTGACGAAGACATTCAACAATTTCATAAAAACTAATGAAGTGAAGACCAAATCGTTCGATTCACTAATTGTGGAAAGTGCTAACGAGAGGAAACAGGACCTAAAAAAGATGCCTCGACCACAAGTTATACAGATTGTGGACTCCAAACCACAGGGACAGAAACAGGATGCTGGGACGCTACGCAAGGGCGCCCAGGATGGGCAGCGTGTGCAGAAGGAGTTCTTGCACAAAGTAGACTCGGTTAGGAGCTACTGGTCCAAGATGATGGACGAGGCTGATACTAGGGAAGATCTTGAGGGAGAAGACCTAGTAGATTCTGGAAATTTACCGTCAAAAAACGAGCAGGTGGTGCAGCCAGCAAAATCCGATGAGAAATCCGGGAGTTCTAGTTCAATGGAGCAACAGAAGCCATCACAGCAGTTGCAGCAACAACAGCAGATGCCAAAAAAGTCCGCATCACGACAGAACTCCTCCCGGAACAAATACTCTACCTACCAAATCGACGAAGGAACTGAACTTCAGAGCTTTAGTCCAACGGTGGAGATCATTGAGCTCGACGGACAGAAGCAGGCTGCACTGGTGAAACCGAAAAATTCCCACAATCTGGACTTTGACCATGTGCGCTACAAAGTTATGAAATCGGAGATGTTTCAAAAAAACTTGCTGGTGAACCATCGAAAAGCGGCTCAATTCGATGGTTTGATGCAGTACCTACAAGATTACAGCTTTCAGGAGTTGCTCGCGCACAATAATGTTGTAATCATTGAGCCGGTTCGCACCAAGATCGAAAAGATCTCCGACAAGCCACCACAGGCCAGTCCGACGACCTGTCGGATCACTACGGGTGCATTATCCAACCATGGAGGTGGAGAAAACGTCAAGCGAGTATCGGGACTAAAGAAGCATTTCTTCTACCACCCGATCCGGGTCAACAAGGAGCTGTTGGACGAGGAGCTACCCAGTCCTGATACGGTGCGGAATGTGAGAAAGCTATTCGAGGGCACGCTTAGGTTGGGGACGGCAGCAAAACAGGCATACGAAGATGCCAAGACCAGTGGAGGTAAGTATTGTGCTTGTTGGAAGGGTACAACAGCTAACGTAATAGATCAAGTTGCTCATGCAGGTATACGAAAGTGGGACTCGGCAAGCTTGTCCAGTGGAGTTTCCAGTGGAGATTTGAGTTCACCTTGCGAATGCGGTGAAAACGAGATAGACGGAGATTCAGGCGACGAGAATCTGATCGGAGACGATGAGCTAGAGTCGCACTACGTTAGTCAGGACGTTCTAGAGAAGATACGGGAATGTGGATCTACGGTTACGTACTACGGAGGTCAGGTGGTGGATAAAAAAAGTGAACACATGAATACGATGACCAAAGCCATCATGAAGGAGATTCGGGGCCTGGAACGGAAGACATGTCAGGTGTGTCAACCACATGGGTGTCGACAGCTGATCGAGCAGCGTCAGAGTGCTAAACTGGACGGATTAGGTACTGTAGAGCATGATCCAATCGGAAGTCTGCTGGATTGTCAAGCTGGTAGTTGTTTGTGAATACGTACTTGCGAGACTGTTAGGTAGATGTAGGTATTGTTCAACAGAATCTGAGGGTGGGTGTAGTGTAGTCACAGCTACAGAGAATAGCTCATATCGTACCAAAGCACGAATAAAATTAAAGGTAAATCGAGTTCCCCTCCTGATGTATTCCCGTAATGTTTAGTTTATGTAAATAACCAACGGCTATGGGAACAAGATCGGAAACTGGTCATCATCAGTCTACGCTTTCTATCTAAAAGTCATCGCAAATATACGTATAATCATACCATGCTTACCATTCCATGCTTTCGATGCACAATTCTGAGCCCATTTCTTGATAACCTAATCTAACCATTCTCATTATTTCAGGCGTGAAATTCAAACTGGTCAAATCGAACAGCTGCAGCAGCCGTTTGGAACTTGCCGGAACCGGAAAGACTCCACCGGATCTAATGAAGGGCCATCGCAACAACTCCAGTGGCGGCAGCATAAATTCTGGGCGATCAAAGCTTCCCAAACCATATTCCGCTTCAGCCATCGACAGCAATAATAACAACAACAGCCCCAACGATCTACCGGATCTGCGTGACCTTCCAACTGTAGAGGAACCCGAAGAATCGGTCCGGGATCTAGTCAGTCGATTGGAGAGCAACAACACCCTAAATGCACGCAATAAGCCCCGAATCATCGAGTCTAAGTGTATCGAAAAGGTGGACGAAGTCAAAATGGAACCAGCTATCACCATCAACAGTCAAACGATCGAAGTTCCCCCAAAAACTACCCAACAACAACAACAACAACCATCAGCACCGGTTGAAGAAGCTGTCCCAGTAACCGTCAACAACCACATCACCGTTCCCAATCAGCTGATCATTCCTGCACTGCTCAAAGATCAGAAACCTCCAAAGACTCAAAACCACCAATCAACAGCAGATCGACCGCCGAAGGTTTGTCGCAACAAGAACGTCGACTTGGCGTTTCAAGCAACGATCACAAAAGCTAGCAACAAACCTGCCAAAGAGAAAGAAAATCTAGCCCGCAAGTCATCACTGGTCTCGAGCAACACTCTGGATACGGTGGATTCCCTAGAATCCGACCAACCATCTAATGCACCAGCACCCAAAATGGTGACGTTCAAGGAAGATAAAAACAACAACAACAATAATGGCCGCAGCAAAAGCGAAGACATCGAAGAGCAGGAGAATCTGAAGCCGAGCGTTCTGGCGGAGCAACGCAAGTTGGACGAGTTGACGTCGCCGAAGCTGGTCAACTGGAGCTCGTTGGGCAAGTTCGACGAGCGGCAGTACTTTGCGAACGACAAGAAGTTGATCGAGAAGCGCCGGTACGATGAGATGGAGTTTGAAGAATTCGAGGTGCTGGACCCGAATGCGGTGATTCAGCAGCAAAAGGACCAGCAAGAGCAACGTGAGCAAAGTGAGTGCTACGACAGCTTGAATAGTGGAAAGTGAGAGAATTTCACGCGAGAACATGGTTGAAGAAGGGTTGTGGTGGGGAGAGGTTGAGAGAAGGAGGATGTGTACGGTATTTATATCTGTTACGAATTATTCAGCTAGTATTATATTGTACTTATTATCTGTAGAATGGAAAATTATATGTAATTGTTAGAGAAATGAGGTGTGTTTGAATTGACTTGATGACTATTTCTTGGAGAAGGTTGTGGCGGTGCCTGAGTGCCTTTTTCTTTAATTGATTCTCTATTTTTGTATAATTTTTATATGCATATGAATCATTATATTCTTCGCAGGCATTTCTATCTTTGTTGCGATATCATGCTGTTTTCTGTATTTTTTTTGTCTGCAAAAATTCCTTCTCAAATTTGTCTAAATTATTTTTATTGCATTTCGATATTCGTATATTTTTTTATGGTTTTGCTTCACTTGAGCTTTTAGACTAGATTTATATTTCTCCTCAAATTTTTTTTTCATGTTTTTAATTCTTCCTTAAAATGATTTACTTGCACTTGTCCCAGTTTGTGCACAAAAATTCAAAATTATTTCAAAGCTCTTGCCATTTTTCACCGGCTCAGTCAATCTAAATATAGTATGATATAAATGAGTCCTTTAAAAGTAAAGAATGATTAGAATGATTTTTCAATTCACATATTTTAAGTACCTATTAGGTTGAACGTTCAATATTAAAGGGTGAGTCGATAATTATTGCAACACTTTCAAACTTGCGTAACTATTTTCATACTTGACCGAAATCAACCAAATTTACAGTGTATTGTTAACATCCACTTAGCTGTGCAATTGTCAGTGAGATTCCGGTCAAAGTGAGAGAAAATCAGCAAACCGTTCGCAAAACGATTTTGTTCACCCACATGTAAAATCCTGAGTTGTCGCCTCGCGTCTAGGGAAAAATGAATATATGACCTCCTCAAAGGTGTGTGTGTGTGTGTGTGTGTGTGTGTGTGTGTGTGTGTGTGTGTGTGTGTGTGTGTGTGTGTGTGTGTGTGTGTGTGTGTGTCCAATCTAACACCCATCGGCCGGCAATGGTATTATGGAAGAAATCTGTTTACAACAATCATTCAAGTGACCATTGGAAGCAGCTTTAATCCGGGAGCTAGAAAGTGATAGCTCTACTGCAGATCCAGCAACCCATTTCAGAACGTCTGGAGAGTCACGCCCATTCCGAGGTTACTTTCACATACAATAAGCCCCACATGTAAACATTACCGATATCATTTGGATAAGGGCACTGCAACACACTTTCAGATTTGGAAATTTTAAATTTCCAAACCAGGCACGTATGTAGTATTATTTGAAAATAAGATTATTGTTGTATAGTTATAATTAGATACATCTCACCCATGGCCGCATCCTTCATAACACTATCTTGTTCATTCGTAAAAATAAAAAATTTCGACGTTGAATCCGTAATTAATTTCATGCACTCGTGATTAAATAAGCGCAAAAATTAACGTTTCTAAACAGCCCGCTAGATATGCAACCTGCATAACAATAATCTGTACACCGAATATTTGACCTTCTCAAAGGTGCTCCAAAAGTTGCAGGAACGGATGACAGGAAAGCACAAGCCACGAGCTGGACGAAAACCAGGAACAACGATGAAAAAAAAACTAGAGAGCGCTGATTACTCATTTCAAGCTGAATCCGAACATTTCGACAAGCAACGATCCGGATTGAAAACGTACAAGGTGCAGAACTTCCCAAATCGGGACGAAGGTCAGCAGAGTGTTGCCAAAACGCGTGCTTCAAACCATTACGCAAGGCTGCTAACGAAATACTGGTGCTGCGTCATTGATGATGTGGCCTACATCAAAGCAGAATTTAAGCAGTTGCTGTGACAGGAATATTTCACGGGTAACTACAAGTTTGCTGTGGATGACCGTTTCAAATGGAAGAAGCTGTGAAAATTCGCTTCGAAGTACCTGATTTGGCAGGTCATATGCACTTGTTGCAAAGAGATTGAACCATTCGTGATCAAAGGCAGATTTACAAAATTAAGATTTACAAAATTAAGTGCCTTCAAAAACGGCTTTTGCCATTTTTGTGACAACACGATCAAAAACCTTTGTTTTGGCTTGATTTGGTTTCATGTTATAACTAAAAAAAAGGATCAAAGGAGACGCGAAGGAGGAAAACGAAATGACGGATAAATGAAAAAAAAAAAATGAGAAAAACGAACCGGAAACGACTGTAGACACAGAAAAAAAAGCGTTCTCGTAAATGAAAACAGACCGTGAACTAGTTCACGTTTTCAGGATTTTTACCTTTAAACGTTATTTACTTCATGATTACATGATTCAGTTCACGGTGTATTTTTGCTTGTTCTCAAATTTATGACTGCAGTTCACGGATCTGGGCACGGATTTTTTTTTCCGTGCAGGCTTTGATGGAGGGCGTCAATCGCAAATGCCTGTATGTATGCTAAAATAATTACACGTAGTGAACTACTGTAAAAAGGTGGTTTCATTTCGATAACTATAGCCGATTTACAAATCAATCTAAAATGTCGCAGTCATTCCCTAGTAGCACATTTGTTGCAAATTAGTTGAGATTATTTGTATGTGACTCATTCTAGTTATAATCAAGTTTCTGGAACTTGTTTAGACGGTTCTGTGCTGCTCGGGTTCCCTAGTAGCACACTTGTTGCCATTTGATAACATAAATATGACTTGATAAGTCATAACCAAGTCACTAAAACTAATAATGATCGTAGCGTGCTACTTGGGTTATGGACTCACGCACAGACAAACACAGACATTTTCCTACTGAACTGTCGAATTGGTCCACTGTAACCCAAAAAATTGAACAAGATTCTTGAGTATTATAACTGACCCTTAAGATAAACACCAGATTTTCAGGAAATACACTTCACAGAAAAATATTCACTCAATTGAATAATAAATTAAATCGGATCATAGTTTTCCGTTCGACCTCTTCCGGAATAATCAGAAACATCCGCCCAGCTGCTCTCTTATCGCCAAGTTTCCGCTTCAATGGATGGATAAGAGCCACATCGTTACTGCAAGGCCAGCATGGATACCACTGGAAGGATACTACTGCATCCAAAACACTGCCGTTGGCGCTGACGTTTTCAGCGGACCATCAGGGAAGCAAGGGAAAGCAGGACAATTGGAAAATTAATGATCAGTAAATAGGCCAGCATGAATGGAGCCTGGTCTGCAACTAATTGATGATGGTTCCCTGCGTGCTGGATGAAAAATAAATCCAACGATATGAATAAATGAACATTGAAAGGATTCAATGGCTTGTCGTTGAGTACTCTGCTGCAATTACAGCTTTTCACAGTTCATTGAGGGTTGAAGAGTTCATTGCGGGTTGGTGGGTCTGCGTGAGTAATTGATTCTATTTTGGTCATATGAATAAAACATTTGAATGTTTTTTTTGCTACACATATGTTGGGGGGTCGAAAAATTGTACCTTGGCTAAAACTTAGAGCTCATCCTTGAAAGGTGAGCCTAGAATACTTTCGTATTGCAGCATTGAGGGCAATGAAATGAGGGTTTGATATAGGCAGCAATGAGAACCAAATAATTATAGGAATATTGGTGAGATCATTCAATATTTTATATTGATTTGATAATTGATAGTGTTTATTCCCGCAAATTGATTCTCAATCTAATTGATTTGAGAATTTTTGTTCAATATGTTTATGTGAATTTAAAAAAACATCATTTATTGAAGCCTTCTACTGCTATGAAAGCTAAGCATGATTTAAATTTCTATCGCATCACAAAACAAAACACTTTTCCAGTCGAATTTGTCTAGCTCGGCTCACCTGTTACTGCGGAAAATGATAACAGCCGTGAGATCCGGAGGCGTTTTATCAACTGGAAGTCGTGCCTAATACGAACTCCACAAGCAGCTGCGGCCTGACTTAGCTCCTGTACGAAGTATATCCTGTACAAAACGCTAACAAGACCGGTTGTTCTTTACGGGCATGAGACGTGGACAATGCTTGAGTTTTTGAGCGACGGGTGTTAGGGACCATCTGCGGCGGAGTGCAGGAGGAGGGAGTCTGGAGGCGGAGGATGAATCACGAGCTTGCGCCACTTGCAGGTGAGTTCGTTTTCGTAAGATGGTCAAATCTGGACGTATACGTTGGGCGAGAATGCCGGACAACTATCCTATGAAAATGGTGTCTGGTTGGCACAAGACGACGGGGGCGCACAAGCAAGATGGTTTGACCTAGTGGAGGAAGATCTAGGGAGTACAAGGTGCCCAGGGGATTTGAGAGCAGCAGGCATGAACCGAAAACGTTGGAGGGATATTGTGTATCAGGTAATGTTATGAATGACGTTACCCGAGCAGAACACAAAAGCATATGAATACCTAATTTTGATCTTGATAACTGGCCTTGGTATTAAAGAGCTCAGATTAAGAGGTAAAATACCTAAGCAAAATACCTAAGAATTGCAAGCAAAATGTCTCTAGAATAACTAAACTTGATATTCCGGATACCTGGGTAAGTATCTGGTCACCTTAGAGGTATTATTTTGGTATTGTCTTACCTCAATTCGGTATTCGCATGACATTGTGGGAACAATTTGATGGTATTATCCTCAGGTATTTTACCTCTTAATCTGAGCTCATAAATACCAAGGCCAGTTATCAAGTTATTCGCTTCTGCTCGGGTATGGAAAGAAAATAAATAAATAATAAATAACTATGAAATGGTGTCTGCATGTAATGATTAACCTCAATACTCAATACTGTCGGATTCTGATGATTCTTTTGGGATTTGAGAAATACACATTTCGAGGAAGTACGATGTTTGCTGGGTTAGTAATTTCTACAATAAAAACCACATTATAATAGTATGCAAACATTATATGGTACTACTAGACTCCGTGTAAGTTGCAAAATTTTCATCTTGTGAAGTTTTCCGGAGTTGCACTTGCACTTCGGTTGTGAGGACACTAACATTCGAACTTGAAATTAAAAGGCGGAATTCAATGAGAACTAGTGATTCGATAGGTAAATGATCAATAATACCGAGCAAAATCACAATCTGACAACATCTCTCATTTTGGACAATTTTCCCCGATTTGATTTAAACAATTACTTTCAAGCGTATTCTTCTACAAACTTTCAAGGAATCCCGGCCAAAATAGATACTACGTGAACCACGTTTTATTCTATAGATAATTTCCACATTTTCCAGGCATTTCGAGATTTCCTGGTGTCCCATGATTCCTGGTATTTTATGGCACAATGGTCAATACTACCCTTCGCTAGGTAACGGTTTTCTCGTACCCGGATGCTGGGGTGATAAGAAACTCGTATTATTTTCCAAAACCTTGTTCTGTCATGTCGATTACCTACGATACTAGAAGAACTCTGAAACTGATTTTAGTGAAAAAAAAAACCGTTATTTATAACGTTTAACACGCATCTAAACCCCAATCAAGTCAAAAGGATCAAACAAGGATTCATGGACGCCCGAAATAGGAACAGCACCCGATTCATCATATTTTATCTCATTCATCATTTACCTTCACTGGCACTACTGCTGGGATTCTGCTGTTCGTCTGACGCCGCTGAGTTGCTGCTGCTGCCGGTGCAGTATCCTTTCGCTGCTATTCGATGCCAGGGATCCTGAAATAGAGCCCAGGAAAAAAAAACGAAAATTATTTATTGAGAAACACAACCATTCGGGACAACTGCTGTCCTGGCTTGATTTTTTTCCCTGTTTTGGGAGCAGCAGCTGTGGTGAAAAATTGATGATGTAAAAAATCCATTTAATTACGGTCCCACGTGTGTCGTCCTCGTCACCGTTATTGGTTTGGGGAAGCAAATACAGACCACGGTGGGGGCGGAAAAAAAACTCAATCTGTGTTGGCGCCAGACGTCGTCTGGATGTCCACCAGCAAAGGAAAAACAAAATAACAAGGGGAACCACATTTACGGGAAAATACCCACTTCCATTTGGCATAACGCAAACGTTGGTGGTTTTGTGCGGTAGGTTGGTAGGTGTTTTGCGTTAAATATACACGAGGGAATCCATTTGAGCTCGCGTTTCGAGCCAGTGCACTTGTTTACCAGGTTTTGCAGAAGGTTTCCCGGAAATGGTTGATATTTTATTGCGATGGGTTTGGTTTCATTTGACGCTGGATTTGAGAACTGATATTTCCGGCAATTCAAGACATCATTATTTTTTTAAGGAGCGTCATCATTATCACCATCATCATCAAACTTTCAAAGGAAGTGTATTAAGAAACATCAATCATATTAATATACAGCATCACACCAACCAGGATGAAATGTGCGGCTAGAGTCTTGTGTAGCAATCCCCACCAGTGCTGAAACCACACGGAAGTCACCCGGAACTGACACCCAATTGTTCTTTCCATCATCGGGACGCACAATGGATACCACCAGGACTCCCGGAAAAGGAAGTGTCACGTGAATGTGTGAATGTTCGAACAGCAAAGAAAAAATCGTGGAAATCCTACTTCGATAGAACCAACAGTTTTTCATTTTCAGGTATTACAGTACAGAACTCAGAAATGGTCATTTGACCACGTTTTAGACTCTGCGGCATTCTGCGGACTAGTTCCGGTGACCACCAGAAGAAAAAGATTCCATTCTTGTTGAAAAGTATGCTCAACCTCCACAAAAGGGTATAAACTTTATCATTTTCAGAAAACGAACTCAGAAATGGTCATTTGGGCTAGTTTCAAAGCCTGTTTCTGGCCGTCTGGAGGTCAAGCGCGACAAGAAAGTCCAGCAAAAGCTGAAGCACAAAACCGAGGGGGGGATGGACAAATCCTCCCCTGCCTTGAGTCAAGAGGTGTGTACAACTGGACAAGCCATCAAAAAGTAACTCAGTCCACGAACATCGTCATGCGGAAGCGCAGGTCCGCAGGCCATTTCGGAGCAATAACAGGAGCGGCGGTTGCAGGCAATGGTCAAGGAGGACGATGATACATACATATCTGACCCTGGACGGCAATGGATCGGACGTTTCCAGCAAGGTCGATTATATCTTCCACAAAATGTTTTTTATTAATCATTTATTTGTACAGGCTCAAACGAATCAACTGTACAGAGCCAAATTTTCATACAATTATACCTCAGTTATCCTAAAGCTAAAGTTAGAAGAACAGAACCGATTTCTCGCG
Source organism: Aedes koreicus (assembly GCA_024533555.2). Lineage (NCBI taxonomy): Eukaryota > Metazoa > Arthropoda > Insecta > Diptera > Culicidae > Aedes > Aedes koreicus. The sequence continues at coordinate 186,485 of JAHHFK020002049.1, read as the reverse complement.
GCCGTCTCGAGGATAGTAGGAATTACAATTTAAAGGATGGGTAAAATTTCTGGCTCAAAATTTTCGATTACCTGAGGGTTTATAACTTCACACCTGGTGAGGAGCCGGAGAGATAATTCCACACCAATTTCCCGAAGAAGTTTCTCCTGTGGCTGACCTGAAAGAAATGGATACTACGGAAGCACTATGCGGGAAAAAACCTGGCATCAGCCCATTACGCCAAACTTCATTGGAAAAGATGTAACGCCTGAACATCACTGTGATACCAAAGAACGCGAACCTTCCAAACGTCCCAACTGCAGTCAATGGAGAATTTCTTGGCCAATATCAAACTCAGGATCAATTCCAACAATTTTGTGGTTAAATTCGAAAAGCAACTGATCGAAAAACCGAAGAAGGAGCTGAAGAGTATCCCAACATCGTTCTTTTCTACGGCAAAGGGCACGGTCCCGACTAAATGCCCAAAGGTTGCTGGTTAGGGTGCAGTCATTTTTGTAAAATGATCAATAAATTAAAGATTCAAATTAAATTTGTTAGTTGGATTTATTTTTTGTAGTTTTTTTTTCGAATTCCTTCCGATAACTGTCCAGTTAAAGCAGACGCTAATACGATAAATTCAAATATGTTGCACATGTAGGGGAAAATGGCAAATGGGGAAACTTTCTTAATTTTAACCCCAACAGGAGGGGAAGGCTTTTTTGGTTTTTTTTAAAAAGAGTGGGGTTTCACTCATTAAATATCCCCACGCCCTTTTTTTTTTTCCCGCCCCCCCTAGTGACCGCATTCATAGTCGAATTGCCCAAAAAATTCGGGTTTTTTGTCGGCAAATACCTTGCCAAATCATAATATTCCAAAATTTGAGAAATATTGGGCAATTGTCAAACAGAAGTTGAAGAAGAGTGGAAAGGTGACTCGGGATGCAACAGAGATGAAGAGATGGCGGAACATAATGGCCGCTCAGATTAGCCAACAGAGTTTCCAAAATGTGATGAGTGGTATTCGAATAAAAGTTCGAGATTTCATCAAAAGGAATAATTATTTTGCTATTTTTTGATTACCCAACATATTTTTTTCTTTGACATTTTCCCGAGATAAATCCGTTTTTATCTCCCGAAAATAATAATGGGATTAAAAATTACTGTTTTAACGTTTCCTGAGACACTGTATATCCTCCTGTATATGTTAAAAATACATGGGTTTATGTTAGCATCTCCCTGATACTCGAATGTTCAAAACTTCTTACCACCAAAAGCAGCACCACATGAACACAGAAGTACATTCCATTGAAATTTCGAAACAACAAAATATATCCCATCAAGCATCGCACCAGTCGAGTATGCTCCTCTTGCAGAGGAGTGAATTCCTGTCTCTCGTCTTTCACAATGGCGAAGTGCAATTCAATCTAACAACAAGCCACCTAGTTGGAAAACACCCAGGAATGCCAAAACACAACCACTTCCGGAATTGCGAAGCAAACAAACCGCTTTTGGAAGTACAAGTTGATTCCCAACAGAAGACGCCATTCATTTGGACATGACAGAATTTCATTTGCATAAATCTGGTTCAGTTTGGCCGAGCGAATGCAAACAAAAACAACCATATTTGGTGTGATAGGTATTATTAAGCGGGGAGAAATCCGTTCATGGCTTGTGATGGTTGTACATTTACCAGAACTTACCAACCTAATTGCGATCGATTTTGGGTCATTAAATATTGACCAGGACGAAACGAATCGAATTGAGTGGGACATCGAAGTACACGTTCCTCGTAATTTCTACCGTTTCGAGTTCACGGGTAATGGTTTATTCGCGTGTTGGGGGCAATTGTCAAAATTCAGTATTTGGACAGGGGTTATGTTATGTTTTCGTTGCAGCACGACTGACAGAAATATTTAGCTTGTGGCACAATATTACAATAATTTTTGGGTGGTTAACTACGAGGAATTTGATGATTATGCGCGATGATATTTTTTTCGACCAACCTGTTTTGGACTGATTGCGTTTCTATAGCAAAAACTTTAGAAAATTATTTTTGATCATGAATAGACACGTTCCAAATAATTCAAATCATCACTCAAAAAATGTGACGAATTTTTCGTAAATGTTTCGTGAATTTCCCTTCGTTTGTTCAACACATGTGCAACTACAGAAATCAGTTGTTTCACGATACTTTAATTCCAGTCTGTTTGTTTCCTTTTCATTTCAATTTCAAGCAATAATCTTCGGTATATTGAACAAATGTTCATCGGGATTTCGTATGAATTATGCTTAGAGTCTTAAGCAATTCCAAATCATGATTAAAAACGAATCCTGAACAGATTTCTGGTAGAATTTGCTCAGGCAATGTGCTCAGAATTTGAAACGAAACCGTCGGGAAAGGAAGAGCGTATCTTTATCAGGAATATTTGAGCATACTGCCGACTTAGAAATAATTATTTTCATACCAAACGTAATCAATATTTGATGAAGATTAAGGAACTTAAATAGAGATTTCATGACAAATTAACTGCCCCAAAACAGGAACAGACGCAGCTCGACAAAAGGTGCGGTAGATTGAAATTATTTTATCGTCTCTGTCAACTGATAATCTTGTCCTATAGACCGGTTGCATGTGTCGCAAAGCGGGAAGAATTAAATAGTGGGACATTGTTATTTGTTACGAAAAAACAAAATTTTTTTTTTTTGTTTCCAAAAAAAATTTTGGAGACTTTTTTTTCCACGAAGGGTATGCACCATAATAATAAAAAAAAAACCTTTTTGGACGATGTTCATACTACAGCGTTGTAACATAATACAAGGCTATCTTGATGACGTTTTCCTTGTAAATAGTTTTCAAAACACCCTTGTATTATGTTACAAGTCTGTAGTCTGAACAAAGCATTAGGGTGAACACAATTATAATATAATTAGAAGCTGATATAAAGAACGGCAGTCTGAAAATACCATATGCGTGGTAATCATACAAATAAGGTTCCCGTTTCACCTGTGTATACAATGTCTTGTTTTTCTTTGCATGCACGTAAGCTATCATTCATATCATAGTAGGCTGCGAGTAAAAGAAGCCGATTTCCTTAGTTTGACAGTTGCATCATGACGAAGTGGCAGCGTATTCGTGAATTGTCCCACGCGCAAATTTCGGTAAAGGCCATTTCAACCACCGTGGAAGTGTCCAAGTGAACCGTGAAAAGGGTCTTAGACCGAGAAAAGAAGGGTCATCTAACCGCGAAAGTGGTCACAGGTCGTCCGAAGTCAGCTCGGATTCCGAGGATTATTGCTGCCATCAAAAGGAAGATACAGACGAATCCAGTGCATCCAATGAAAATGGCGAAGGAACACGAGTTCAGCGACTTTACGGCACCGAAGAACGTAAAGGAAGATTGCGGAGCGAAGTCTAGGGCAAGAAAAAAAAACTCACATGATTACCAGCCGCATCCGGGTTCTACGAGTCGAGCGATGTAAAATTTCTTAAAATTTTTGAACTTCCTCTAGTGAAAATTCCGGTAATCCTGTTCACCGGCGAGAACATGTTTTTATTTTTTATGCAGAAATACTTAAAAAGATCGCACCGGCCGCTGTTCCACCAGCCCAACCTGACAACAATATCTTGTCTTTCCTGCCCACCGATGATCATGGCTCAGACTTTGAGGATGCTGAGGATTACTCTGTTGTTCAGACGGGGGCGAAGAGAAAGCGTACTACAGCAAGACGTCAACGGCACCGTCAGCAAGCATCTCAAAACGCGCTGGCTGTAGAACAGGCTCCCCACCCTCCTCTGAACAATCCAAGAAGTGGTGGCAATACAAAAAAAGTTTCTCCTCCAGGTTTTAAACCACTGGCTAGTGACTTTCCGCCACATCTGGGAACATCTGAAAACCCAGTTGTTCCAGTTTTTTGCCCAGGACGCCAACTACCATGACATTCGGAATCTCGACCGTGTCAAGTCGAAGACTCCGAAAAAATATCTCTTTCTGGGATTGTGGAATTCATCTTCACCCACTTTCGAGGTCTCACTAACAACGAGAAACCTCGTCAACAATCCTTACATTTATAAAACCTCTTCTAAAGAAACTGTCTTCAAAGTGGCCTCTTCTTGATTCGATCATATCTTTTGATGGATAATTTATCCAATGAGGTCGGGAATATGATCGAAGCACTGCAATGGAATAGTAAAAGTATTCTAAAAAATGTGGACGCTTTTAAGTTTTTAGTTCACAAATCGCATTGTGACGTATTTGCTCTCTGTGAAACATGGCTCTCTTCTGATAAAGATGTCTCTTTCCACGATTTTAACATTATTCATATCATATGGAGGGGTGCTGTTGGGGATTAATAAGCTCCACTTCTTTTATAGAATTGATCTCCCCTCGATGACAGGCCCTGAAGTGGTTCATGCCAAGTGATTATTCGAGGAAGAAGTTTTAGTATAGCCTGCATATACCTGCCGCCCAATACGGCAATATCCCGCAGGGACTTTTCGACTATTTGCCTCGCAATGCCAGAGCCACGGTTGATCTAAGGAGATTTTAATTCTCACGGTACAGCCTGGGGGTCACCGTACGACGACAACCGTTCTGCATTGATACTGGACCTCATGGACTACTTCAACTAGACTATTTTGAATACTGGGGAAGTAACACGCGTGGCTCCACCTCCAAACCCTGGAAGCAAATTAGACCTCTCAATCTGTTCGAATTCATTATCATTGGATTGCACGTGGAAAGTGATTCAAGATCCCCATGGTAGTGATCACCAACCTATCTAAATTTCAATCACCAATGGTTCGTGTCAATCTCGCTCGATCGACATTGCTTACGACCTCACGAAGTGCATCGACTCGGGTAAATACGCTGAAGCGATCATCGATGGCGAGCAATCGGTCGAAGTCCTTCCTCCGTTGGAAGAGTATCGGTTTTAATCCTCAAATGTGCGGTCGACGCGGAGCGCAGACCCGTACCAGGATCAACAATTCGCCGACGGTGGGATGACGAATGTACTGAGGTCTACCGTGAAAAATCCGTCGTGTTTAAAGCATATCGGAAGCGCGGTTCGCGAGATGACTATGCGCGGTGCATTGCTCTTGAGCGTAAGTTTAAGAGCCTCGCCAAGGCCAAGAAACGCAGATATTGGCGTCACTTCGTCGAAGGGCTATCGCGTGAGACGTCGATGAGAACTCTTTGGACCGTCGGGAGAAGAATGCGAAATGCGTCGTCGGTGAATGAAGACAAGGAAAGCTCTTCCCGGTGGGTCTACGCGTTTGCCAAGAAAGTGTGCCCAGATTCGTTTCCGGTGCAACGAATTGCTCGCGATACTCAAATCAATCGTAACGAAATGGATGCGCCCTTTTCTATGCTCGAATTCTCCCTTGCTCTTCTTTCATGCAACAAATCTGCACCAGGAATGGATAAAATCAAGTTTAACTTGTTGAAAAACCTCCCAGACGTCGTAAAGAGGCGCTTGCTGAACTTATTTTATCAGTTCCTGGAGAGCAATATTGATCCGGATGAATGGAGGTAGGTTAGGGTTAAAGCTATACAAAAACCCGGGAAAGCCGCGTCCAACGCTTATCGTCCAATTGCGATGCTGTCGTGTATACGGAAGCTGCTGGAGAAGATGATTCTCCATCGGATCGACAAATGGATTGAATCTAATGGCTTTCTATCTCATGCAAAATTTGGTTTCCGCAGAGGCAAAGGAACGAACGATTGTCTTGCGCTGCTTTCAACAGAAATACAGCTGGCCTATGCTCAAAATGAGCAAATGGGTTTAGTTTTCATGAACATTAAGGGGGCTTTTGATTCAGTTTGTGTAGACATCCTTTCAGACAAACTCCACGAGTGTAACGTTTCACCATTATTAAACAACTAAAGGGTGTACTGAATCAAATTGCGACACACACAAATATTCGGCAAAATTTGCCTGTTCAACCAATCATCTTCAAACATTCAGGGAGCAAAATAAAACATGTTATGAATATTTTCCCATGTTTGTTTTATTCAATTTCTATTCCATATCCAAATGCACGAACCTTCTTCTTTACACTAGTCATAAGATCCTGTACAACAATTGGACCAACTTTTTTCTGCGTGGCAATCCATTTTTTCTTCATATCTTCCTCCGATTTCACTTCCTTTAGGATGTTTCTGAAGTGCCAGTTTCATGATGGCCCAGTACTTTTCAATTGGCCGCAGTTCCGGTGCGTTCGGGGGGTTTAGATACTTCGGCACGAAATTGACTTCCTTAGCCTTGTACCGCTCCAAAACCTCTTTCGAGTAATGGCACGAGGCTAGATCCGGCCAGATAATCGTAGGACCATCGTGTGACCTCAGAAGAGGAAGTAGACGCTTTTGGAGGCATTCCTTTAGGTACACCTGCCCATTGACCGTTCCAGTTGTCACGAATGGGGTGCTCAGCTTTCCACACGAACAAATTGCTTGCCAAATCATATATTTTTTGGCAATCTTTGACATCTTCTGCTTTCTATCGTCCCCAGGGACTTCGAATTTATAATGAGCAGTGAAAAACAGGAGCCCCGGAAGCTGCCGGAAGTCTGCTTTTATATACGTCTCATCATCCATAACGAGGCAATGTGGTTTCGTTAACATCTGGGTGTTGAGCTTCCGTGCACATGTTTTACCTACCGTATCTTATTCTGCCGTTCATCGTGATTAGGCGCATTTGGGACTTTGTACGTGTGTAGTCCTTCACGTTTTTTCGCATCTTGCACGAAAGTTTTGGTTAGATTCAGTATCTTCGCCACTTCTCGAACTGAACTGTTGGGATTCCTCTAGAAAGCTTGAACTACCCGCTTGTGATCCTTAACACTATACACTAACACTAACACCATCGGGTAGAAAGTTACAGCCATTTAAAAGTGGTGCAATTTGATTCCGTACAACCTTTAAACGCCATTCGAGTACTGCAAACCTCAGACAAACATTGGCCCGTACCGGGAGAGAAATGGATCCAGGCTACATTATTAAGACCTGTCGTGTGTTCCGGAAGCGCGTGGAGGCCGTAATTGCAGCAAGTTCATGGACTCCATGGATGATAAACATAGTTTAAGACTCTGAAAACATCCCAATTTTGAACAACTGAAATTTTTGAGATTATTATAAATTTTGACATTTCGCAATGGTGCAAACATTATCACGTATACGGTACAACTCATGCATGCAAAAAATTTGGACCATGGGCAGTATAGCACTGAAGGAGTATTTTATATTGACTATTAGGAATCATCACTTGTTTAAATAAATTTGGCTTGAATTATTATTTCGACAAGCGCCAGGACAGGTCGCCAGGTATACATATGGTCGTGTCTTCACTACCCGAGCAGAAGCGAATAACTTGATAACTGGTCTTGGTATTTATGAGCTCAGATTAAGAGGTAAAATACCTAACCAAAATACCTAAGAATTGCAAGCAAAATGTCTCTAGAATAACTAAACTTGATATTCCGGATACCTGGGTAAGTATCTGGTCACCTTAGAGGTATTATTTTGGTATTGTCTTACCTCAATTCGGTATTCTCATGACATTGTGGGAACAATTTGATGGTATTATCCTCAGGTATTTTACCTCTTAATCAGAGCTCATAAATGGGCTTCAAATGGTGAGTTGACAACTTCGAAGGAGGGTGCGACCGACCTCTCGTCCTCACAAATTCCTACCTCACGCCTCCACGAGTCATATGATCACAAAAGACTGCCAGCTGAAACATGGAGACGCTGGTTGGCGTAGCCTGGGCAATGTTGTCAATCTGACAATAGCGAAGTGAGGGGGTGCGACTGAAGATCGTGTACCTTTAAATCATATTGTATATTTTCCATTCTCATTTTAATAATAATTTCAGCACGCTTTAGAATCATCTTTGCATTCCAAAACCATGTAAGACCCTGGAGCAACATGACAAGCATAAAAGGCTCAATTTATTTTTCATGAAATTATAAAAGACGAAAAAAAAAATATTTTCACAAAATTCATAAAAGACTGGCATGTGCTTCTAAGCAGTAAAGGATTATATTTAAATATTTTGTTTGGTGGTATTATTATTAAATAAGCCATTTATTTCAGATATCATCAAACTGGACTCTTCGATTACTCCAATTGCTATCTTTGAAATGTTACTAGAACAGTATGAAGAAAACATATTACAACAAGTCTTATAAAATAATATCTTTTATTGAAATTTCATCTTTGATTTTTGGAATGATCTATACTGCTTTAGCATTTCTAGGACTAGGAGGATATTAATAAATATCTAATAAATAAACAATCCATTAGATGTCAGAAGGTGGCAACGGAGTCGGTGATAGGCTTTTGCAATTATTATTGAATGTATTTTTCATTACCGTTTTGCAAATGAACATTATACCAAATTCGAGTGGATATGATTCATACAGCGTTGTATTCATTTAGCTTGTGTCTGATTTTACAGTTCAATCCTTGACATTACTTTATCATTACTCACAATATTATTATATTTGATTATTGTGGTTTTATTGATTTTACTTCATAGATGAGGTTATAAAATCAGCATCAAGCAGCAAATAGTGACCAGTAAATATGAGTAAAATAAAATTATTAAATTTCAATAGATGTAACAAACTTTTTCAGGATACCTCAAACCGAGATTTTAGTGAATTACTGCTATTACTTTACTATCACTACACTTACTGTCACTTTAAATTTCAATTTACGAGGATTTAATAATGCAACAAGAGGTAGGTTGGGTTTTCGGTAAGTGAACGGTTGGAAGCGCATTGACTTACTGCAGCTGCTCTTTACATAGCCAAGTAATTTAATTTGTATAGTGTAAAATTCCATGTAAATTATTTAAGTTGGAATTTGTATATATAGCAATTGGGTCTTTCATGATGTCTTTCAATATGAGAAGAGTGAGACCTTGTAAAAACCAGCACAGTATATGCAGTTAAGCTCTTGATCCATTCATATTGGATCAGTCTATAAAAGCAAATTAGTCCTATACGAATAACATGCAACGGAAGATGCGTTGGAAAGTAGTATCCCTTGATTTTTCCTCATTTTATTGCCCACAACTATATTATTAGGAACAGTAGAAATTTGCAATATCCCAGTACATTTACTAGTGCAAATAAAAACAAATAAAATGTGTTAATTGAATCTAAAGTTCAGTATAGCCGTGGAATTTTCTTTTTGTCTTAACATTTTTTTGTTTTTTGTTTAAATTTTATAAGTCATTTATGCTAAAAATTTCCACTGTTCCTTTAACAACTATATAACGGGGATTGCCCAAGGGGGGTAGCCTAAGGCAGTCGAAGGATTTGTTGACTGGACAAGGGTTCGTGGAGTCGCCAGTCCCTTGTCATGCGAAGACACGCGGCCTTCTGGCCGTAGTCTTCCGAAGGTCCTCACTGAGATCGGCTGACCCTGCTACAAGAAGCCATCACGTAGGCTATTCTCTCAGAACAACCTGCGGAGAATAGTCCTGCAGCCATAGGTAATCCTTGCACTGATGGTGGGTTCTTATCACACATCACATCACATCACATCCCGAGCAGAAGCGAATAACTTGATAACTGGCCTTGGTATTTATGAGCTCAGATTAAGAGGTAAAATACCTGAGGATAATACCATCAAATTGTTCCCACAATGTCATGCGAATACCGAATTGAGGTAAGACAATACCAAAATAATACCTCTAAGGTGACCAGATACTTACCCAGGTATCCGGAATATCAAGTTTAGTTATTCTAGAGACATTTTGCTTGCAATTCTTAGGTATTTTGCTTAGGTATTTTACCTCTTTATCTGAGCTCTTTAATACCAAGGCCAGTTATCAAGATCAAAATTAGGTATTTATATGCTTTTGTGTTCTGCTCGGGATAGTGGGAACAATTTTATGGTATTTTCCTCAGGTATTTTACCTCTTATGCAGCGCTCTTAAATACCAAGGCCAGTTATCAAGTTATTCGTTCCTGATCGGGTAAAAACTACGTACGATTCTTAAAATACACCAAACGATGCCACACAGAAAATTAATTTGTTGATCTTTTTGTATTAAGTTTTCTTATTTGTAAACGATTTTGTTTTTGTTGCGTTGCGATGTATGTGTTAGAAAACATTTAATGTATATGACCATGTCCGAGATTTTCACTGTTTTCAGTTCAAATTCTCCAAAGGCTTTAAAATCCGGAACTTACAATCGTCAACGTGCCCCAAACTTAAAACCTCATAGAATCGGTTTTCTAATCAGTCCACTAGTTTTTGGAAGGTCGACAAACGTTCCTTTCACAACTCCGAGATATCTTCCCGAATGATTCAAAAGGACTCTTATGCTTATTTTCATTTGAAACCTCATCGCGCAAGGCGCTCATCAATGTGGTAAATCAGCCATCCATCATCAAAGAAATGAACAAAACAAAACTAAGGAGACACAACTCCCCTTCAGCAGTAACTAACTTGTGTCCTGAAAATTTAACCACAGCACGTAAAATACCAAACTCGGAAGTCATCATCTGCCATGATGAAGTCCAAATGGCACACGCCGGCAGAAGGTCAGTGATTTTTCATGAATATTTATAGCCGACACTCCTTCGGTCTGTCATAAAGTGAAAAACCATCCGTACCCTCCCCTTTCTTCATCAAACCGGACACCTGAGCCCAGGAAGAAAGCAGAAGCATCACCCCAAAAGCAGAGCATCACCACAAGTATTAATGAATAATGGAGATGAATTTCTTTCTAAATTACTCGAGTGGTGTCACGAAGGAGTTCCGAGCCATCAACGACCTCCGGCCGTTTCTTCGGTAAAAGGATTCGGTCCCTAATTTACCCAATTTTGCATGAGTTATGAGTTGTGAACCCATGTTGTTCCCGTTCACGCTTTGCACCAAGCGGGGTGGGGAACAAACAGAAAAGCTTTCCGCCCGATTGAATCCCAGTGAAAAGACAAACACGGCCTTTTACATTATCGTTTTGGGTGGGATGATGGTGGTGGTGGTGATGATGATGATGGTGATGATGATGATGATGATGATGATGACGTCGTCGATGAAGCTCGGTGTTGTTCCTGCTTTGCTGCAAAGGACTGAATAACCTGCGGCCCTCAAAGCCCTGTGAAGTAGCTACAACAGAAAAGCGTTCGTCTGTGGATTGTTGTGGAAATAATTCCCGAGGCTCTACTTTTATTGATTTTTCCCAGCTGATTTCAGCGATGCGGCGGAAAGGTTCTGAGAAGGGAAAGCCAGGAAAGGCTCAGCATCAATGCTATACAGACTATCTCGTTCTTTTGATAAGAACGTTATAGAGGATTCAGATTTGCAGGTTTTGCTTCATGCGATTACTTGGTATTATCCTACAGTATATATTCATACTGATTGATTGCAAAGCTTTTGACAAGCTGATTGCTTATTTGATAACTCAAGTGGGTGGGCTAAGTGGAACGGCATCAGAAAGAAGAAACATCTGGTAAGTGGGAACATCCTTGAACCAGTTTTACGAACTATCACTGTTTTTAGTGAAAACCCATCTATTCGGTATCAATCTACCTTCGTAGAATATCATTTATTGGATTAAGCTAAAATTTTTTTTACAGGAGGAACCTCGTAGAATGGTGGTAGGGTTTGAGAATTCGACATCTTCAGCATACGATTAATATTTCGGTCAAACGGATTTGCTGTGGCACGATGCGGGTATATTGGTGGTGAAAGTTGGAGGACTCGCCATCATCGCCAGAGGTTCACGATTTGATATTAGTCGCATCGGAACTGTCGGATCTGCCAAACAGCCACCGATCAACAGAGAGCACCCGACGACAGCCGCCATCAGTATGATCGATAACAGTTTCTTGAACATGATTTTTTTTTTTGACAAAATGTGAAAATAAAAACTTGATATATGGCAGTTGGCAGGGTTTTTATGCTGTTGTATTTAGTGGACGGTGTATCGAAATGGAATTCGATTCAGTTTTACGCTAAGTAAAGGTGAACTTTCAATTAATGATGGAGGATTCGATATTTAACTGCACACACAGAATGTAGTATGTGCAATATTTATTCATTCCAGTGTACTGCAGCTCACAATCAATAACTGTGGGAGTCCGTCTAGAACACTAAGTTTAAAGCCGGCTATAAAATAATTGTGATAAGCAGTAAGCGTGAAATACCTGGGAAGAACATAAGTGATGAATTAAGAAGGATGTCAACTGTGAAAGGTCACAGTACATGATTGCAACCTAGCAGTGAATTTTTCAGCTCTCTAATTCAACTGTTACAATTACACTGATATGCTATGTCAGGATCAGTCGATAGCATGTCGATAGTCGTGAAAACTTCGTTACCGCAACGTGGAGTTCTTACAGAATTAGTTTTGTTTTTTCATCAAAAAAGAGCTTTCAAAACAGACTAACCTCAAGTTTGATCCACCTTAGAATGTTGAATTGAAAATTTACGTAATTAATCTTCGGCAAGAAATTAGAAACGTAAACAAAGATGTCATGTAAAAATAAGTGTCGCGAGACAGAAACATGCGCAACTCATCTGTGTTTGATTTAATACATTTTCTAATTCTTTTGATTGATTCCCATGACCCATTCGGGAGCTTGCCAAATGTAATTAATCACTATTACAGAAAATCCGTCTACAATTGCAGCAGGACCACAGAAATGCAATTACAAATAGAATTGTTACTGTCATTTAATATTATCACATTATATTTTATGAAACATTTTCAGCTATGCATTTATGTATCTTTGTTAGTTTTGGCCCACCTAACCTACGTTATGTATTTGAAAAGTTAGGGGAAGGTTTTTTATGTTTTTTTTTCTCGAAAGAATCATATACGACAAATTCTACTGCAAAAACTAACATTGTTTATAATCGTTCATTTCCTATTTCACAGACTTAAAGAATCATTTATGGGTCCAGCAGCAATCAAGAGTGATCGGAAAATCCTAATCTATTTTTTTTTGTATAGATTTATTAAGTTTCCTAATTCGTTGCATATATCATGATTTATTTCCCAAAAAAATGTGTAATAATCCCAATGAGAAATGTTGGTTGAACACATGTGATGATTGCACGGAAAGAACTTGGTCAAGACCTAATTTCTCTTCTTAGTGAAAATCATGTTGAATCCCGGCAATTCAAGCAGTGGCGTCCACCAGATGGTTGCTATATCGATCTGGTGAAAATGGAAATACAAGAAACTATAGATACCTTTAGCGAAAATTTATGATTTATAACCGCAAAACTTTATCCAACAACAAGAAAGTTATTTAAAATGTATGTATGTAGTATATATGTAGGAAGCCACCATCCTAGCGTGGGCCTTGCCCTGCATGCGGTTCTACTTAACAGAAAGATCATGCTTTTTTACCGTTCCAAATTCAATATACTGCTATATGAAGGGCCAACAAGGGTTGGGCAGGCCCGTAAGCAGAGACACTTACGCAAAACCTGTGGGAATAAGAGAATCTCCTTCCAGCCTCCGGTTGGCTATCCACTCCATTGTCCAATTGAAACATCAATGATGCCCTGATGCACCCTCCCATCCCAGTATTTATATGTTTTAAATCAATGAAATAAAATAAGGTTCATGCAATATATATGGAATACATAAACGTAATAAGTATATATAAAGAGTATGTAATTTAATACGGAAAAATTGTTAGCCTGTTTTGTATGTTTTTAAAATTGTATACCTTGCATTTCGAAATTTCCTTTCTGCTGGTTCTAGGGAGCAATAACATGTATCAGTTGATATCAGAACCTTTAAACATAATACAATCAAATACAATCAGAAGCAATAGTTTTTTTTTTTTTTTTTTTATCCCCATAGGATTGCAATGATCGGGGTTGGTTTTTGAAAATTTTCAAGTGAGGAAGGATTAGTCTATGGTGACCAAATAAACACCGGGCTTTCGAAATCAGCTCACAAAGTCTTCTTGAAAATTTTTGGGATTCAGTATCAGTCAGTATACGTGTTTTGTTGTCCAGGTATTTGTTAAAGTCCGTGTTTTTGTACTTGTCCGTGTCATTATATTGTAAGTGATATTCTTGTAAGTGCAATTTTTGAGATCTGCGCCATTTCATATAGTACAGGTGTGACAATGTAACAGCTATCTCCCTTATTCTACGCTCCCAAATGGAACAAAGTATTTGACATTAGACTCATCGGAAAATAAGCTGCTCTGTTGGACATGGATATTTGTGGACGGTCTTTTAATATATAGTTATGTTTGTATGATGTGTATGTAGTTTTGGAAATGTTAAATGATTCACTTACCCACACTGTTGTTATTAGTATTAGCTTTTGATTTGTTGGGAACATACCGCCTTAGACGATACTTGCATGAATGTGATTCTTCCATGTAGGTCTTTCTTGGGCGGCTACTTGGTCTTGTTCCAACCAGAGACCGAGATGTCTGACTATCCAGGTTGCGTCGCCATGAGACTCGGATTTGCTTCCACTGTGACCCTACCAGGCTCCAAGCCTAGCCTTCCTGATTCTTGTATTGTTTCTTTTTTCGTTCTAAAAGTATACAAACATATTCGCTCCACTGCCAAAAACAGCCAAACCAAACGAACCAACGAATCTGTGTAGTGATGCTTTCCAAAAAATTGCAGAGCCATAATAAAACTCAGTTATAATAAAAGTATTGAAATTAATAGACGATTCTTTGAATAGCAGTAATATAACTGAAATTATGCAAATTCTATATTGTATGAAAATAAGGAAAGGTGTCGAATTATAATAGCTACTACTAGTGGGTTCAAATGCACTTCTGGTCCACATCACCCCTGGCAACACTGGTTTGCTTCTTTTCCGTTTGGGTAAAGATCCAGATAAGCCCTGGAACCTGGTAGTTATCAAGCTACCTCAAGGTTTTGCCAATGCCCAGGGTAATACAATCAGAAGCAATAGTTAATATCAAAATGCTGGTCAATGGTTGCTAAAATTGTTAAAATTTGTAACATCAACTGTCGAGCCTGTGAAGAAGAATAATAAACCAACAAGGAAACTTAATCGGATTTCAGTACTAAGTACGAATGTCTGCCGCAGATTCATTGGAAGTCTCATGTATTGAAGGCACTATATACGTCTAAATAAGAGGAGTATGGAGAAGGGATTAAAGAATTATTGGAAATAAGAATAATATAAATTATCTATCAAGTAAAATTAGTACAATAATAATAACAACAAAACAAGAAAACAAAAAAAAACCCCTATTTAAAAAAAAAAACACCCACACAAAAAAAAAAAAAAACCCACCTCCCTTTACAGGAAAAAAGACAAAATGATCTTGACAAATAAGACAATAATTAATTGTAATTGTAATTGTTCAGTGTATAGTCCGTGCTTTCCTGCTAAGATTGCGTATCCGGGGACTCACCCCCAGGTCTATACACCTACAGTCCTTCCCGTTGCACTCGTCAGCTCGTGCGATACTCTAGACTCACATGGGTGGTCGTATCCGGGTCCTCCACTGGGTAGGCACAAGTGTCCGTCCAGTTTCTGGTACATTAATTATCTATTTTTTATGCCTGAATGAAGTACTAATGCTTAAAAAGTTATAAGAAAACCCGTGTGAAAACAACTAACTAGTAGTAATTTGTATTGCGCTCAATTGGCCATTATAATGAAGATTTTATTCCGACCTCTTGAAAATATTTCAAACTTTTGAGAGTGGACTAATGTCCATATTTGTACCTTTTAGATTTTGGATTATTAGTAACATTACATGAACTTTTCTCATTAATTGTCTCTCTTAACAACCAGATGGCAGCGTGGAAGGTGCCCTGTATTGGCCAACAAATTCTCTGTACAACCCTTCCCTTATACATCCAAACCCAACACTTCATCACATCCAAATGCTTTCCTGAAAAGAAATAAGAATAATAATAAAAATAAAATATGTAGACACAAATTGACGAAACAACTACAAAAGGTCAGAATCTGATGCTTTCATGTTTCGTTGGCTGGCGATTCCCTTCCTGGTTCCCTCGGCTGCACAGGTGATATTTTTTCCAGTGAATATTTTCCTGAGCGACGGCATGCTCCTTTACAAGTGGTGATCCTGCAAATAGAGACTAAACAAACCGGACTACTCCTCGGATTGGTGGCCCGTCATATCATTAATAGCTGATATAACTAAATATAATTAAACAGACCCTTTATGATAAAAAGGCATTTCAAACTTATATTAATGAGTTGAGATGTGTGATTATTATCGACCCCTGTGATCCTATTAAGTTGTATTCCAAATACTCTGATTTAGCTAAATTGTTCTCAGAGTCAAAAATATTAACGTTATGAGTTTTATTGACCTATTGACCTACAAGTTAAGTCTTTATTGCTCTATGATAGTAATCTTTATGCCTAACTGAATTATTATTACTTAAAAGTATTGAGAAAACCCGTGTGTAAAACGGTAACATTTAGTAACATTCCATAAACCCATATTATTTCATTTTTCATTTTTCATTTTGCAGCGTTTGGTGGGGCAATGAGAGCGCAAGTCAATCCAAAGCCGAGGGTTAGGGAGGGGTAATGGCGAACTGGTCTATGCGGACTACTTGAACGCCATGGGAGGTGATAAGGATTAGGTTGGGGTAAGGGGTTTGTAGTGTTTTTTGGATTGAGATGGCCGCGTTGCTACAAAATGATCTGAAATGTTTAATTTGTTTGTGATTTGAAACTAGTAGTGACTGTAATATAACTTTTTCATCTTAAGTAAGATGAATGTTTTTGATAGTTTGACAGTTTTGATTTCGCATATACTTATCTTTGTGTGCTGTCTTTGATTTTTTCGAGGATGCTTCACATGTACTTTTTCTTGAAATAGATATGATCACTTCCTTGTCAAAACCGCATGTAGCCTAGCGCTGAGTAGGTCCTTCGCACTTCAATCGATCCATTTCACAGCCGTTCTCGATCATGAAATCAATAAGAAAATAAGAGCGAAGAGGGTGTTAGTGGTTCATAGTATGCAGGGCGTAGGTGAGAGATTATTGGTGATATTTTCACGACGATATTTTCGTTTCTCTGACTAAGAATTCCGAATTCCTAACCTAACAAAATTTGAACAGCATGAACCAGAAGTAATAATGTTTGAATCAAAAAGGATTTAAAAAAAAAAAAATACTGGATTAAATTTAGACAACAACATTTTAAATTCTAGCCTAGCTTTGGATCTAGTACCATCCCCATCCCAAACTTAACAATATTTCAAATCACTGACTAACTAATCTGACACTTGGAAAAGAACAGTTCTATTTCCTATCTAGTTTCTTTTTTTCTATTTATTTATTATCTGGTATGGAGGACACATGCTATAAAATGCATGGAAAGGTAACGATAAAATAAGAAGAAAGACTAGCAACCCCCATCCAACCCCAACCACCTCCATCGCCCGTCCCGACAGACACGCGCATCCCGTCCACAATGCGCAGACCCCCCCCAGTGCCATGCACTAATACTCGAGAGTCGATATTAGTACACGAGACTGAAGAAGTCCGCACACCGTAGACGAAACACGCGTATCCGTCAAGACAAGCAACAAATGTAGCTGAGATCAAACGGAAACTACCAATTCCTCCTCTAATTTTCCAGTTACAGGCATTCCACTAAAAAGCTCACACTTTCCAGGATTCATACATGGAAAGGTTCATTCTATTGTTCCAATGGTGTTCCCTAAGCGGGCCCTCCGCGTCCTATCTCTAATATACATGCTTGTCGTTGTCAGTCTCAAGTAACACTTTTCTATGACTATGTGCTTCATTTCGAACAGTCAGATAATTACCCTGATCAAAACATTCACCCCTTTCGAAAATGTTGCAATTACATTTAGTTATTATACCATGAGCAAACAGGTATTTCGGTTATTCATTCCATAAAAAAAAATGGATGAGTAACAACATAAGTTGTCAATAAAATGAAAAGTGTACTTTTAGTCGTTTCCCTTAGATTGATAGTAAAAAGTCTAAGAGTGAATTGCGGCAACCCGCTAGTATCACACCTGATGTTAGTGCCTTTATATAAACGTTCTACGACGTGGCAGTGAAATAAATGTGCAGAATATGTGATACTTTCACTACTGGTCAAATTCTTGGTCTCACATGCATGTTTATAGCATGAGATAAGCCCTCTCACCATCGACAAGGTGACAAATTTGACCCGCGAGAGGGTAAGGCCTGTACTCGAAAAAGAAGCACTAGACACAAGTTTTCGCCAGAAAATTATCTTAAGTCGGATTTTCTACAACGTTTCTGAGAATGAACTAATACATATGGATTATGTTTTGGCAGAATTACTTTATTCAATTTCTTTTCCATCGCTGAAAGCCCGCACCTTTCCCTTAAGACCCCTCATTACATTTTGTGCAATGGTGGAGCCGACCTTTTTGGTCACTTTCATCCATTCTTTCTTCAACTCCAGCTCTAATGGCATGATGCCAGGTCCGGCCAAAATAATGTCTCGCCTCCGTGGGACCGCAGTAAGGGCAACAGACGCTTCTGGAATGCCTTCTTTTATACACCATTTGATCATAAAAACTTACAAACTTTTTGCATTGAAATAAAAATTAAGTGCTATCGGTATACCTCAATAGAACCTACATCAATTTTCTCACTTCAAATAGAAATTGCATAAAAACTACTTATTGTATCTGAAATCTAATACTACTAAAAGAAAGACCAGACGCTTGCTCTTTATGTTGGCTAATAAAGATTTCAGATACAACCAGTAGTTTTTATGCAATTGCGATTTAAAGTAAGAAAAATTGATGAACGTACTTTGGAGGTATATCTGTATTAGCATAAGTAGTTCATTTTTTTAATTAAAAAATGAACTTCTTTTGCTCCCATACAAATCTTCGTTTGAAGAGGTTGAAAATATGTTTTCCCTGTTTGGGTCCTCAAAAATGGGTAACAAATGGTTCAAATTATATTCTTTTTTTTTATTTCATTGAGTTTCATTCCATGTTGAATACAGAAATGGCCACACCCCTGAGTTGCCAAATTTTTTTGGTTTGTTGCCGGTGTCCGATTTTATAACTGAGGCCCGTCCCCTCTTTAGAATTTTTCTTCGTACTGTATTTTCGTGCCTCTCTTGATTAAAGGCTATGCAATCAACGCTAGTATGTAGCACGTGAAATTAACCGAAATGATTTCAATTTTCGACACGAGCTCTCAGCTGGTGGTTCGGACAGGGCTTTGTCCACCCGCCATAGTCCGACCGGTTGTGGTATGGGAGACAGAGTCTTGCAAGACCGGCTAATCGGACAGTTACCGCTTTTCATGTTTACCCAAAGCATGTTCACCCAAAACTTGCCATTCGTCCCTTATGAAATCATTTTGGTTCGTCTCGCGTGCTATATACCAGCTTTGAATAGCATGGCCCAGAAAGATGAGGATCACGAAAGTACAGTACCATAAGGTCATAAGAAGGGACGTTTGGACCCGTATAGATTATAGAACTATTTTAGGCTACCATATTTGTAATGATACGTATACATTAGATGACCATTATTACTATAAACCAACGCGGTCCTACGTGAACCTTGCGCTTATGTCCCTGATATAACCCACCACTATTTTTTTTCTATACTGGGGTACAATTTACAAAAAAAAAAATCGAATTGCGACCCTCACCCAAAGTGGTCAGGTTTTGAGCGTTTATATCTCAGTTTCTTGAAAGTTTCTCAAATGTTTTGCGCCAATCGAAAATATGTCTACGCTTTTATTCCAATAGAGCCAATAGAGGACATTATTGATCTCGGGCCACAAACAATTAAAAAATTCATAAATGTGAAGCCTTGTCCTAAACAGTATATTAATTCAAAGAATTTAGCTTTGTACAATAAAAATGGCTTACATTTAGTAGCGTTGTATTTACTACTGTATGATCCTTTCTTAGCGCAGTCGACAAAGGCGCATCTTCAAGCAAGGTTGGTTTGGTTTTAGTGGTTGGAGCGTTGGTGGTCGTTTGGGTTTGATTTAAAGCAGCCTTGGTGAAAACACTAAACCGTTCTGCACGAGAGCCGAACTTGACTGCAAACACACCACCATGTGGCTATAATTTACCACTTCAGTTTCGTGCTTATACATGAGCCCGCAACGCATTGGACGCGAAACGAGTGTACAAGCTCGTGTTTTGCTTTAGACACCGTGTCTTGATTTTTTGGAAAACACCCGAGCCGAGTGGTTACGATCACAAGAAAACTCGCAACATACACCCAGTAGGACACTGGTTACCACGGATAGAGCATTGCTCGTCGGATGATTCTAAAAAATTGATAATTTGACTTATAGGTTTGTTTTCTTGGCTGTTGGGTGACGGGCGCTTGATTGAGTTTAACATGGGTAACATGGGCATGGGTAGAAATAAAATAAATTAATCACGCGTGTATTCCGCAATCGGACACAATCGGAAACACTCGGCTGTGGTGTTTGCCGAAACATCATACACGATGTCCGAAGCCAAAACACGAGCACTGGCATTGGTGTTGTACCCACCGCGTTGCGTGTAAGTCTGCAAGCACGAAGTCCAAGTGGCGAATTTAATATACGCGCTAGCGTGATTTAAAGTCTATTTAAGAAATTTGTCGTTTAGGAAAAAAATTGTTTACTAGCTTCATCGCACTATGTCAGTTAGGCGTTGCTACAAAACAATGCCATGCTGGAGGTGACTGGGTTCGATTCCTCGGCTGGTTGAGGAATTTTTTGTAAGCGTATGATTGTACAATTATACTATTGGACTAAAATGTTAAATGTTGAGATTGAGCGTCTGCAATAAGCGTGTGAAAGCAATAAGCCCGAAATGCTTAGAATTATATGTTCGATCTCACAACCATATCACTGCCGAAATTAAATTTAAATAGAAAGCTCTCTATTAATCACTGTAAAAATATAATCGAATACTAACTTGAGAGCAATTGGTAATAAATGTGATAAGTAATTAGCTTGAAATGACAAAAAAAAAGTTTATCAAAAAGACGTAAATTCCCAAAAAATAGTGGTTTAATTTCATTTTATGGAACATACAAGCATTTTGGAGGTGTCGGTTTGACTATATAATTGAATTCTATTTATTTCCTAGACTTCAAGCTGGATGGAAAGGTTATGCAGGCTTTTAATGTGTTGCAAATACAGTAATAAAAATAAAATAATAAAATTTTGTCAGGGTCAAGTTGACCAAGAGTTTAAACTAACTTTTTTTCTAGGATACTAGTCCCAAACAATTGAACAATAACTTAACTTTTGATGGTTTTGTACATCTCGTTATCAGCCGTGGGTGATATTTAAAAAAAAACAAACAACAACCAAAAACTCGTTTTGTTAGTAGCCGATGTCAGTAGTGACGTGAAAACAATTCAACGGAGCCGGAGCCAGTCATTACAATAAAGTTTTAATTGTGATTATTCGAACAAGTTCATCGTCCTAGGTTACGGTTGCTTAGGTTTTTAACGTTAATAACTAATTCATTTCATGACCGATTTTCAAAATCTTTGCACCAATCTATCTGGAATATTTGTACGCATCAGTTTTAATATTGAAATCGATTGATTGAACACTAAGCTATTGAAACTTACGTAAACACAAGGTGATGTCTTATAATGTATGTATTATAATGATTTTTCAGAGTAAATTTATCAAATGCACAGTATCCTAGCGTATCCTAGCACAGACTTCATATTGAAGTAAGGAACGTCTCCTAGGTTTGGTTTTGATTAGAAAGATTTGAAAAATTTAAAGACTTGTCACATGTATAGCGCTAGAACTCATTATTATTACGGAAAAATATCAGTTTATTATTGCGTTTATACTAATTGCCATTGCTTTATTTGAAAGTGGAACCGATCACGTTTGAATTATTGAAAGTGAATTATCTTTTTTTTTTTTATTCAATCTTTATTAGGGTGACTTTTAGCCTCCTGGGCTAGTTCGTCACCTAAAGTGAATTATCATTTTTTTATTGCTATTTTAAGTTTTTCTAATGCTAATTGTTATCTTTTCGTTGGCACAGTGTTTAATAATTTAGTGGCAATTTTCATTGCTAAATTTTCATTTATTAAAGCCAGTATATATTTTAGTCTTTTCCTATCACAGTCATCATTCTCTTATAACTAGTTGTTTAATGCTAATAATGTTCTCTTCAAATTCCAATCAGTGCTTGAAAGTCTTTCTTACGTTCTAGTGCCTTGAGTAGAGTCCCTACCATTCGATAGGAATCAAATAATTTTGAGAAAGTTTAAGTGAAATATCACAGCATATGACTGCAAAGTATGTGCGTGAATCGCTCAAGTGTTCAAAGCGGTCAAGCGGTCTAGATTGCACATTGCTGCGTAGTCCTACGTCACCGCTGCGTACAACCCCATTGGGCAGTACCTTGTAGTTTTTTACTTATTTTTAAGCAAACAACCTATCAAGTAATTTTACGTCTCACGTATTCTAGTTAAGAACATCTACAAATGAATGAAATTCAACTTAAAGCATTGCATAGTTGTTAGTTTAATATTGTCAATAGCAGTATTGTCTAAATTCACTTTCTACAGCAATGTGCAATTGCATTACTAGTGAAATTGTAGAAAAATATGGGGGCTGTATGGTCACACAAGAATTTAATTAAATCTTCTTTAACTGAACATCATGAAGAAATCGTGCAGTGTTGGCAGTGGTCGTTAATAATAGCACTACGGAATGTCTGTTCCGGTGGTAGAAGTTCATCACAAAAGTTCGTTCATGGTGTTAAGCGACATCTTGTTTACCATGCCAATGACTAAATAGATAAGAGAGTCTAAAAAAAAAATCGGTACCCCAATCAGAGCTTGTGGATTTTTATATTTAACTTTATCTTCATTCATTTATTAACATTTATATCACAAACAAACAGATATAACACATTGTAAATTTTGCACTGCAAATCATCGTCACAAAACCTTAGCGCCATCTATTGAGCACGTGATCGATGAAGAAACTGCGAGTGTTGTGTCTGTTTGTTTGTGTTCATATATTTCCATTTGTTTACTTACACATATTTATTTACATCAATATATATACGTTCATCTATATACACTATTATAATAACGTTTTTATATTTAGATTTATATATTTAAATTAGCATATTATCATTTAAATACATTTATATATTGAGAGTATATGTAAGTGTATGTATTAATATGTACAAAAAAATCGAATCATTACTAACAGCATACAATGGCGGTTATTTTCATGGGCATTTATGGCAAAGCCCTGCCATACAGTAGCAATTTCCCGGGTAACCGTTAAATGAGGGTCGCCTTTTATTATCGTTCCGGATTACTTTCTGCCGATGAACATGTTAAGACCAGGAAGCTTGTACGTCAATCGACGCATTCCTTCCAGCAACCCTCGTCCACACAGGACAAGAAAGTGATAGATCAGCAGAACTGCTTTCTTTCACGCTGTGAATCAGCCAACAGTTTCGGTTCTTAGAACACGCAAAAGGAACCCATATCACCTAATCTTGCTATTATTGTGGTTTTGTTCCTCGTGGGCGTTTTTCTTGTCGTTGTGTGCCAACATACTTAAGCAAAGGAGAACGGAACTTTCTCCAGTGAGTACCGTATGTCGGAGCCCTTGTGGCGGGTTGTAATGATGTGTCCGAAAAGATACAAACGGTGATGACGGCGATAAAGCGATGAGTTGTTTGTGATTGTACGACCGACGTGGCGGTGAATTGGATTTTTTTTTATTACCAATATGATAGACGCTGCTGTTATTTATGTTTGCGAGGTTAGTTTCACCCTTGGGAGATGCCGGAGAGCAGGATCGCGTCACGCATGGGAAATGAATGTTTATGCAGGACTCTAGTTAGTTAAAGGAGTAGCAAGCTCAGCAAATCTAATTCAAATAATTGGTTGGCACCGATGAACGTAGTGGGAAAAGTTAGCATGAAGGTCAATCTTTGTTGTGAAAAAACTTGTGAGTTCCAAAAGCACCTCTTTTTGGTTTATCCGACATGGCTAACATTGAAAACAGCAATTTTGACGACGGCGACGTAGGCGTCAACATTGGCGGCATCAATTTCGCCAACACAAGGTCTATATCGTCGTAATTACCAGCGGCACAGTGGATTTCGAGCGGACAAAATAAGATTGTATTCAGCTAGATGAAAAAAAAATGTCAATGTCATGGAAAGCTCTTAATTATTGTGGAAGAGCATTTAAATAATAAAAAATACAGCATAACAGAAACTAAACAGCATAGTTTTTACATTCGCTCTTTTACTCGTTGAGTGATGCAAACGAAGAGTTTGAAACGATTTTAAAAGCAATTGGCACGATTTGGCAACGATACGTACGAGCATCACAAAATCGCTTTCCATACATATTTCTCACAAACTTGAAAACGGAATAGAATTGCAAGACCACTAGGAGCAAGTAAAAGATAACGAGCAATCGTAATTATGTAAAGATCCGTAGTTGCCTTTTGTCATACGAAAACGAAGATTATCGACGAAGCGATAATAAGTCATACGAAAACGAAGACGAAAATTAAGCGATTATCGTTAACTTTAGATAAGATTAGTATGTTCTATTCAAGGAAGGATTGATATGTTCTATTTAATTCCACTTTCGATAAGCTTATCTTAGATTTACTACTAATCCTATCAAAATTGACATTACAAGAGTTAATCTAATGTTAAACTTTCCGGAAAATTAAATGGAGTTAGTTTCTATTGGCACCCGAATCTGTGAGCTGCGAAAGGTTTCTGATTTGTATATAATTTTCCACATAATTGGCCCCATTTGTTTCGATTTCAGTCGACTCAATTAAAATTTATAAATTAGCATACAATACTTGCACATATTATGGAGTGAGTCACCGAGATAAGCCTACACAGGAAAAAAAAGCGTTCCCGAAAATGAAAACGGACCGTGAACTAGTTCACGTTCTCAGGATTTTTCCCTTTAAACGCTATTTAGTTCATGATTACGTCATTCAAGCCATGTAATAGGGATATTTATAGATCGGGAAGGTCTTATATAGGGAAAAAAATAATGAATAATGTCTTATGCAATTTTGGAATCCAGGATAGCGCCTGCTCGTTTCGGAAAAAGTGGGAAATACAGTTTAAAAAAACCCTATCAAACCTTATCAACGAAAGGTTTATATCACTTCACAATACCTATAGTAAGAGATTAAATAATAAGATTAAAGCCGGCCCCCAAAAGAGAATGGTTATCCTTCGAGGCACGACATTAACCTCTTAGTGAACCAAGTGAGACACAATCCTTACAAAAGCCAGAAAGAACTTGACTTCTCATGTATCCAACTCACAATCCTTCAGCCATCTTCACCTACCGTTAAAATTCAATGCCCATGACATAACAACACAACTGTCCCTCAACACCAAGCCATCAGTTATGGAAATCTTAACGGTGGCGCCACTGTCCCGTCGTCAGCAGCACCTAGAGAGCCAGGTGGAAATTAATGCCGAAAAACTAACCCACGGCAAATATTTTAGCTCAATTAGCACACCGAAAGGAAAAAGAATGCGTTCGCGAACTCAAGCATTTCGTATGGAAAATAAACCCCGACCCCATAGCTCCGTTCAACACTGAAGTGAGCTCAAAACGATGCTCTATAAGGATTATACAAACATAATAGAAACAAAATACTACTTACCGAACAAGAACGAATAACTTGATAACAGGCCTTGGTATTTAAGAGCGCTGCATAAGAGGTAAAATACCGGAGGATAATACCATAATATTGTTCCCACAATGTTATGCGAATACCATATTGAGGAAAGACAATTCCAAAATAGTACCTCTCAGGTATTGCCAGGTATCCGAGATAACAAGTTTTTTTATTCGAGAGATATTTTGCTTGCAATTCTTATGCTGTGCTCTTTAATACCAAGACCAGTTATCAACATCAAAATTAGGTATTCATATGTTATTTTCACCTGCTTGGGTGAGCAGCATTTTCCTCGTATCTACTTTTCCGTCTTCCGGAGCATGATTTCAATAATGTTAGACGAAAAGTTTGGCACTGAAATTAAAATTTGCTAGCTATACAAATTCAACAACTAGTTATTTTTCAATAACTATAACTTTTAGCAAACATTAAAAGTAAAGATTTAAAAACTATACGGTACGTAACAGGCTAAGCGTAGCCATCTTCAATCATGAATGTAAAAAGGTCAAATTTGACATCATAACAAAAAGGTTTCAAAATGCGAAGCAAACACTTCACAGTGGTCCAGTAAGAAACTTCTTTGGTTACCTCTGAGAACTTGTTGCAAACTTGTTGTACTACAATTTGTATGAAAGTATTTCTTTCTTCCATTAAACGCAAGAGTGGCGTATACGCTAACTTTTTATAAGCAAATATCGTGAGATAGTATGTTCAGCAAAGTTGTAGAAATTGTTATTATATAAATATTTGTAGAACTTTTTGTTCTAGCTTCGAAGCCTACTGCGATAATTCCGAATTTTAGTAAAAAAACGTTTTTCGACTCGAAGTCATTCTTTTTTCAATCTTACCAGCTTGCTATGTTCTACAAAGTTGTTTGTTTCGACATTTGCTACAATTTTTCTGAGAACACCATAGTTGTGTTTCTTCTTGTTTTCATTTTATAGTAAATTTTCAGTTAAATTTACGCCATACTATAGGCCTCACAAATTGAAATAAAGCACCTAGAAAAAATATGGCATGCCGTGACTTGATTGAAAACACTTTAGAGTACGTTTAAGGAGAATTTGGGAGAGATGATATTGTTCTCTCTTTTTCAAAGCTACATTCTGTAACATACAGTTTTCAATAAAACATACTTCAGCAGTTCAGATAGAATCAAAACACATAGAAATCAGGGCTATCTCTGTTCAGTGTATGACAACTAATAAGTGTTTTCATAGAAAAAAGCTATTAGCTAATTTTTGAAACCAAAGAAGTCATAGGAAAAAAAAACATTATATTGTGTGTTTTCAACATGGAGTGTCACGCCGGGATTTGGAAAACCTTCTCATAGAAAACAAAAAAAAAAAAAAATATTTGTACAATTTTCTTCGTCAACGGTATCCCATTATTGATACTGATTGTGTTACACCACGATAACGATTGAAGGGTTTCGCTCTAACGTTCAGAAAAATATGGTTGAAAAGTTGTTGCTTGAAGGATCGTTTTTTAACAACGAATTCAGTCTGGTCAAACGGGAAGATTGTTCTCGAAACCAAGAAGATTGAGAAAAAACGAAAGTTGAAACCATTTTCCGAATTGTGCCGAAGAAGCAAACTACGTCGCTTGGAGCAGTCAATGGAAAATAATACGACCGAGGAACTCGGTAAGGCAACTGCTCAGAATATCAATCGCAGTGGGTATCGCTCAACCGGAAAACAAATGGAAAATCTCACACGAAGTCCACTGGGGAAAACCAATTCCAAAGGTGGAAAAAATAATAACTTCCTTCTCTTGAGGCAATCAGACAAGATCAAGGGTGTATTTGAAAGAAAATTTTATGAGGGTGGTATCATGGACGTGGGACATTCCTGTAATTAGTTATTTAGCCTGTTTCACCCCAATGCCCCATAGAATATGAATTTCTATTCTATTCTTCACTGAATCTTTTCTTTTCTATTCAATATTGATTCACATCAGAGATCTGAACACATTTTGTAAGGAAATGTTGGGGTCAATTCAGTTAAAAAATGCGTTTAATGTTAATTCTCCATATTTATTTAAAAAATAAACACAGTACTTATTAAAATTCTGAAATAACATTTTCAAACTTTCAAAGATTTATAAATAAATAATTAAGAAACAGTTATTTACAATAGTAGTGGTTTGAAGATGATTTTCATGCGATTTTTTCAACGAAAATTATTACACGTTTTATTACACGCTGAATATCTCTGTTACCGAACAATTCCAATCTGTAAACAATAGTGTTTATACTGTCCTTTTGCTCTAATTCCCCTGTGAAATGTTTGAAGATTTTGAACTGGAAAACCCAAAATCGAAACTAAACTAAATTTTATTAAATTGGTAACAGTTATTATACATATGCATTATCAGCAACATGTGGCGAACCAGCATAAAAAAAAAAAAAAAAACAAAAATCAGCAACATTAGTGCAACCAGGATTTCGGTCTGAGGAGGTAGTGAACATTTGACCAACACTTAGTAACATAAACGCAATGTTTTGTACTAAAAGTCGTGGCTCTGGGGGAGGGTGTAGGGGTTAACCCTGAGCCCACTCCACTGATTGCGGCACTGATCAGCAACAATTATTTGTATCCTGTGCCCTGAAAATGTGGAAATTAGGGATTTAATGGTGTATAGTTATCAAAACGAGTAGAATTCAGACAACATGCGTTTTCGTTCTACAGGTCTTTTACGTGCATTCAATCCCGTAACCCTACACAGTTAGAAAAATGACATTTTTGTCAAATAAGATGCACATAAAGAAAGTTTACCCTATAAGTCATCCAAACTTCTGAGACATTTTATCTCGGTGGTAAGCAAAAGATCTCTTTTGTATGAAATATTTCTTGCAATTTGGTGGTTCACGTGTGTTACATTTTTTTTTTTTGCTTTGTATCATACACCAAGAAATCCAAATATACAGCGTTTGCATACTTTTCTAATCGCCTCTCTTTCCTTCTACTGTGAATTTTATGCATTGAAGAAATTCGGACCATCCAGTTATTGCACTGATTAAAAAGTCTAGGAAGCAGGATTACTTAGGCAACGACCGATTCCCGTCGCCAAAACCTAGACTTGGTTTTTTGTACATGATTAGTATTTATGTGGATCTAACTATGTACAGAAATTCAAGTCATTTGGTTTGAGTACGAATGAGTAATAGCGATTGGCGACGGCAAAAAAAAAGAAAAAAAAAAAAAAAACTCACAAATGAATTACTCCATCAACCCCAATATCCCTTACACATACTAAGGTTGTTACAAGTATTATTCACATCCTTTCAAGATGCTGAAGAACATAAGCAGCATGAGCATGGGCATGACTGACCGCCCGATAGCTGCTACTCCGTTTTTGCCAGTTAAACAGTGCCAAAAACAGTACTTTTTCCATTAAACAGTGCACCAACAGATGATGTTTGGGACTATCATACATCTTTAATGTATAAGAACAAGTGATTTCAATGTTGTAATAGAGAATGCTGGTGCCGGTCACGTCCAAAAGCAGGTCAAGTAAGGAATGGGTAGGAATAAGTTGACGTGGTACTAGCTAAGAAGGAAGCCGCGGAGTCCACTGCACTTCCACGAAAAATCGCTGAGATGTTGGATAAATTGGTTGGGTTTGCAGAAGGATCCGTTTTGGTAAACGGTGGGCGGTGGAACTGACGTCGGCAGCGAATAAGATATTTTACTATTTTTCCGGTTTATCTCTGTAGATGGATAGTAAAATTATTCAAATTTTGGCACCGATCTAAACCACAGTAGGGTGCTGTTGGAGCCACTCAGAAGTGTGGGTGGTTTATTTCAGTAGAAAACAAGAATACATTAAAACATCGAGTTTGAGGACCGATTTAAACCACTCACAAGTGTGGGTGTTATATTGCAGTAGAATACAAAAATACATTGAAACATGGAGTTTGAGGACCGATTTAAACCAACAGCAAGGATGCTGTTGAGACCACTCACAAAAATGAATGGTTTGTTCCAATCGATTTAAAAAAAAATACGTTAACATTTCAAGTTTAAGAACCGATTTAAACAACATACAAGGATGCTGTTGAGAACTCACAAAAATGAATGGTATTTGTTCCAATAGATTTCAAAAAATACGTTAACATTTCAAGTTTAAGTCAACCGATTTAAACAAACGGTAAGGATGATGTTGGGGCCACTCATAAATGTGGGTGGATTATTTCAGCAGAATACACAAATACGTTAACACTTTGGGTTTGAAGACCGATTTGAACCAACAGGAAGGATGCTGTTGGGGTCACGCACATGTGCAGGTGGTTTATTTCAATGGTATTCAAAAATAATTTAAAATATCGAGTTTAAAAACCGATTTAAACCAACAGTAAAGGATGCTACGTTCTAGGAATGTTTCAAATACTGACTGGAAATCCCTTACCGAATGGGGGTGTTAGTTTGTGGGGGCGAGCCATCATTCACGTCAAACCGACGATCAAAGTCATTGTTTACAAAAAACATTTACGAAGTTTTGCAGATTTTGTTTTGATTTGCTTTTTAAATTGAGATATAATTTATGTCATACCTACTCATATCCTCTCTACAGAATATATAAATAATTTAATAATGTATCCCAGTGACTATTACTCTTATAGACTTTGATTTCTATTACATGTCACATTCTATTATTGCTTCAATTCTGGAAAAAGAGCTGTTAGATAATCAAAGTTCACAAAATTTTTGCGCGCCGATCGGAGTGGTAAGCGTGAACTGCACTATTGGCAATTCGCGCCAGGATCGGTGAGATCCTCTTTGGCGAAGTAAAAAAAATTTTTTTTGCCATACTATTCTAGTACCTCCGGTTAAGGCCTGAAAATGATATAGGAAATCATATTCCATGAGGAATTCGAGTAAAATGGGTAAAATAACTAATAACATGAATGTCCCACGTCCATAAAACCAGTCCCATTAGGTTTCTGAGAAAATTTCCTTTTCAAAACGCCCTTGATCTTGTCTGATTACCTCTTCAGGAGGAAGTCATTATTTTTTCCACCTTTGGAATCGGTTTTCCCCAGTTTGTACCTTTTCAAGCGTGTGGTTTCTGAATTTGGGAATGAATTTTTTGCGTATACATTCAATATAATATTCCTCTTCATTTCACCCGATGCATGAAAACAGTACGCCTTATCTTCTTGACTTGATGTCAATAGATAAATTTTATGCACTTATGCAAAACTTGTCGATTTATAAGAAGAATCACGACTAACTTATGAAAAAGGAATATTTTCATAAAAAAAACTTTTTGCCGACATAAAATTCAAATTATCATGAAAAAGGCTGCATTTAAAAAGAAGATCACCAAGAGCATGTTGAGTTTATATGATCTGAAGAATCCTATTGTTTTATTATCATGTGCTATTTCCTACAAAAACCTCAAAATGTTATAATCAGAATATTATTTTTTGGAATCTGTTTTATTTCAAGTTGCTCCATATTAGAATATCTTCTATTATAATTCGTATGACTTACGGAGTTTCCAGAGAAAAAATGCAAAGGAAAAACATTGTAAACATTTCTAGAACGTAATCGAAACATGCATTCATTTCCAATTCACCAGAATTTCTCAAACATAAACCTACAATTAGTTTTGTTCATAGAGGCTGTCGATTTGTGCCCGTAATTGTATGTCTCAGAATTCGATACTGAACATTAATTCTAACACCGCAATTAGACAACACTAATGTCTAAATGGAACTCATCATGTTTCCTCGCGTTTCTCAACGCATAATTGGAGTCTTCATAAGGCCCAAGGACGGCCTCACCTCGTGAAATTTCTGGGTAAATTCATGCTCCAAGGCCGACCTCCAACACGAGGAAGGATTATTTGAGCCTTCAACCCTCGTTCGTATGTTCGTCATTAAATCAATCACCTCCGGATCCCCTCTGCTGTTCGTTGGAAATCTGTTCCTAGTCAACAAACTCCGTCCCACGAGGAAAAGTCTCACTTCTGCGGTGCACCAACCGTGTTATTGTTGTTGTTTTCGTTGCGTTGCGAGTCGAGTTGATGGAACACCTTCATAATCGCCTTAATGTATATAATTTCGAATGGTGGAGCGGCAGCGACGCCGATGACGGTAACGCGAACATGGTAGCTCTCCAACAACGTCAGCCCGGTTTGGATGATTCAATTTGGGCTTTCAACTTACTAGAATTGAATTGGTTTTGGCGTCTAGAAAGTTGATCGTTGCTAAACTTTTTCTAACCGCTTTCAAGTCAACTGAAAGCCGACCCCTTTGTTCGGGATGGAATTGGACTCACTCATGTGTAATGCCTCCACTTAGTCGTACATGAAAGCTCGCGAGCGATAAATGAAACCACGTTCCTTGAATTATGAATATGAACGATGAATACGTTGTTCGGTGGTTCGTGCGTGTAGTGATGTGCATACATATGTATACACAGCACACGAACGCACCCACGTCGTGTCATGATGAGATGAATAATTCCTAAACTGGGTTCATTCGCACCGGCATCACTTGCCGTCGGGAGGATATCAGCATCAACTTCGGGTGTGAGGATTGAAAGAGGTTTTCGGCGAAATTCAGTTTTGGCTTTTAAAGGACGATTTGTCGGAATCATGTGAAAGAATGGGATAAGGCACGATATAAATGGTTGCAAGCAAGAGAAAAAAAACACGTTCCGGGCGGTTGAGATGCCTTGTGCTGTGCGTGTGCCGTTTTGGACGCTGTCAAGAGGGCATTAAGCAGAGGAGATTCACTTCCTTTTAAGTGACTCATCAATTTCATGCAAGATTTAGATGGACTGAGTCTTTCCTGACGATGAAATTTAATAGTAGGCTATAAATGGGATTGTACTGTTGGCTGGTTCTTGAGGAGGAGGAAACTTAATGATTGCAATGAAGAAAGTCAAATTCCCTACATAGAAGAAATACTGGGAGATGTGTTGAATTGAGACTCCCATATCTCCAATCTTACATGACCATAGCTAGTCTTGTTTGACAATGATGTACATGTACATGTACTGATTAAATCCTACTACAATTTATGGTGAAATAGCGTTTAGTCAGAGTAAAGTTCATGTCAAAGCTATTTAAAAAGTATACAACCCGCAAGAAGGCCATTATTTTTTCCAAGTTTACTCTTTTTGCTCGCAGGGATTAGACATATATTTTCGCATAAAATCTCTAGACGTGTCTAACTTCTGGCTGTATTTTATTACACGTTATTTGGCTC
The DNA here is from genome assembly GCA_024533555.2 of Aedes koreicus. Classification (NCBI taxonomy): domain Eukaryota; kingdom Metazoa; phylum Arthropoda; class Insecta; order Diptera; family Culicidae; genus Aedes; species Aedes koreicus. The sequence continues at coordinate 153,599 of JAHHFK020002049.1, read as the reverse complement.
GCAATTGAAGAAGGACTAACTCGTTCACTAGAATGGATGTTGATTCCAACAAACATAAGATTTTTTTCGGTTGCAAACTTTTATTATGCTACCCATTTGCTTTGGCATCATAGCTTTTCGTTTTCCGGTTGCTGCAGCCTCTGGTCTTTGCTTAGAAGGTGACCTTCGATCTTCTTATTAATGTAAAACATATGAATTAAGCACTAGTCAGTTTGCATCGATTGAAAATTAATTCCACTGTAAGGGCCAGTAATGAGATAAATTTGCAATTCGGTCGGCCGAGGATAGACGACGCCGATCTTTGCCGCGTCAATCTCGCTATGGTGGCGTGGTGGTGCAAAGGCAAGGAAAATTGTAGAACCATTTCATGGCGAACAGACTGCGCAAAATAGAGGACTTTCAAGGTTGTTTGAGAAAGCTTTTTGGCGAATCTTTGTAAGGGTAGCAAAATTGCTTCGCAACCAGGGTCCGTAACTATCTTCCGCAGCACGCACGGGAGCGTCGAGAAAAAGTAGGTAGTAACTAGGGAAAAGAAGAAAAAATCTCTAGCTTGTAAAGCAGAGCACAGAAAAAGGATGGGGGCAGTACGATGTTTCGTATTAGCTGTCGTTTCGCAAGGAATATTGCAGGCAAGGCTATTTTGTTGGAACTTGAGTAGCATGTTTTCTTTAGAGTTTTCTGATTTGTTTTCTTCAACTTATCCTACTAACCTCTTCACAATTTGAAAACAGCTTTGTCAGATTATACCCGAATATCCAGATTTTCTCAAAAACACAATTTGTCAAGCTTGACGATGACGACAATGATGATCACACCTCCAATTACTACAACACTATAGACAGGAAGTTTTATCGTTAAGATAAAATACTAATCAGATTACTAAACAAAACCGAACTGGTACAGTTACAGTGACCGTCACAAACATATAACCACCTACAATAAATATACATTTCAAAAAGAACTTTTTACTTTTTAAGTGAGCCCAGGATTTTGATTATTTTTCTCGTGAAACATAAACCAGGATTTTATATTGCCTTAATGGTATCGAAGATTTTTATTACAGATTTTACAAGTTTAAAGTTAAAACGCATTTGTGTTGGTATAACATAACAAAATATCCACTTTATGTTCGAAAAAAAAAACAAGTAACATCAAATAAATAGTTAATATGACCTCCCTTTACTTCAATGACCAACTTCAACCGATTTGGCATGCATTCCACCAAATTAAGGTACTGGGGATTCAAAACATCCCAAGACTTTTGCAGCGCTGCAAAATATATTTGTTTGTTGGAAACACCGGTTTTCTCGCCACAATAATCGAGGATGGCCAACATATTTTCAATGGGGTTCAAATCGAGGCTCTAGATTGGCTATTTAAGGGGTTGTATGTGACAAGAACGGAAGAAAGCACGTGTTTTCTTTGTTGTGTGCTTATGATCGTCATTCCGCTGAAACGTGTAGTTATTTTCCAGTCCCGTTTTGAGCAACGACTCTTCTAAATTTTCACACAGAATATCGACATACTCATCGGCGGTCATAATGCCATTGATTTGGTCCAGATTCCGTACAGCAAACCATGAGAAACAGCTCCAAACCATTAAATTTCCTTCACCGTGTGTCATGGTTGGTTGAAGATGTCTGTCCTGTAGCTCTTTATCACCTTTTCGCCATACTCTTAGACGTCGTTTCTCGTTAAACAGTTCGAACTTGATTTATCCGACCAGACAACACGTTTCCAAAACTCCTGCGGCTTGTTGATATCATTCTTTGGGAACATTAGTCGTTTTGCTGGTAAATGTTACCTTCCGAGTAAAATGGCTATTCAAACCGTATTCAGCAAAGCGTCGTCGAGTGGTTCAAACAGAAATCGACCGATTCAACCTTTTTCTTTCACTGCTCTGATGGTGATGCGTGGATCTTTTTGATCTCCGGGATTATCCTGGTATCAGCTCGTGCATCACTTTTGCGCTTTCGAACCTCCTCCAGATTGGTTGGCAGCACTTATATGTAATTTATACTTCAAATTTATTATTATAATATAATTCCACCCCCGGTGGAACACAAAAAATTTTCCCTCCCCCCCCTTTCCTCTCCCCCCCCCAGCGGCCACCGTTTTTCTCTCTTCCACTTCTTCCCATTTCTTGTTACCACTTGACATATTCAAGCTTAGGTCACTCATTCTCAATATTCTAAAGAGTGTATTCGATAAAAATGGCACACAGAAAATCTTCTGTAACTTTTGAATCGTATGAGTAAAAAACCTAGAAATTTGAGTAGATCTTATCCATAGTGTATTATTTACATCTGCTAAGTTTCATAGTTATACATTCAATAGTTCCAGTCATGTCGTCGAAACAAGAAATTGTCCGTGAGAAAATTGTGTGCACTCACAATCAAAATCCAGGGGCGTCCCACCGGTGGATTGCTAAAAGGCTTGGAATTGCAAATACAACTGTGTCTCGTGTAATAAGAACCTTCAAGGAGCATCTGAGTGTCCAAAGGAAGGAAGGGAGTGGTCGTAAAAGTGGTCCAATGGACAGTAAAATGGCCAGGAAAGTCGTACAACAATTCAAGAACCGTCCAAACATGTCAATTCGAGATGTCGCTAAAAAGTCTAAGGTGTCAGCCGGTTTTGTGCAGAAAACCATGAAGCGTGCTGGGTTACATGTTTACAAAGTGCAAAAAGCCCCAAACCGGAATGAAAAACAAAACATCACTGCGAAAACCCGCGCCCGGAAACTTTACACGAAGCTGCTCACCAAATTCGGTTGTATCGTGATGGATGACGAAACATACGTCAAGGCCGACTTCCGTCAACTTCCTGGGCAAGAATATTTCGTTGCCAAGTCGAAGTTCGATGTTCCGGAGGATGTTCGAAAGAAGAAACTATCGAAATTTGCAAAGAAGTTTCTAATCTGGCAGGCGATTTGCGGATGTGGTGAAATAAGTGCTCCCTTCATCACTTCCGGAACAATAAAGGGTGCGATTTACACGGAAGAGGGCCTTAAGAAGCGTCTCTTGCCATTCATTAAGAAGCACAAAGGATCAACTCTGTTTTGGCCTGATCTAGCATCCTGCCACTACGCTCGAAACGTATTGGAGTGGTACCGAGCCAACGGAGTCAATTTTGTGCCAAAGGATATGAACCCACCAAATTCACCGGAACTTCGTCCAATTGAAAAATTCTGGGCAATTATGAAAACGGAACTTCGCAAACATCCCAAAACTATAAAAACAGAGCTAGAATTGAAGAAAATTTGGGTAAAAACAACAAAAACACTGGGAAAATCGGTTGTACAAAATTTGATGGGTGGAGTGAAAAGGAAGGTGCGGGCATTCGGGATGGGAGACGAAATTGAATAAAACAAATGTTGTAAATCAAAACTTAATAGTAGTTCTTCATTCCCTGAAAATTTCAAGAAAATCCGATAATCAGTTTAATTTTAATGAGTATATATGTGTGTGCCATTTTCATCGAATACACCCTTTATAAGCACGATTCATAGAAGCATTCTTCGGATGCGATGCAATTCGGTAGCGATCACCTAATAATATATTCTTCATGAAGAATAGGCTGCTGCTTATTCTTCACGAAGAATATTTTGTTGGTTGGTTGGAACCGAATGCTTAGGTAGCTTAGCTGGAAGGATAGTGAAATCGAATATTTTTTGCGTCCAACTGCATATGGGATGGCTATGTGGCATTACAGATATCAAATAATCTTTAGGGTACATGTACCAGTTATTGCCATACATTCCTATTATGGTGTGTTCTCATATAGTCTGTGGGAATACCATACCAACACACGGCAATCTGGTTATTTAGCCATAACTACACACTACCAAAATGTCATGTAAATTTCTGTCCCCTGAGACCGACACATGCAAGCGTCCTTTAGCACATAAGAATGAGTTGAAGGAGAGGAAAAAATAAATTCAATCAAACACATCTTTCGTCGAATTGCGTATGTATCAGTTTCAGGAGACATAATTTTACACGAAATATATCTTTACGTTCCCCGACTTTTTACAAACCTGAATTACGTCTCATGTAAAATTCATAATTTCTAAGTGTGTAGTACATCTACTATACACTGAAGTCAGTTATTACGGTTTTTGCACGGTTTTTTTGCGCGGATGTACCTAAAAATCGCTTTTTACGCGGTACGTTTCAAAGCGATTTCGATTTCTAACGAATCGCAAAACACCACAACTTTAAACAGCATGTGGTAGAGGAATGTTTGCTCTATCATAAGGTGTTGTTGGATTGCGTGGTAGTCTTGTGGCTTGTGACTGATCAACGATTATAGCCATTGCTTACAGGCCTAGATCATAAATTACTCGAGAAGAAATCATATAGCGTACAGCGTACCATTTCTAACACCATGGTTTTTGTTGGTCGGTTTTACGGTTTTATGCGGTTTTTACGCCTATCACAGGAGTCGCGTATAAAGCAACCCAGTGAATTTTATATATGTGTCTCAGAATTTTTCAACAGTGTGTAGGCTTATTGTCTATCAATAACAATAAACTTGTATTTTTTATTATGGCATTAGAGTGATCATTTTCGTGGTAGGGTGGCCCGAACAACATTTTTTTAAATAACTTTGAAAATTATTACTCTGGAACCAGTGTACCGATTATTGAATACCAAAAGGAAAGCTATTTTGATCTAGTTTTTAGAAAAAATGTAAACATAATCATATACAGCAGAAGTTCGCTAATTAGGGGGGTTCAGTCATGCTTCAAAACATGATGTCAAAACTTTGATGATGTTTCGATGTCATTTTTGTCGATGGATCTTTCAATGTTTGTGGCATATATTGGAAAACAAGATAAAAAACACCTTACGGACATAATTAAAGTTTATGTATCTTACGAGCGGAGCAAAATATAAAAACAATGTTACATATTTCGTTTCTTCAACTTTGCTTCCCGCAAATTAGATCGTAGGGATTTCAGGTTTAAAGTCTGTAACGTGTTGTTTTGGACGAATTGGATCACGTTATCAAGCGGCATCAACGCGGTTGCAAAATCAATTTCACTCGTTCCTCGTTTCCACCGACTAGGACCCTTCCGTCCACGAACTCCACGGTGGTAACTAACCATTCTTCCTCCGTGCAGGTTGAATTATAAATTTTCAGTACTAAGCTAACTATTTTTTTATCTTTTAACACTTCGCTGTCATTGTGACGGTCTTACCATCGATAAGCATCTAGTAAGTGGACCTCAAGCCAAAGCTGGATTTGCTCGTCGGCTGTGTATGTCCCAGTTATGCTGTGAATCGATACTGCAAAAGATTTTTCATCTGCAAAATGAGACTCCGCCCGCTCAGGCATGCTCCATTTGTAACATGAAAACTTATCGAACAACTTCTTCCAAGAGATTTCAAAAGTAACCTGGCCATACTTTAGCAATCCAATCAATAATCTGCCGTAACAATACATTTTTCAGTCGTTATTCAAGAGACAAGTCCTCGTCCTCCAAAAAAATCTTCAGCATCAGTTTTCATTTGTATATAGTTTTGATTGCATTGATCACCGACTGATCCCTTGGCTGGCATTCTGCTGTAATGTTTGGTGCACTAAGCAGCTGCTGACACCAACAATTTAGCAAACAAATAAATGAAAACAAACGTTTGTCGATGCCCCCCAATTGGCAAATGCCGTTCGCTAATTGGGTTGCAGTCACCCCCCAATTAGCGAACGGCTACTGTATTGTGATTGAGTGTTGAAAAAAAAAATACTGTTAGTTTTTTACGGTTTTCATGGTTTGTAGGCAGACATGCACAGAGACATGATGTCTAATAACAAACGACACGATAAGTATTTCCTTAAAAAGCCAAATTATTTAATGAGAAACAATGAAAAAAGTTTTTCATCGCTACATATTACCACCAAACATGGCACTTAAACATTAAATGAGGAAAGTTCGAGGCATCAACGTGAAGTTTATAATGTTCGTTGCATGTTTACCAAATATTTTGATACCATTTTCTCATCCTGAAGATGAATTCAAGGAGATTTGACATGTTATCGACAGAGACTGTTTCGAAGGTTTTTAAGGAGATTCATAAGTATGCCGCATGTTTTACTCTACTAAAACCCATAATGCGGCAGCACAAATTACATGAAAATTCAAAAAGAAGTGCAATGGTGATAAGATCAAGAGTCTACTACCACATTCATATTCCAGACACCTCTGGGGAAGTGTAAGAAGGGTCAGCTCTTGCCTTAGGTGGAGAAATTCCGGTTTTTCGTTTTATTTAGTGACTGTTACAGTAGATTTTAATTTTTCTGTAGTATTTACCTGTAGTATAACAAGTCTTATTTCAGTTCAGTCTCAATTCAGTATCAATAAGAGTAGAATAAGAGAGAAATAAAACAATATAACGATAAAAAAATCTTCAAAACCAAGCAGACTTAATTTAACTTTGAATCCAATACATCAACTACCTTCGACAACAGGGATTCATTTGCTTTCAGCATCATAAGAGCCTTATTAGTTTTGCTACTACTTGGCTGCTCATCCCCACTATCACTACGAAACTGCCGAGCCACATCGGGATATAACGAAATGAAATGCATTTTAAAATTGGCGACCACAAACGTATTCAGCTCATAATCACATCTTCTATCATTGTTTTCTGCCAGGGAGCGGTATTTAATCGCACCACTAGCTTCCGTCACTTCCCAAATCACACCACTAAGCTGCTGTTTCCAACTTTGCCGTTCTTTATTGTGACGAACAACTTTCCTGGTTTGCGTCGAAGAATAAACGCGTTGCATCTTCATTCTTCATTCTTCATGAAGATCAACGCATGTGAAGAAGAGTGACAAGACCGAAAAACACTCGGGTCAATCAAACCACTCTGCTAGTCACGATGTGAACGAGTCAGAGCCGAAGAGCATGAAGAACGAAGCCTCAGTTTGGCATTGCCACTAATATTCTTCTCAGCCGGGCTACTCACCGCTGTATGCTTTTACGTTGGTATGCTCTTCATTAGAGAGGATTGGTTGTATATCGATGCTTCGAAGATCTTCGCACACGATGAGTGAATAAGGGGAAAATGATGCGAATATCAGCAAGCCTGATTGCAACATTCATCTGACAACACGGTCTACATGAATAAAACTTAAACTAAACAAAGATATTCGAACTTAGCTATCGTTGTCTAAAACTCTTAGTGCTAATACAAAGTGGATCGTTCTGACCATAATCGGTGCGTCTAAAACCTAGCCTAAGGAAATCGGGGAAAGACATTAATGTTGAGTTGTGCCAAGATACTAGGTGAATCTATACAACCGATTAGCACTTTTTTGCACAAATAAAACTCTTTCCAGTTGTCTCCTGCGCAATGTGTCCATTCCAAGCAGCCGGCAGCGATTCTGATATGGAGGCAGATCGGTAGGATCACGCCATGGCAGAAACCTCAGCGCATAGCGAACAAACCGTGACTGAACAGTTTCAATCCTTCATGTCCAGATTCCAGTATACGGACTCCACACCACAGCAGAATACTCCAGAACGGATCGTACCAACGAGTAGTACAACGCACGCAAACAGTATGGATCACTGAATTCATGGGCATTTCTAAAGATAAATCCCAAGTTTCGGTTAGCTTTAGAGATTACAAATGAGTAATGCTCTCTAAAGGTGAGTTTCGTGTCGAAATGTACTCCAGGGTCTTAGATCACAGACACTTGTTCCATGTGATTGGATCTTTTTTGCGAGTGAATGAGATCACCGAGCATTTGTTCGTACAGATGGTTAGCGTTGATTCCACACCATTACGTAAACACGTCAACGGAGTCTATTGAGTTCCTGACAGTCATCGATTGAGCTAACAATTAGATAGATTTTCAAATCATCTTTATACAAAAGCTGGCACCCTCGTGAAAGTACAGCGATGTGTGATCGTTAAAAAACAGGGAAAATAACAGCGGGCCATGGTTGCATCCCGGAGGAACACCGGAGAAGTTTGAAAAATAGCTAGACTGGGCTGTCCCATCTTTCACAGCCAAGCGACGATCTATCAAGTAGGATTTTAGCCAGTTGGCGAAGTTTGGTGCAGCTCCCATCCGCTGTATCTTTGCCAGAAGCAGGGCATGATCAACGCGATCGAAAGCAGCCTTCAAATCTGTATATACAGTGTCTGTTTGAGCCTCATTCTCCATATTTCGTATGCAGTATGAAGTAAATTCTGTGAGGTTAGTGACCGTTGACCTCCCGGCAAAAAATCCGTGTTGATTGCACGACATGTGGTTTTTGGCTGCATGCACGGAAACAAATCTGCCCATAAAAATGTTAAAAACGACTCATGATATCATAAGCCTAGTGTATTGTCACTTTATGAAAATACACCATGATTTCGGCTCATGATATCATGATTCATGATCGGGGGCGACCCAGGCGTAGTGGTTAACATCCATACCTCTCACGCCAAAGTCACGAGTTCGAATCTCACCCCCGGACAAGTTACGAAAAATACCCAAAAGAGGTATTTGAGTGACTACGACGGGAGATGAACCAGCCCGAGGCTGAAAATCTCGATAATCCAGACAAAAAAAAAAAAAGATTCATGTTCGCGTAACGCACCCGAAGTGTTACGAATTATTCTGCTGAGAGAGAATCGTGAATCAGAATTACTAAGATCAAAACAAGCAGTGGATTGAAGGATAGATCACAATACGCTTTTTTCAGCACATAATTCAATCCACGGATCTGTTCCGCAAAATAAACTGTTGTTCAACGGTTATTCAAAAGAAATGCTTATTGGGAATTTGGGAAAGAAATTTCTTACCAGATTCTTTTGGAGCCTTCGCAGTAAGATACGATCTTTCGCAACTCTACAGAAGTGCTCCAAATCGCCTTCCTCTAGCTCGCAGAGCTCCTCGGCAGTGGCAATGCCGTGACTGACGATTATTATGATGGAGTAATCAACCAGCCCTGCACGGTCCAACATCGTTTCAAAATCCACTTCTGGAGCCTCAGGCAACAGAGGTCCATTCAAAGTTAAATATTCGATTTGATCCATACTGATGAAAATGTTAAAATTCAGTTTCGTATTAGTTTTAATTTCGCAAATTTAGAAATATAGTGAAAAAAAAAAACCCCCTTCCCCCGCAGAGGGGAGACCGAACCGGGGCGAAACAATTAGCCCCACCGGGCTGAGGGAAAAGGGTTATTTTGTGGGAAAAACACCGACCAAAAAATAAAAAAAAGTCGGCAGCAAACAACTTTTTTTTTAAAATTTTTGCCCCCCCATTTTTCTCACTTAAAGGGTGATACGGTCAAAATTTGGTCAAGGGAAAACGCGTGTAAATCGGTGAAAACGTTTATTTAAAAAATCAAATTAAATTTCTTTTTCAAGTTCAATTAGTATAAAATTCAGGAAAAATATTCAGTTAGGCTTCCGCTTTTCCAAATCCGAATTGCCGGGCCTTACGCTTGACCCCTGCCATCAGATTTTGTACAGCCACCTTGTCCACCTTCTTCGCCGCAGAAAGCCAGTTTGCCTTGAACTGCTGCTCGTCCTTAGCAGTTTTTTGGTCTTCTTTAGGTTCCGCTTGACAATAGCCCAGTATTTCTCAATTGAGCGGAGCTCTGGCGTGTTGGGAGGGTTCTTGTCCTTGGGTACCACCTGCACGTTGTTGGCGGCGTACCACTCCATGGCCTTTTTACCGTAATGGTGGCAAGATGCCAAATCCGGCCAAAACAGTACGGAACAACCGTGTTTCTTCAGGAAAGGCAGCAGACGTTTATTCAAACACTCTTTCACGTAAATTTCTTGGTTGACAGTCCCGGAAGCTATGAAAATGCTGCTTTTCAAGCCACAGGTACAGATGGCTTGCCAAACCAGATATTTCTTTGCGAACTTTGACAGTTTCGTGTGCTTGAAAATATCTGCTACCTTTCCCCTTCCTTTTGCCGTATAAAACTCCTGTCCCGGAAGCTGCTTGTAGTCGGCTTTGACGTAGGTTTCGTCGTCCATTACCACGCAGTCAAACTTCGTCAGCATCGTCGTGTACAGCCTCCGGGATCGCGCTTTGGCCGTCGTATTTTGTTTATCATCGCGATTTGGAGTCACTACCTTCTTGTAAGTCGATAGTCCGGGTCGTTTTTTGGCTCGATGCACGGTTGTAGACGATACACCCAGCTTATTTGCGGCATCTCGGAGAGATAGGTTAGGGTTTCGCTTGAAACTACCGGCAACTCTCTTTGTCGTCTCAGCGGCTTCCGGTTTTCGATTTCCCCCCGATCCAGACTTCCTGGCTGTCGACAAACGTTCCCCAAACACTTTAATTACATTTGTAACGGTTGATTTGGCAACTTTTAGCGATTTTGCCAACTTTGCGTGCGAGTAGCTCGGATTTTCGCGATGCGCGAGCAAAATTTTGATACGCTGCTCTTCTTGCTTGGACGGCATTTTGACAACTGAAGAGTGAATTCCAAAATCAAAATAGGAGCAACATTCTACACACACACACCTTCAAAATGAGGGGTGTTCAGGTTTTTTAAATGCAAAATTGAAAGAAATACGTCAAGTTGATATTGACCAAATTTTGACCGTATCGCCCTTTAGCTCCAAAACATCCTTTTATTAGGGTCCCTCGAGAAGACACCATTCGCATTGTGAAACGAGAAATAACCTGCATATTTTTGAATGCCCAGCTGTTGTTCTGGTGCTAAAAGAATAATATAAAATTGATGAAACTCTGGTTTAGAAGAAGTACGCAGATACAGTATGTACGATTAGAGTGATGCAAATTTAGACATTGTTGTTCTCTTATAACTAAACGATTTCAAATTAGGTTCCTATAAGCCTACCAAAATTTGAACTCATTTAGTTTGAAATGTTTAATAATAAACAGCTATGTAGATTAATTTTTTTTAATTATTGCAACGCCTCGGCTAGATTTTTAATCATGAAGTGGTCGGTAGGCTCCATACTCATTCGACATGATGATTGAAAATGTTCTGCAAGATGTACACAGAGAGCTAGCAGTTTTTTTTGAGTTGGACCAAAAATGCATAATTAGATTTCCAAATATGAGGAAATATGAATGTCAGATTGTGAATGAGCCCAGATCTAGTTGTACGAGTGAGAAAAAAATCTTTGGGAAGGTAGAACAATCACAAAACAAAAAATAAGAACCCTTCAATTGAGGTTTTAGATCCACATCTGAAGAATGGATGGATACACACCTACTAAAACTAGCAGCTAACTTTTTTTTTAGGGTTTACTGGCAGGACTCTGAAAAGAGTAGAAACCTCTACAACACAACACCGAATAATTCATAATTCTCAAGGATCCACGGCTGTTTCTTCAAATGTATTTTTGTTATTTTGTTAGTCAGTGTTACGTTTACAAGTTTAATAAGGCGTTTCGTTATTTCTTAAGTCTATTGTAGTTTAGTCCGTTGATGTGTCATTTATGTACTCCGATAGTCTTCCGAAGCAGTTTTCTCGAACCAAAAATAATAAGTTATTGTATTGATCCTTGTGAATTAGAATGATATAGTTTAACTCTTTTTGAAGCATTCCATCAGTCGTGCAAGGATCATGTCATCCATAGAGACGCTGTTGTAACTGCCTCAAAAGGTGCTACATTTTCAAGTTTGCTTTCATCAGCTTTATTAAGCTTTATTAAAGTTTCCAGCTTCCAGCTTTATTAAGCTTTATTAAAATTGTATGAAAGCCACTAGAAATCAATTTGGTTTTATTATGGCACCAGGATGTGCCAATAGGTGTCTTACTTTAGTCAGGTTTATAAGAACCTATACAGCTTGTTTACAACGATCTCAAAACCATGTTTTCATAAATTTCTTTTACTCCTATCAAAAGCTCTATTTCGACTTTATGAACTCGTAAAATGCTGTTTTGAAATCCCGCTTTAGGACTCATCCATATTATATTATAATGGTCAGTTGAAAAAGCATTTTAAACCGATTTCGCCTCCAGTAAATGCGTTAAACGGTAAAATGGCATTGAGGGTATTAAAACTGCAAAAACATGACCAAATAGTTTTATTGTAATCATTGCGAAGATAAATTGGCTTTTTACCAAAACTGTGATTTTTACCAATCGCCATATTGAATTATAAGAAATAATTGAAATGTGGCAAAATAAAGGCACCAAATTTTAAGTGTAATGCAAATGAACTGTAGATCGGAGATCAATTTCGGGATTCTTTTAGATAACCTTATTGATTTCCTTAAATTTTCAGGAAATTCATGAATAATTTGTCGAATATATTTGTTTTAATTTTTTTTTTGTTGTTGTAAACTCGCAAAATTCCGAGGCGTATTAATTTTTGGCTCTTATTATACCAACATTCACCATAAAATTAAATGCGCATATGATTTAGAACATGATACACTGTAAAAAAAAACTCAATTTGTTTTGGTTACCTTGCTTTCAAACAAAATTTCCCGCAACATTAGAACTTTTCTCTTAGATATTATTTACTGCTAAATGCATCAGAAGAGAGTTGAACAAAGCAAAACCTCGATATCACAATGAAGTTTGACATCTGTGGCCATTTGGCTTTATGCTGGTTTGAATGGCAGCCAATAGGTTTTATGAAGGTTCTCAAAATCTTTATAGTCTTATAAAGGTTTTATTAACTTGTTTTCATAACCGTCTATAGAGTGGGCCACTTTTTACAAATTTCGGATTTAAAGAAGCAAAGAGGAGGTGTTGGGAGACAGAACAGTTTTGAATGAAGTTTTATCAACAAAGCCGAGAGGAGTGCTATACGGCTGGAATAAAACTAAAATTGTTACTTGGGATGTTCATGTCTAATATTTTGTATGGTGTCGTTTCGTCTTTTGGTCTTTTTGTTGTTAAGTTTGTCAGTGTTACGTTTACAAGTTAAAAAAGGCGTTTTACTGATCCTCATCCAAATCATCGATGTCTTATATCGTTTAATTCACCTATCACTTTGTGCGCCTTAGTCGGCTCTTGTCTTTTGCGTTATTCAGTTAAATTCTATAGCCATTGCACAAAAGTTTACGTTTAAAGTTCTGTCCAGTTAGAATCCGGAATCACTTATTATGTTGCAGCGGCACGGAAAGTGTTCTGTGTGCCAGCCGTAAACGAATATGGCTCAAACCTAGTGTTGGGGCAATTTGACCTAAGACTTAAATCCATTGGACCTTTTTGTTCGGCTTTTATGTTTTGAAAGTGTGTAAAAATAAGAACACCAGAACCATCTTCAGTAAACCTCCACGGAAACCTTGAAGAAGTGTCAAAACAGCTAGGAAAAGTCTATAAAAGATATGAAAAATGTGGGATGTTCAATAGATGAAGAACAATTCAGAATATCTGGCAAAAGTCCGCACGGATTTTCGAAAATAGTCTACTGGAATTTCTGGAGAATGTTCATAAGGGCATCTGTACTGCCTTCTATGGATTATTGGCTCACTACACACTACCAAAATGTCATGTAAATTTCTGTCTCCTGAGACCGACACATGCAAGCGTCCTTTAGCACATAAGAATGAGTCGAAAGAGATGAGAAAATTAATTCAATCAAACACATCTTTCGTCGAATTGCGTATGTGTCAGTTTCAGGAGAAATAATTTTACACGAAATCTTTCTTTACGTTCCCCGACTTTTTACAAACATGAATTACGTCTCGTGTAAAATTCATAATTTCTAAGTGTGTATCCATAAAGATTGCAAAGATTGTCCAGAATGGATCATCTCAAAAAGAGAAGAAACAAAAGAGAACTCTCAAATAAAACACACCTGAAAAGGAAAAGAGGGAGGGGGGGGGGGGGGGGGGTCGGACAGAAAGACATGACAAACAAATATGAAGACTCTATCGAAAAGAGAACAATGCAATTCTTAAAGAGTGAGTCTTATTCCGAACCAGCAAAATATGGAGAGATATGACCAGTTGTAACATTTATGTATAATATATTTGCGCCAGGTTTGATTATTTTTTAACCTCGAGGTGTGTTTACTTTACCGTTATCCTCGTGAAAATGGTCATGTTCACATGCGGGGCTTATTGCATGTGAAAGTAATCTCGGAATGGGCGTGACTCTCCAGACATTCTGAAATGGGTTGTTGAATCTGCAATACAGCTCTTCTAATTCCCGGATTGAAGTTGCTTTCAATGGTCATTAAAATGATAGTTGCAAACAGATTTCTTCCATAACCACAGCCGGTGGGTGTTAGTTTGAACACCCACAAACACACCCCTAGCAGCACACTTGTTGCAAATCAGAAAAATTAACTTCAATGTGACCCAATTAAGTCACAATCAAGTAGCCGCAACCAATTATGACAGTTTTGTGTTGCTAGGAACGCACATACATCATCCATAAACATTTCATAGAATATTGGACAGTTAAGCGTAGATCATGTGGTTCAATGAAGGCATGTACGTATATCGCCTCCACTTTGTACTCATATTTGGTATTATGTACAACTTCGTGTAAGCTGGGTTGGCTCAACGGCTTGGAAGTGGCGGAATGCTGCTACGAAAGGACTCTATTTTCTTTGCTTCACCGGGCAACTAACAATCTTTCGTCTAGAACCCAAAACAGGAATCAAGAATGTAGCGAAACACTTTTAGATTCTTGAGGAAAACAGTCCGCATTCCTTGAGCTGATGATCATGACTAAAGTAACTCTAAACTGCAGATACATACCAGTTGGAATACACAGCTGATTTCATGTGATTGTATCGGTGAGAAAACTTTTAGAACTAGCTGACCTTATTGATATTGATATTAAATTCTGTAACAAAATTCTGTCACATACAGATTTGTATTTGCTTTCAATTTTTCAGTGATCAGTCACTGATCGATTCGTGATACGATTTACGATCACTAGCCACATCAAGGAAGATTCTAACAATTTGTCCATATATGAGCAATGTGGTCCTGAGCATTTGAATGAACTCGTTGGATTCCCATGTGATTTAAGGCGTAGAATTATAGGTTTGATAAATTCAATTGGCTAATTATACTCTAATGACCAATGTAAATCGGAACGCGTTCTTGAGATATTTGCTTAAGACTAATTGAAAATTCATTCTTTTATCAGCTTTTTGATTGTTTAAAGACCTAACCTCAAATTTTCTATTCTTGTTCCAGGTAAACAGCTTCTATTGGAATACTCCATCAATATCAACCAACCGTTTGGTTTCGTCCAGTTCGAAGTCTATTAAATAACACAGGTAAAAACACAATTGTAATATTTTCTTCATAAAATCGCATACTAGGTATCATAAAATTGCAATTAAACATCAATAGTCGTTCCTTTTGCACCCGTTCACAGATTTGTTTCCAATCTCACAAGTGAGAACTTTGTACGAAATCGACTCGACCTAATTGAAATGTCGTGCTCGCGTTGCAATTTTGAAATTCCAACGATCCCTGCGTGTACATCGCATACCTTTGAAATTTACATCGTTCGCAATGTAAAACTTTCCTCGCGGGCATCTAACCATCTGCAACTAGTTGAGCGAACTCGTTTAAATTGGCGGGAACCATTGAAATTTTAATCTATTTCAGTCCCTTAACGTTTCGGACGTGTTTGACGTCTGCTAGTACCGAAATTCAGAAGTCCCTGGTCCCGGTCAGAGAAATGATTAACGACCGAACCGGATTGCAGCTGATGGCTTCTGGTGCTGCTGCTGCTGCTGACCAATGTTGGGTGTCATGTTCTACACCCGTGCTCTTCGCGGGCATTCGATAGTGGCTAGAATACACAAAGTATTCTAGATGGAAGCCGAGAGGAGAGAAAAAAATCTGCACACCCACGTTGATAAAGGGTGTCTACGATGAAATTGCCACACACAAAATTGATTCGCAAAATTCGAGTTTTCATCCGATTGCCATCAAATTTTCAGGATTGAGAAATAACTATTAAACTTCATTTTACCATTTTACTCGTATTTTATTTACAGTCCATACGCAAATGCCCGCACCTTGGCCTTAACCCCGGCCATAAGATTCTGCACAACCTGTGAATCAACCGTTTTTTGCATGTAAACCCATACTTTCTTCAGTTCCTCGACTGTCTTCACTACCTTAGGTCGTTTAAGAAGGTGCTGCTTCATAATCGCCCAGTACTTCTCGATGGGGCGGAGCTCCGGAGTGTTGGGAGGGTTGAACATTTTCGGCACGAAATTGACCTTATTGTCCGCATACCACTTCAGCACGTCCTTGGAGTAGTGGCATGAGGCCAAATCCGGCCAGAAGATTGTTGGGACGTTGTGGGCCTTCAGGAGAGGAAGCAGCCGCTTCTGGAGGCACTCTTTTATGTACACCTGTCCGTTCATCGTGTCCTGGGTCACGAAAGGTGCACTCCGCTTCCCGCACGTGCAGATGGCTTGCCAAACCAGGAATTTCTTCGCAAATTTGGACATCTTCTGAGTGCGGACATGCTCCGGAACGCTGAACTTATCCTTGGCCGTGAAAAACAGGTTGCCGGGGATCTGTTTGAAGTCGGCCTTCACATATGTTTCGTCGTCCATGATGCAGCATTCAACTTTCGTCAGCATGTTGAGGTACAACTTCCTGGCACGGGTTTTGGCGGACTTGTTCTGCTTCTCGTCGCGATTAGGGGCCTTTTGTACCTTGAACGTTCGAAGCCCAGCCTTAGTTTTGGCCTTCTGGACAAAACTTCGGCTTAGGTGCAGCTTCTTAGCTACATCCCGAACGGAGGCGTTCGGATTTCGGTTGAAGGCCCCAACTACGCGGTTGTGATTTTTGGTGTTGTACGGAATACTTTTTCCTTCACTTCTGGGCTTCCGATCGGTGGTCAACCGTTCCTCGAACCGCTTAATCACTCGCGACACCGTGGAATTCGCGATTCCCAACGTTTTAGCGATGGAACGATGCGAGAGATCCTTGTTCTCGTGATGAATGCGCAAGATTTTATCACGCACGAGCTGTTCTTTCGACTCCATTTCCGCGAGTTTTGATCACAGGACTTTAAAACTTGCAGGATGTAAATAATGCACTATGAACTAAATCCACCCAAATTTTCATTAAATTCTACCCAACGGTTAAAAAGTTAGAGCAATTTCATAGTGTGGCAATTTCATCGTGGACACCCTTTAATCCAACGTGGTCCGCAATAAAAATCGCAAAAACGTTGAAAATCGCCAAATCAACCGTGTATGATGTGCTCAAACGTTTCAGGGAGCGAAAGAGCGTGGATCGAGTGCCTCAAGGTAAGCGTCGTAGTGGAACATATGACCGCAAGCTGAACCAGAAGGTGTTGAGAACCGTCAGAGCAAACCCTGGACTATCAGATAATGAAATCGCACAAAAAAACGCTGCTGCTCGCAGTACCGTTCGAGGAATTCGTTTGCGAGCAGGATTTCGTTCTTATCGATCCAGCAAGCAATCAAACAAAACATTGAAGCAAAGTTTCGTCACCAAAACTCGAGCTCGGAAATTGTACCAGCAGGTTTTGACGAAGTACCAAGGATGCCTGCTCATCGACGATGAAACGTACGTCAATGTTTGGTGTATAAGAGAATTTTTGGTCAAAAGAAAAGCAGCTTGCGTTTCAATAAATATCAACTACGTTCCAGGAAGAATGGTAATCAATTTGTTTTTTTGTAGTTTAATATTGCGGGGTTGTCAACAAACTACGTAGCACTACGTCAGATTGTTGAAGAAAAACGTCCACTTTTGGTTTTATTAGCAGAAAGTCACATTGTTGAAATTGAAGCCTTTGATCAGTTTTACATTCTGGGATATAATGTTGCTGCTTGTTTATCACATTCTAGAAATACTGGCGGTGTTGCTATTTAGCTATTTGAAGTGAGACATAACAAAATAAAACAGGCGCCACGTTCCTAGTTTTAATAAAGCTTCAACTCAGCTAATCCAACAGTCGATTCCATACGAATGTCGACAATCTTGAACATATTGTCTATCAATATATACCTGTCTAGCTAGATTTAAATTTAAGCGTGGTTACGGCTCATCATGTCAGAGAACGCATAGGAAAGGTGTTGCAGTCAAGAAGAAGGGGCTTATTACGGGGCTTATTACGTCACTTTCACTAGCACTTTCACATCACCTCACTTTTTTTATTCTGGTTATTCTTTATACTAGTATCACCGGGATCAAAAATGAACTCCGTGAGCTCAAAGTGATAGTGAAGTGAAAATCGTAGTAGCCCTCAGGAAATCTACGGTTTGCGTCACTTTTTTCGGTGGCGCGATGGTGCCGTGGCAACCATAATAACACCGAGTTCATTTGAATCGTCCCCTCGGTGAACTCTTCCATATTTTTTCACTTGGGTGACATTCGTAATAAGGTTTTTTGTTTTCACTTCGATTTCACCGTGAAGTGAAAACCGTAATAAGCCCCGAAGTCCCACATCATTATCACTGAGAAAATACCCCCACTAGACTGCAACAGCATTCAAGGCTCCAAGACAGGACGCCAGTTGGTTCACATCTGTAAAATCAGTGCATCAATGCCAGATATGTGACGCGACATTAAATAAAAATAGTCAACATGTGATACCAACACGACAGGATATGTTTTTGGTTGCCATGTCAGTGCTGATGGCGTAAGCCAACCCATTGCGACCAGATCACATATCCGAGGGAAGGGACCTACTTAAACCAGCAGCTAGCTATGAGAAAAACTGTAGAAGTAGAAGACGACCAGCATTTACATGGATAGACATTATACAACAAAATACGAATAAATTTGAAAACATGAGCTTTGAAGCATGGGGTCTTTTACCAAACCTCAGGGTCTTGCGGAGTCCATAGTAAGCACGACTTCCGACAGTAATGAGTCATCGAATTTCACTGCTGCAGTTGCTATCTGACGTCACAAATGATCCGAAGTACATAAATTCATCAACACCCTCAGAATCATCTCCGTCGATTATCGCAGTTTGGCATATGCGAGCTCTATCACGCTCGGTTCTTCCTGCTAACAGATACTTAATATTCGAAGTATTCGCCTACGACCAAGGTCCCACCAGTTACCCAATATTTCCCATGGTTACTCGTACCCTAGTTGGCACCACGGGGATGTAGGAATAGGAGTTAATGGACAAGAGATGGACTATTTTATACCTCCAGATACGCGAAGTGCAAAAAGTACGCATTGTCCAGCATTTACTAATCACCCATACAGTGCACAAGATCCATTTATGAAAGAGATGCCACTGTCTTTTTGAACCCTTTAGATCGAGTTCAACCAGTAGCTTTTAGCCAAAAATAAGCCGTTTCGTTAAAAATGCACACGCCAAGCTAAGGGTATGGAAGAGAGTCCGGAATTTATAACGCAAAGGTTGAACTAACCAAATTTTCAACCTTCAATTAAATTTCACCTATTTAATTAATTGAAATCGAAGGATAAACTAGATCACCCCTTTCTTTTAACTGTTATCGTCTTTAAGCCAAATCGAAGGTTCTACATTCATTTCCTTTAATGCCTTCTCAGAGGCAAATCCTGACAAACGCTTCAACGACAATGGCCCTTTGAAAAGGTCAAACCTTCGAAAGGATTTCTCACCCCGACTAATCCTGAAGATTTCCCTCCTGTTATATCGGATCATTCGGACGAGATAAAAAAAAGGTCCTCGACCTTGTTATACAACCGTTTTGATTACGGTCAATTTCCTTGACACAAAGTTCATTTAAGCGTATGCGTGCGTGTCTGTAGGTGTGTTTGCGGTTTCATGCAAACCATCCGGAATGGATTATAAATTTTCACCTCTGTCAATCCTCTCCAAGGTCCTTGAACTGAAAACACTCACCTGTGCTCCTCGAAGACTCTGAGGAAAATGCTGAACTCTGCAGTTCTACTGAATCGTATTTTACAGCCATCCGAGTGGCTTCCAATTGGAATCCAAGGTGGAAAACCACAAAAAAATGCGCATATTTTTTCTTATCGTATCACCCCGCATCATGGGCTTGGTCTCAGTTTTTCCCGTCCGTTAAGCTCTTTTGAAGAAATAAACGGTATAACGTGTGAAACGTTCACCTACTGTGGAAGGTAGAATTTTATATGAAACTGGAAACCCGGCGACATTGTGGGTGGGTTTGGGGAGTTCTGTGAGGCAACGAATGGAACGTGACAATGAGCCGTTGCCATTTATGCTGGTTTGATGTTCTTCCCGGCACAAAGACCTTCTCTTTCATGAGTTTGTTGCTATGGTTTCGGTCTTTGTATGTTCCCTGGTGTGGGTTTTCATGTTCTTCTCTGCGTTCAAATATTAACATAGATTTGCTTCAAATCCTCAAATGATCTGTATTTGACATAACCTTGTCAGCTTGTTTGATAAGTTTTCAAATATTGGGCACCCATCATAGGATAAGTGCTTGGATGTGTTACGTCTCATTGGATTCTGAACCGTTTCAAGTTGATGAATTGATTCAAAGAAAACCTCATCGTAGCATCTCACGTAAATTTACGTGTTTCAGCACAAACCACTTGGTCCAACCACAGTGTGAGAAAACTTTCCGCCCACCACTCGAGGTTCCATATCCGAACAGCACCGCCAGAAGTGCCTCGGCTGTAGTCCTGCTCCACAATGTCCCGGCTTATTTTTGGCTAAAAGCTGCGGTGGTTTCGAAAAAACTACCACTCAACTCAACTCGGTTTTTGTTTTCCTTTTTCCGAACTTTTCCTCGAGCAAAGGCGAACAGGAGCGAGCAGCGCGGGCCAAGCCAATTTAACGAGCTCTCGTCGTAACTTTTACGGTCGCATGCATGCATAAGTTTCTGACGGACATGGTCGGTTGACTCGATGTCGGATCATTATTTAACCAGGATACAAACTTTCACGACACGCAAGAACGGACCTGAAACGACGTAAATTGATTTTCCGTCATGCTGAGAGGATTCTATAACAAAAAAAATTAACGTCAAATCAAAACAACGACACTGTACCGAACGTGCTAACGAATCGATTTTGATTATCTCCTTCGAGCGAGGTACAGGAGCCGGATTTGTAAGCAAATTTGCTTTTCCACTCAGGCAACTGTAGAGGAAGCAACGAAATTCAGCAGACCTGTGCCCTCTGGAAAATTCATTCATCTGTAATGTATACATTTGCATAAATTTGTTCACAATGACGTAGGCATGACTTGTTCCATATCAATGTTGTTGTTTTTTCTGGGCTCTCGACAAATCCTATGTTTGAAAAGGGTTTTTGTGTTTGTGTACTTACTTTCGAAGAGTGAAAGAAGTGATGATTGTACGGAATCTAAGGTTCTGGTGCTTGCGGCAGATAGTGCGGAGTTTTGAATAATCAATGTTGAGGATCAAATGGGTACAGCAGAATTGAATATAAAGTTATCGTAGTAATCATAGTTATGAATTTGAATAAATTTGCCATGAACTACGTTCATAAAGCAGATTCGTCTACTGAAGCGAATCATTTAATCATTTCCCTAAAAAAAAAAGAAAATATATAGTGGAATATAGTGTTTCGTAACAACCGACAGTTTCGTGAATTTTTTAAAACAAAAAATATCTCACCATTCAGACTATGATTCAGGTGTCCTCTGCTGTAGGTTAGAGCTACAGAAAAAAAAACAAAAAAGATGTTTTTTTTAGTTTTAATAATTTTATTTGTATTTGTTTTTAATATGATATTTTACTCTCGTTTAATCAAAATATTTAATCATAGCCAAGACTCCTAACTTTTCCTCGAACATGACCCATTAGCTTCTGCACAGTGGTGTTTTCCACCATTTTGACCACTTTTGGCCAATCTTTTTTAAATTTTTGGATGTCGTCCGCTGGTTTTATGAATTTTCGAAGCTTTGCTTTGGTTAAAGCCCAAAAAGTCTCGATTGGCCGTGCCTCCGGGCATTTCGGCGGATTTATGTCTTTCGGCACGAAACATACATTTTGACTTTTGTTCCATTCTAAAGTGTCCTTTGCGTAATGACATGACGCCAAATCAGGCCAAAACACTACTTGACCTTCGTGCTGCCTGATCATCGGCAATAATCGCTTCTGGAGACATTCCTTAACGTATTTCTGAGCGTTAATCGTCTCCGTTGTGATGTACGGACTAGATGTTTTACCACACTCGCATATCGCCAGCCAAACCATAACCTTCTAACCGAATTTTTCGGTAAAAATTGCCTTCTCCGTTTCGGGGATGTCTTTGTCTTCGCTTACAGTATAGAATTGTGGTCCGGGAAGCGTTTTGTAATCTAGTTTCACATACGTTTCATCGTACATTATTATACACCCAGAATTTCTACACAATAACGAATTGTAGAGTTTGCGGGCCCGTGGTTTCACAGACGCGGCCTGTTTTGGGTCCCTTTTGGATTTTTTCTGCTTTCGGTATGTTTTTAGCCCAAGTCTTTTTTTTGGTACGCATGACGTTACTCGACGAGGTCCCTAGTTTTTTCGCAACATCCCGAGCGGAAGTCGCTGGTTTTCGCTTGTAGGCATCCCTGATCTTTTTATCGATATCCGGACTAACAGGACCGGATTTCCGACCACTCTTCGGCGCATCTTCAAACGTACACTGTTCTCTATATTTTCGAATCGCAGATCGTACCGCTCCGACGCTTACACCCTCTTCCTTGGCCAATTTTCTCAAGGAGAGTCCGCTCACAGTGCACCATTTGTGCACGATACTTTTTCGTTGTTCCGGAGTAAGACAGCGCATTTTGATAGGTAACATAAAACTGAGCACTTTTTTGATGCTATGTCATTCAGAAATGTGCAAACAAAAGGACGCAGCCAAAACATGTTGAAATATTTCATTATATTCAAAGTTACCGTTAAAATAAGATGTGCTTATACTTTCTGGAACAGTCGTTAGTTGTTGGCTCACCATGCCGAAAAAGTTGAATTTATTGCTGATCTCAATTAGACTTAACATTTAGTAGTACGATATCTCAGTTCAAGAGGCACATCAGCATATGATATCTTCATGGGTGAACTTAATGAATGTTTACCTCCTTTGTTTTGAAAAACAAAAGATGCTCTCCTGTCGAATCCCATTTTTTCTTTACTTTGATATGCCAATTTGCGGCAACCATGCGTTTCAATGTGTTTTCGGTCGAATGGAATAAACGGACCAAGAATGAGAATAAGAAAGGGTGTCAAACTTCTAACAATTTGTCGACAGAATTTTTACTCCCCATTTGGAGTAACAGTTATTTTTGAAGTTTTTGAGGAAATTGTTCAATCTGAAGTATCAAGGACTTCGTGATTTCAACGTCGTTGACAGTTCGTAGACAATTGTCTGAGAAACAAAACACGTTTCAGTTTGGTTCGCTTGAAAATCCCCGCTCCATCGTCGCATTTGCGACAGGATGAGCACCTTTTTAAAAAAATGTTGGTTGTCAAATTTGGTAGCTCCTTCTTGAAATGACCAATCAGTTCTAGCCAAAATTGGTACTAACGCTGTTCTTTTCTCTGGATTCCGGCAAGCAACGTCTTTGAAGACGACATTGAGCATAGCTGCCCAAATTCTTCTTGCACTTTGTGAGTAACTGCAGCGCTCTGATAGTCTTTATCTACGAACGTTTACAGGTACAGCCTCAGACGCTTTTTAGCTATAAGCGTGACGTTAGTAATGTCATCAGGGTTAATGCAGGTGACGTAGTGCGATAAAGGGATTTTGCTTTGACTGTCAGACGCTCGGGCTTAAAAAGTTTCTCCATAGCGGCTCTAACTAGTCCCGTCAAATCGTCGAAAAGAAACGGAGCTATAGGAGATTAGGTCTGGTATTCCTTGAGAAACGACTCGACCATTGCTGCGACTTGATGACAAAACCCAGCTTTTGCACCAGCATCTTATCGTCTACCGCATCAGATTTATATAGGTTGCTGTCCACTGCAGTGACAAATATTTGTCTATAAAAGCCTGCCCACGTTAAATCGGACACTTTTCTTTCAGTGTAGATTTTGAATTATGTCACGGATGGCTGAAACGTTTCACTTATATGACAGCTGAAACCCTCCACTTTATTTCGTGGTACAACATGTTTACATTTTTGTTACATTCAGTAAAATGGCGTCGAATCAATTGGAAATAAACGCATTTTGTACGAACGGCAGCAAAATCCGAATTTATCGGTACGCGATCTTGACAAGAAACTAAAACTACCGAAAAGTACCGAGTTTTGTGTTTGCAAATCATTTGACCAGCACTTGACTGTGGATCGGAAGGTTGGAAGTGGAACAAATCGAAAAGTATGCTCCCGACAATTGGACAAGAAGGTGGTAGCCATTATTGAGAAAAATCCCAATCTTTCTGTGCGAAATGTGGCTCGCAAAGTTGGGAAGTCAAAATCATACGTACAAAAGTGAAGCAGAGGCAAGGACTGAGGGTGTAAAAAGTGAAAAAGGTGCCCAACCGTGATGACAAGCAAAATTTCATGACCATGAGCATGAGCATGATTGACCGCCCGAGGTTGCTACTCCGTTGTTGCCAGATCAGCTGTTATTACACAGAGAACCAACAGATGATGCTTGGGACTAACATACATCTTCAATGTGTAAAAACTGGTGATCCCAAGCTAAGGCAATACCGGCGACGGCCCCGCCCGAATACAGGTCAAGTAAGGAAAGGGTAGGAATATGTTGACGTGATACTCGCTTTATTGGAAGCCGCGGAGTCCACTGCACTTCCACGAGAAGTCACTGGGATTTTGGATAATAGGATTGGGTGGCAGCAGGGTTCGTTTTGGTTAACGATAAGCTGTCTAGTGAATATTTCAACATTAGTACCGATATCCGATTTGAACCGATTTATACCAACAGTAAAGTGTGATAGGGGTTTTTCGTTGGGAAAACAAAGTGATTTTAATAATTCTGAATAGCCGATTTTGACTCAACAAAGTGTGAGAGTGGTTTTTATAAGGAAAACAAGGTTATTCATCTCAACGCTTGAGAGCCAACTTGGACCGATCTACACCAACAGTACGGATGCCGACGGAGTCACTCACAAAGTTTTTTATTCCCATAAAAATTTTGACACAATCAATTATGTACCTCACAACTGACCCATCTTTCCCGGCGAACCACGAGATCTCATACTAACTCGATCACTCGCGCAACGAACAATGGGCAACCGAAACAATAAACAAAACACTAAGCCCGATAACAAAACATTGCCGAACAAAGTATCGACACAACCGATTCAACCGATGGTCGACGCAAATCTATTAAAAATAGAGTTTATTATTATAGATACAATGGGTAACAATTACCTGTCTAGCTACACGTCCTTGAGAGCACTTACCACCCTCAGGATTTTTGGATTTTTTCGTTTTACGTTTTCTTTTTCAAACTTCATATACTTCGTGATGACAAGCAAAATTTCACTGCAAAAAGTCGTACTAAGGAGCTTTACACCATTTTTTTACAAACTTTTTCTTGTATCATAATGGACGACATACGTACTCGAAGACTTTAAGCTTCCGGGTCTGGTCTTCGTCTCTACCGGCACTATCAATAAGGAAGTGTACGAGAAAGAATGTCTGCAAAAGCGGTTGCTACCGTTTATCAAAAGTCACGACTCTCCAGCTCTGTTTTGGCCTGTTGTCACTATGCGAAATCCGCCCTGGAATGGTATAAGGTACAAGAGGTCAAATACGTGCCAAATACAGCCAATCCACCAAACTGTCCAGAGAACTACTGGGCTCTAAAGACTGCATTCGATGAAATTTGGACACACGCAATTGTTCGTAACTTTTTAGCGTGTGGGTAAAAATTATTGAAATTTTAACTAAATGTATTTCATTGTGTTGTGTCAATTGTGTAATGAGTTTCGTGAAAATCGGTCGAGTGATTTCAGTGATGGCTTCGAATGAAGAAATAGTGCGCCAACAAATTTTGGGCACTCACTTCGAAAACCCAAACGCTTCTCATCGATGGATCGGAAAACAGCTCGGAATCGCACATTCAACCGTATCTCATGTGATCAAAACGTTCAAGGACCGTAAGACAACCAAGCGGAAAAATGGTAGTGGCAAAAAACGTGGCACATTACATCCGGAGAAGGCCAGGATGGTATTGAAACAATTTAAGCGTTATCCCAACATTTCGATCAGGGATGTTGCGAAAAAGGCGAAAGTTTCAGTTTGTTTTGTGCAGAAAACAATGAAACGTTCTGGATTACATGTGTACAACGTCCAGAAGGCACCGAACCAGAGCGATAAACAGAACTCGGTGGCCAAAACTCGTGCAAGAAAACAGTACAGGGAGTGGCTCACAAAACCGTTCTGCATTGTGATGGACGATGAGACCTACATTAAAGCCGACACCAAATAAATGCCAGGACAGCAACACTACGTCGCCACCTCTAAGTTAACCGTTCCGGAGAGTGTACGGAAGAAGAAACTGTCGAAATTCGCCAAAAAATTCCTTGTCTGGCAAGCGATCTGCGGATGTGGCAAAATTAGTTAGCCCTTCATCACCTCTGGGACCGTCAACGGACAAATCTACAAGGACGAATGCCTCCAAAAACGACTTCTGCCCTTCTTGAGATCTCACGATGGCCCGACACTGTTTTGGCCGGATTTGGCATCTTGCCACTATGCCCGGCCCGTCTTAGACTGGTACAAAGATAATAATGTAGTTTTTGTACCAAAAGACGTCAACCCTCCAAACACTCCGGAACTTCGCCCAATTGAAAAATTTTGGGCAATCATGAAGGCAAAGCTCGTCAAAACTCCAAAACTGATAGAAAATTAACTTGAACTAAAGAAAGTGTGGTTAAAAGTAAGTAAGCAAGTCGGTCCTATCATTGCCCAAAATTTGATGAAAGGGGTCAAGGCAAAGGTGCGGGCATTTGGGAGAAGAGGTTTAATAAACCAATGATGTCAAAACTTAACCATTTAGTAGTACTTTATTTCCAGAAAGTTTGAAAAGAATCGGGCTCAAGGAAAATTTTTGGTGACCTATTTTGTGTGTCCAAATTTCATCGAATACAGTCTTTAGTTAATTCTTCTTTCATTTTTTTAGAGCGACTTTAACGCTTCGGGTCATCCGTTCCTGTGGGCTCTAGTGAAGCGGAAACTCTTCGGAACTAAGAAGAAAGCAAATGGTACCGATGATTTCAAGAGAAGATGGAGAATCGTCACGGCGGGCGTATCTGAGGCAGTGCTGTAAAAAGTCACTGCGTGAAATTGAATAAATTTACCGATAACTTGGTTCAACAGCTGAATTTATGAATATGGTGTATTATAAAATTGTAGCTCTTGACAAATTCTACAACTTTGTCTAACAGTTCATTGCCCTGCATGGTATATAGAAAGTGTTATATTCACTGTTATATTCAAATGATATTCAATGATGAATATTATTTGAATATTCACATATTGTGCTCGCACGTCTTAAATTTTACAGTTAGGACAATACATTGTGTACCAAATTTATAAAAATAATCAAACAGGGTAATTTATTCATATGTGCTATTGTGAAAATCAGCTGCTGGAACGAGTTGTTGCCAAATTTAGCGCATTGTGTCGAAATGACTTTTTTGTTCGCGAACATACGCTCCAAGTGAAGGCAGCAGCATGCGAGCAAGAGCATCAACTACACCAACAAACGCAGCAGAGCCACCGTCGACCATCACCACAGTGCGCGCCCACTCACCCGAACCGAGCAAGACAACAGCGACCAGCAGCGAGAGCGTGAGTGCCGCGAGTGCAAATGAGCGCCCGTGAGTGCACCGACCGACCGACAGCCGTCATCATCATCATCATCGTCTCCCATCGCATCGTTTCGTTCGCCAGCCTGCGGGGTGATGATGGTACCACACACGTCGCGTGGGTTCTATGAACGCGTAGAATTTTCTACGCCTTTCTCGACCACGTGGCGGCTGCTATATAAACGGGACACCTTCGCTCCCGCAGTCAGTTTTGAATTTGAACCGTGCCGCGTGATTATACCCGAAAAGGAAACAAAAGAAAGTGAAATGTAAAATAGTAAAGTCCAGAGAAATAAATTAGTGCAGTAGTGAAAAGTGCTGTCCCATTGCCATCCGAAATCCCACTCCTCCAAATACAGTCCAGTGCTCCGCCTTGCAGTTTATTATGTTCATTGCCGAACATAAAATTGGTCCTTCGAGCCGGATCTAGGCCAGACCGGTCCCAGCTGCAGGTATAAAGCGTTCGCGTGGCTTGGACAACGCGACATTCCTCCTAAAGCGTTCACGTGGCTTGGACAACGTGAAGTCAAGCGTTCGCGTGGCTTGGACAGCGCGATATCCCTAAAAAGCGTTCACGTGGCTTCGACAACGTGAGACCATAAGCGTTAGCTTGGCTCCGCGATCGCGTTCGTGGAATCCGAGTGGATCCGCCGTCGCGTAGTGTTCCGATCCGTCACACCGGGCTTCCTGTGGTACTGTTCCACCCGTTGTGACAACCGCGCCGGTTCCGAGGCATCACGAGTGATTCTGCCGTCGCGTAGTGTTCCGATCCGTCACACCGGGCATCCTGTGTTACTGTTCCACCCGTTGTGACAACCGCGCCGGTTCCAAGGCATCACGAGTGATTCTGCCGTCGCTGTGTTCCGCTCCGTCGCTCCGGGAAACGAGTGAAAGCGATTCCAATCCCACCCGTTGCGACAAGCAGGTCGAGTCCAGACGTTCGAAGCGAGTGAAGTCGCCGCCGTCGCATAGTGTTTTATGCCGTCGTTCGAAAGCGAGCGTTGAGACAAACGTGTCGCTGCCGTGCCTGTAGCCTACAAAGTGTGTTCGTGTTCCGTCGTGCCGGTTCCCAAGTGAAGCCATCCCACCGTCGCGACAATTGCAGAGCTACATTCCATCGTCTACAAGAGACATTTCCGTGAAGTGATTCCAAACCGTGAAGGACTATCCCATACCCAAGCAACAATATGGTGAACCCTGAGGATCTGAGGCTGCTGATCCTGAAGCGAGGCCAGGTGAAGGCTAAGCTGACACGGATCTTGAATGTGCTGAATGCGGTAAAGGAGAAGAGTGAGCGTCTATCCCTACCGCAACTCCGAGTCTACTCCAAGCAGCTAGGAACGATCTACCAGGAATACAACGATACCCACGACATGGTGACAGCGGCCGTTTCCGAGGAAAACGTCGCCACCCAAGAGGAGAAATACGTTGAATTTGAAACCCAGTTCAACGAGGCATCGACCATGATTGAGGCGATGATCGAGTCCATCGAAAAGGAGAATTCCGTGCCACCCCCTATGCCTACATCGTCCACTGCGGGTAACCTGACCTCGCAGCAGCCAATCATCGTGCAGTCGCAATCCTTCCGTGCTCCTCTACCAACATTTGATGGCCGTTATGAAGCATGGCCCCGCTTCAAAGCCATGTTCCAGGATCTGATGCAGCGGTCGACCGATTCGGACGCTGTGAAGTTATACCACCTCGAGAATTCGTTGAAAGGAGATGCCGCTGGTGTGATCGACCTTGAAACCCTGCAGAACAACAACTACCAGCGCGCATGGGACATCCTGGAGGAGCGGTTTGGAAACAAGCGGCTAATCCTGGAGTCGCACATCCTGGGTATCCTGAACCTCAAGAAGATGACGAAGAAGTCGTCGAAAGACCTCCGGAACCTCGTCGATGAGTGTACGCGCCATGTGGAGAACCTCAAGAAACTCGATCAGCCGCTCTCAGGGATGTCAGAGCTACTCGTGGTGACTGTGCTGACTCATGCATTGGACGATCAGACCCGCGAGCTGTGGGAAGCTTCCATCGACCAGACAGAGCTTCCAGAATACGAGGAGACGATCGAGTTCCTGAAACAGCGATGCGTTATCCTGGAGAGATGTGAGAAGAGTGCACCCGCCTCAACGAACCCTAAAGTCCCCAGCCAGAAGCCGCCTTCGTCCAAGTTCGTGCCTTCCAAGACGTCACACGCAGCAGCAGTGACGTCGGAATATGTGTGTGATTTCTGTTCTGGTCAACACCAGAACTACAAGTGCCCCTCCTTCCTGAAGATGACCGTGGATCAGCGACATGCCAAGCTAAAGGAAGCAAACCTGTGCTTCAATTGCCTTCGGAAAGGCCATCGTGGTGCAGCGTGTTACAGCGATAAGTCTTGCTCCAAGTGCTCCAAGAAACACCACACGTTACTTCACTTTGAACAGCGTGAGAAGCCCGAAGTGAAGCCCACTGAAGCGCCGAAGCCCCCAGAAGTAAACCCGGTACCTGTAGTGGCCGAGCAACCGGTGAATACATCGTGTTCCAGCAGCATTCCCTCACCGGGCAAGCAGGTATTCCTGATGACAGCGGTGGTCAACCTAACTGCCAAAAATGGTCAAGTCCACCGTGTACGAGCCCTGTTGGATTCCGGATCACAGATCAACGTCATCGCTGAATCTGTAGTTCAAAGATTGAAGATTCCAAAGCAACCAGCGAGCGTTCCCGTCATCGGCGTCGGAGGCAACAAGTCCAAGATGCATCACAAGGTGGTGGTGCGAATGACATCGGGTTACAGCGATTTCGCCACCAACGTCGAGTGCCTCACGGCTCCAAAGGTGACAGGCACGATTCCGTTCGTTCGTGTAAACATCGATTCGTGGAACATTCCGCCGGGTATCCTACTAGCCGATGCCGCCTTCCATTGTCCAAATGAGATCGAGATGCTGATTGGAGGCGGACTGTTCTTCGACGTCCTTAAGCAAGGCCAGATCAAGTTGTCCAGCACCCTACCTGGCCTGTACGAGACCCAATTTGGATGGGTAGTAGCCGGCACGTACGAGGAACAGGAAGACGACAGCCCGATGTGTGCCAACGTTGCCGTGAACGATGGATTGGAGGAGTGCATGAAGCGATTCTTCGACCAAGAGGAAATTGTCGAGTCTGCCATGATCACCACCGAAGACGAACGTTTTGAAGAGCACTTCAAGCGTACCTACTGGCGTGACGAGAATGGACGATTTGTGGTACAACTGCCCTTTCGTGATTCCGTGAGCCAGCTGAGCAACTCCAGATCCCTCGCCATGAAACGTTTCCTGCTCCTAGAGAAGAGATTGGCGAAAAATCCTGAGCTCAAGACCCAGTATGCAGAATTCATCGACGAGTACCAAGCCCTTAGTCATTGCCGCGAGATACGAGAGGACGAGGATCCACCGGGCACCCAAGCCTACTACTTGCCACACCATTGTGTCCTGAAACCCTCCAGTAGCAGCACCAAGCTCCGTGTAGTTTTTGATGCTACAGCGAAGGCTAGCGGTCTATCCTTAAACGACGTGCTGATGACCGGACCGAACATCCAGAGTGACTTGTTTACCATCGTGATGCGCTTCCGGACCCACCCCATCGTATTCTCTGCGGACGTGTCGAAGATGTACAGACAAGTAAGAGTGGACCCGTCACAGACGCGGTATCAGCGAATCTTCTGGCGCAACAACCCGTCGGACGCGCTGAAGGTATTTGAACTGTCGACTGTAACCTACGGAACATCGGCGGCTTCCTTCCTTGCTGTGCGCTCGCTCATACAACTAGCACGTGATGAGAGCGAAAATTTCCCGAAGGCCGCCGAGATCATTTTGGACGATTCCTATATGGACGACATCCTCTCTGGCGCGGATTCTGTTGAAGAAGCCCTAAAGCTGCGTCGAGACATCGAGGAGCTCATGATGAAGGGTGGATTTCCTGTAAGAAAGTGGTGTTCGAACTCCGAGGAGCTACTTGCCAGTGTTCCAGAAAAGGATCGTGAAACATTGGTGCCGATTCACGATTCCAGTGCCAACCAGGCTATCAAGGCTTTAGGACTCATGTGGGATCCGAAACGAGACCTGTTCCTGTTTTGCCAAACTGCTGATCCACCCAACCCTGGAGCCGTAGTTACCAAGCGACGCGTCCTATCCCAAATAGCAAGGTTGTTTGATCCGTTGGGACTCGTCGCCCCAGTGATCGTCGAGGCGAAGATGATCATGCAGTGTTTGTGGTCCAGCAAGCTAGGGTGGGATGACCCTCTTGACGGCGACCTTCTGAAGCGATGGAATACCTTCCGGACATCCCTGGCCGATATAGCAGACCTTGAGATTCCCAGATGTGTTATCGTTCCAGAGAGGGAGGCATTGGAAATCCATGGATTCGCCGACGCTTCCAAGAGCGCATATGGAGCATGCGTGTACCTCCGTTGCATAAGAAGAGATGGTTCAGCTGTAGCTCATCTACTGTACAGCAAGTCTAAGGTAGCTCCCCTCCATGAGATGACCATACCAAAAAAGGAGCTGTGTGCTGCCTTGCTACTCGCCAAGTTGATCGCCAAGGTGGTTCCAACGCTGAAGTTACCCATCGAAGAAGTGAAGCTGTGGTCCGACAGTAAAATCGTACTGGCCTGGATCAATAAACCCCTAGATCGGTTGGAAGTCTACGTCCGCAACCGTATTGCCAAGATCAACCAGCTGACCGATCATTACCAGTGGAATTACGTGAACACTTCCCACAACCCAGCTTACATTGTGTCCCGAGGAATCCAACCAGCACTAGCTTGGAAGCTAGGGAGGATCATCGCCGTCTACCCAGGAAAGGACGGTATCGTTCGTGTTGCTGATGTCAAGACAACCAGCGGTGTGTATCGACGAGCAGTCAGCAAGCTAGCACCGCTTCCCCTGCAAGAAAACGACGAGAGCCCATCATCGAAGTTGGAACTGCATTCCAACGGGCGGGACTATGTTCGCGAACATACGCTCCAAGTGAAGGCAGTAGCATGCGAGCAAGAGCGTGCATCAACTACACCAACAAACGCAGCAGAACCACCGTCAACCGTCCCCACAGTGCGCGCCCACTCACCCGAACCGAGCAAGACAACAGCGACCAGCAGCGAGAGCGTGAGTGCCGCGAGTGCAAATGAGCGCCCGTGAGTGCACCGACCGACCGACAGCCGTCATCATCATCATCATCGTCTCCTATCGCATCGTTTCGTTCGCCAGCCTGCGGGGTGATGATGGTACCACACACGTCGCGTGGGTTCTATGAACGCGTAGAATTTTCTACGCCTTTCTCGACCACGTGGCGGCTGCTATAAAAACGGGACACCTTCGATCCCGCAGTCAGGTTTTGAATTTGAATCGTGCCGCGTGAATATACCCGAAAAAGAAACAAAAGAAAGGTGAAATGTAAAATAGTAAAGCCCAGAGAAATAAATTAGTTCAGTAGTGAAAAGTGCTGTCCCATTGCCATCCGAAATCCCACTCCTCCAAATACAGTCCAGTGCTCCGCCTTGCAGTTTATTATGTTCATTGCCGAACAACAACGTTCGACCTCACGTTGCGAAACCCGTGAAAACCTACTTGGAAACGCTCAAATGGGAAGTCCTACACCACCCGCCATATTCTCCTGATATTGCACCGTCCGATTATTACTTGTTCCGTTCGATGGCACATGGTCTCACTGGTCAGCAATTCCACTCATATGATGACATCTCAAAATGGCTTGATTCTTGGATAGCATCAAAAGACGAACAGTTCTATCGAAATGGTATTCACGTTCTACCAGAAAGATGGGAAAAAGTCGTAGCTAGTGATGGGCAATACTTTGAATAATTCGTTTGTAACCTTTGTTTTCAAAATAAAGTTCCTTTTTCACCAAAAAACAGCGAGAACTTAGTTGCGCACCTAATACATTGAAGTATTGCTTCAGTTTTGTTTTAGTCATAGTGAAATCCAACATTTTCTCCGTGCTTATTGTAAGTTGCCATCATCTGATTAAGATGTCCAAATTTGGCGTAATTTGTGCGATGATGGCTTGTAGTAAATATATTTCTAATTCGTAATTGTCGGGACGGAATGTAAAAATTAAGTTTTGATAAAAGTTCTACTGAGTCAACGCGTTGTGCAATAATATCATTTACGAATGAAAATAATGCAAATTGACAGCGCTCCTTCAATGATTGGATGCTGATAAGCATACAGCGTGCTTCATAAGATGGAAGAGGTAATTGTCCAACCTAATTTACGAAGGGCAAACAGTTAAAACTGCTTCTGTACTGATTCTATTCGTTCTTCTTGTATTATTGAAAAGAGTGACCAAACTACGCTACATTATTCCAGTATTGGCATCACATATACCATGTTAAATGTTTTTATTGTATACGGGTCATGAAATAGTAACAAAAACGTTTTATAAATCCAAGCATATTATTTGCTATGTTGATGATAGTATTGTAATGTTCAATGAATGTAAGTTTGGAATCCAAAAGATAAGCTCCAAGTCCTTTACTCTTTTACACTTTTCAATTGGCTGATTCCTTAAATTAATAGTTACGTCTGGGGTGCTTCGTTTCCTATGTCATCAGCATATACAAGAAATTTAATGTTTTTAAGAATAAAGTGTTCGCTCCCCAGTCACGAAGGGGTTTCTGTGAAAGGGATCTAACCAGATCTGCCTACTCTGCACCGAGATAGGAGCGCTCGTTAAACGGTCGAGGCTCCACTTCTCTACACCACCCATCTTCTCACGAGCGAGCGGGAGCTCACTACATCGACAGCACCCGATCGACGGGTCCATCAGGCTGATAGCATCAGCAAACAGCGACAGTGCACTCGAGACCACACAACGGTCAACATGCGGACCTTCACTACGGTCATATACGTTTTTAACATGTTTTGTCGTTAGAGTTTAAGTAAAATAAATAGTTCATAGTTCTACGTGTTTTTTGTGTGCAATAAATCGTGTGTTTAATTAGTTCTCGACGTGCGTATGTGTTTTCTGTTCAGTGAAGAAATAGCAAGGATTTCCAAAACAATAAAAGGGGAACCTAAAAAGAACACCTACTATCCGCCGCCCAAAGTGCCCGAAAGGGATAGCTGTCGTTCGGGGACAATTGCTGCTAGCGCGCCGCTAGCTACGCTGTTCGCCATCTCCTGGTCCACCGCTCCGCTCTGAGGTATACAACATAAAGGAAACGCCATTTAAAAACAAAATAAATAAGAGGGGGCCTAAGTGAGAGCCTTGGGGGACCCCAGAAGTGACATGAATAGGGTTTGATTTCTTCCCACCGAATCTAACTATTTGTTGACGGTTAGTGAGATAGGGTTCGATCCATTTGAGAATTCCTGGCTCAAATCCCATTTTTTGCAAATTAAAAAGAAGCATGGGTATGCCAATGCGATCAAAATCCTTGCTGAAGTCTGTATAGAGAGCTTTTACATGGTTACCATTGTCCATTGCTATCAGAGAGTAGTTGACGAATTCCAGTAAATTTGTGCTAGTTGATCGTCCTTTGAAGAATCCATGTTGATTGGTAGTGATTCTATTTTTGATTTGAGTGAACAATTTTTCATTAATAATTGCTTAGGTTTAGGAATGCAAGAGAAAATGACAATTCCACGATAGTTGTGTATGTCAGATTTGTTTCCACTTTTAAAAATAGGTACTAGGTAGGAACTTTTCCATAGTATGGGAAAGATCCCAGATTTCAGTGACATATTAAATAGCCAAAATAAAGGTGCTGTAAGTTCCTATGCTAAGTTTTTCATAAATACTGGTGGTATTCCATCAGGGCCGGAACCTTTAGAAACGTCTAAATTATTCAAACCTGGCAAGATGTCTTGAAATTCGACTTGACTAACTCTAATGTCCCTTGAAAATACTGGGAAGAAATCGAAATATTCATAATCACGATCTTCTTCAGCAAATGTGGTATATATTTCTTGAAAGAATGTTAGATTGCAAATTTCTTCCGCGTTATTACCAACATTTGAGTTAAGATGCATTCTAGTTGGGAAATTGTCAGATTTCAATTTAGTTTTAACATAATTGAAATTTTTTTTTGGACAAGACTTAATTTCAAGTTCAGTTATTGAATTGTGCTTATCAAATGCCTTTTTTATGGTTAGATTCAGTTCATCGCAAATACTCAAGTAGTTTGCCAGGTTATTGCTGTTACCATCTCTTTTGTATATTTTGTGTGCTTTTTGCTTCCGATTTTTTATTTTTTTTATTCATTTACTATACCAAACTGGCTGGTTTGACTAACCTTGTCGCCTTATTTTTTTGAGTGGTATATGTTCAAATATTATTTCAAACAATAATTTATAAAAAACCTCAACAGAAGTCTCAATATTTGCTTCGTTCTTAAAAGTGGTTTCCCAATCAATTCTGATAAGTTTGTTTCTTATGATATCATAATTGCTAAATGATATTGGAAGACCTCTTCATATCCGAAGTCGTCGGGTCTTTTGTATTCGTGGATAAATAAAGAAAAGTCAACTGCTGTGTGAAAAGCTTAATTTTTCCATAATGGAAAAAGTGATTCAGCTACACAGAAATTTTCCTCAATATTTGTCAATAAAAAATCAAAAAGCAATTTTTGTTGTTTTTTTCCAGATTTAATTTGTTTGACCCCCAACCCCCCATTTTTGTCGAAAATAAACTGCAATGTTTCATTTTCTCCGACGTCTGGTACACCCAAAATAAAAAAGCAAGATTGTAATGCAATTTCGAATGATTTTGTTTCATTTCTCGTAATGGATCGTAACTTGGAGAAAAAATGCAACATTGGTCGTGGGCAAAAAAGCATCACGTCAATTTGCTTTGAAAAATTCGATGTGTGCGTGGGTTGTGCAGTGTATTAGTTGTTGATTATAAAATTGTAGTCCGGGCTGACAAAAAACAAAAAGCCGCAAGTAAGATTCAAACCGTGGCCGCCAGCGTCGCGGCTGTAGATAGTAACCATTCAGCCACTTTAACAAGTTGAAGTGAATGGAATAAAAGCCCTACAGTTGCTTCGATTGTCGAGGCACTCAGTGGTAAAGCAGCAAAGCAAATGTCGCTCGCACACACTTGCATGGCTTCGCGTGGTGATCAAGAAGGGCACATGATGAGAGGGAGATGGGAGTGCGATGACGAGTGAAAATAAAAATAGAACACTTGACTGCGGGATTACAACAGTGACCAATAGCGTTGCGGCATTTTGTGGTATTGTCTCACCCATATTGAACCAACGGTTGCTTAAGACTGTCGAGGCATTAAGCACACAGCGCTAAATTTGTTTCGAGGAATCTGTGTGTTGCCAACAGCTTGCACACACTTGCATGGCTTCGTTTATACCATAAAACGCTTTGTGGATCATGATGGGCAAAAGTGCCTTTTCTGAATCATGCAGATTTCTCAAGATATGATTGCAAAAACTGCAATTGCGTTTATTGCAACCTTTTCAACTTTTGGGTGTAGGCACTCTTTTTTTATCTCAAAAAAAAATTACACCACCCCTTTATTAAAAAACCCCCCCACCCCCAATCACAAAAAAAACCCGAGCAAAAATTTGCTTCCAAAAAACGCCATATTCAACCTTCTGTAACTTTGTCAAGTATGAATATTTTTGACTGAAAATTTGACCTCATTATAATCAATGTATAGACCTTATTTCATGTTGATAAAGTTTATAAATTTGAAGTTTTCATAACCTATGTGAAAAAAGTCGTTTTTGGACATATCAATTTCAAAAATCCGTATTTCTGTGAAAAATTTAGGTACCATATTAAAAATGTCACCATAGCCTCGGCTTTTTTTTTTTTGCACCGATATTGCAGCAAGGTCAATACCGTCAATACCGAAAAAGGGAAATACTCATGTTGGTGCCTCAACTTTGACGCCAGCTGTGGTCCAAACCACTAGATGGAAACAGTTCAAATTTTGTCCACATTATTTCCTATGTTTTTTATAGGCTGTGCTGAAATTTTGAATACGTTACCTAAATGTTTCACAAAAGTACGGATTTTTGAAATTGGTATGTTTAAAAACGACTTTTTTCACATATGTTATGAAAACTTCAAATTTATAAACTCTATCAACATGAAATTTCGGTCAAATAAGGTCTATACATTGGTTATAATTTTGTCAAATTTTCAGCCAAAAATATTGATAATTGGCAAAGTTACAGAAGATTGAATATGACGTTTTTTGGAAGCAAAATTTTGCTCGGCTTTTTTTTGCTACTGAGTGTAAAGGGTGTCCACGATGAAATTGCCACACTATGAAATTGCTCTAACTTTTTAACCGTTGGGTAGAATTTAATGAAAATTTGGGTGGATTTAGTTCATAGTGCATTATTTACATCCTGCTAGTTTTAAAGTCCTGTGATCAAAACTCGCGGAAATGGAGTCGAAAGAACAGCTCGTGCGTGATAAAATCTTGCGCATTCATCACGAGAACAAGGATCTCTCGCATCGTTCCATCGCTAAAACGTTGGGAATCGCGAATTCCACGTCGCGAGTGATTAAGCGGTTCGAGGAACGGTTGACCACCGATCGGAAGCCCAGAAGTGAAGGAAAAAGTATTCCGTACAATACCAAAAATCACAACCGCGTAGTTGGGGCCTTCAACCGAAATCCGAACGCCTCCGTTCGGGATGTGGCTAAGAAGCTGCACCTAAGCCGAATTTTTGCCCAGAAGGCCAAAACTAAGGCTGGGCTTCGAACGTTCAAGGTACAAAAGGCCCCTAATCGCGAAGAGAAGCAGAACAAGTCCGCCAAAACCCGTGCCAGGAAGTTGTACCTCAACATGCTGACGAAAGTTGAATGCTGCACCATGGACGACGAAACATATGTGAAGGCCGACTTCAAACAGATCCCCGGCAACCTGTTTTTCACGGCCAAGGATAAGTTCAGCGTTCCGGAGCATGTCCGCACTCAGAAGATGTCCAAATTTACGAAGAAATTCCTGGTTTGGCAAGCCATCTGCACGTGCGGGAAGCGGAGTGTACCTTTCGTGACCCAGGGCACGATGAACGGACAGGTGTACATAAAAGAGTGCCTCCAGAAGCGGCTGCTTCCTCTCCTGAAGGCCCACAACGTCCCAACAATCTTCTGGCCGGATTTGGCCTCATGCCACTACTCCAAGGACGTGCTGAAGTGGTATGCGGACAATAAGGTCAATTTCGTGCCGAAAATGTTCAACCCTCCCAACACTCCGGAGCTCCGCCCCATCGAGAAGTACTGGGCGATTATGAAGCAGCACCTTCTTAAACGACCTAAGGTAGTGAAGACAGTCGAGGAACTGAAGAAAGTATGGGTTTACATGCAAAAAACGGTTGATTCACAGGTTGTGCAGAATCTTATGGCCGGAGTTAAGGCCAAGGTGCGGGCATTTGCGTATGGACTGTAAATAAAATACGAGTAAAATGGTAAAATGAAGTTTAATAGTTATTGCTCAATCCCTGAAAATTTGATGGCAATCGGATGAAAACTCGAATTTTGCGAATCAATTTTGTGTGTGGCAATTTCATCGTGGACACCCTTTATGTGAACTTTCACATCTGGGGGAAGTCCAGACATAATTACGTTTGCAATGTGAAAACAAATGTTCGTATACTTCCCTCTTTTGTCGGGGAACCCAGAAAAAAAATTTTTTCTCCCCCCCTCTCTTTCTTCCCCCCTCACTCAATCCCCACCTCCGAA
This sequence comes from Aedes koreicus, assembly GCA_024533555.2. Taxonomy (NCBI): domain Eukaryota; kingdom Metazoa; phylum Arthropoda; class Insecta; order Diptera; family Culicidae; genus Aedes; species Aedes koreicus. The sequence continues at coordinate 114,268 of JAHHFK020002049.1, read as the reverse complement.
AACCATAATTATTGAATAAAATTTGGTAGAAAAACCATTAAAACCACCCTACCTTAGCTCAGTCGGTAAAGGCGCAGTTACAAAGCAACACCATGCTGGAGGTGGCTGAGTTCGATTGCCGCTCTAGTCGAGGAATTTTTCGTTAAGGAAAATGTCTCGACTCCCTGGGCATAGGGTATGATTGTACTTGCCACACAATCATACCAATGCATAAATGGTACCTGGCATCGAAAGCTCTCAATTAATAACTGTGGAAGTGCATTTAGAATAGAACACTAAGTTGAGAGCAAGCAATAAGCAATTTGTGAAAGCAATAAGCTTGACATGCTAAATAAGAAGAAAGAAGCTATTAAAACACCCCCACCTGACTTCTTTTCAGAAATTCCCAAATTGCGGTCATTTCTAAAAACGTTATAAGAATTTCCGAAGACTTCTTCACTCCTAACGCTTTGATCCCAACTGGTTTCAGTTGCCATTATTATTGGGAATGAGCAACCCAAACATTTATTATGAATTTCTGGAATTTTGACCGCACTTTTCATACGGTTAAAATTTTGGCATTAAACTATAATTTCGGTACTTGCTTGTGTTTTAGGTGGAAGCGTTTGCTGATTCGAGTTAGTCGATAAATTAAAATGATTAAAACTAATTATCCCTCTCTGATCCAGAGATGTCGTCAAGTTCTCGTTATCGACGTGCTCTTCATAATCATTATCCTCCTCTAAGGGTTTCGTCACTACCGATGAAAACTCGAATGCCCATGTGAGCATGAACATGACTCACATGGTGCAGCTGAACAACTCAGGGGCTATGCGTGAAGATTCATCAAATGCCGGGTAAGGGTGTAGTATTTCGCCTCGTTGAATTTGTATCGGTTGATAGTTAGGTGGCGGCCTGGAAAAACGATACTTCGCTGCCGCAAGTAGCTCCCGAGTGGATTGTGTGGATTGCCGATGGTGTTGAGATTCGGTTCTATCCCCCTAACTTTAGTTTTAAGATAACTGATGTACAAAAACATGAAAAATTGGCTCTGTAAAGTTAATTCGATTGATCCTGTACAAATAAATGAATTTATTTTCAAAAAATGCATTGGACCAGCTACCAGATACATCTTTCTCGCTCATGGGAGTTCCCTTCAAACCCTTGAGAGTCATTTAAAATTAGTATAAAACACAATTTTTAACACACTCTCACAGTATTAAAATTTATATTCCTCGTAAGACCATTCATCTTGAGCCAGTAGCAATTCATCTTTCTTGCAACCATCCTGTAAAGATTCCATTTAACTTTTTTTTTATCATTTCCGAACGAAATAAAAATCGCCAGAAGCAATCTTCAAAGCGACGCTGAAAATGGAATCGAGTGAAAAAAGTAGATGAAAACTCCCGTTTGGTTAGCTTTGCCGAGAAATAAACATAAACCCCGCGAGGTTTGGTGGGAGGTGAGTGTCGTTGGCATTGGCCGAACGTTAAACTCCGGTTGCGTGTGTTTTCTGTTGCAGTGGATTTTGGCGTATTTCTTGCGAAATACGCAATAATCTTGATTTATAGATTAGAAGCCTCTTCTCCAGTTAGTATCCAATCAGAAAATGCGCTCACTAACGAATGCGTGTCTCTCGAATACCTAAGCTGCAGAGTCAACGACTTTGCATAGGGAACATCCACCAGCTACGTTAGAATTAAGGCCATTACCCTCGGCTAAACAATCGATCAATATGGCTTCTGGTTGAGAATGAGAAAATAACTTCCAGTGGATTTATTTTCGTCTCGCGACTCGACGTTGTTCCAGAATGACGAGAACAGACGGAAGTGAAGGCAGGCAGAGAGCAAGATCCTGCCAATTTCCTAAAGCAAATCCTCTTGCTGTCAGATCAATACGCAGCCAGCAACTGCCGTAGACTTTTCGAAAATCTTCGTCAACCGTGAAGCTTCTTCCATCCTCGGTCGGGTCGTTTCCTGGTTATCAAAAACAGTCTTCGCCAAAGTTGAAGAAACCGGGCATGATTTGAACGTCGGTGCTCACCCCGTATGGAAAATATAAAATTCAGACCGTAGGAAATCTATTTTTGTTTTTAGAGAACCATTTACATTTCCTATCTTCATTCCACAGCGGATGCTAATTTCAAGAACAAACATTTCTGTTTCCTATTTGTGGAGAGTTTCTGCCACCGATGCCGGATGGAAAGTTGAAGGAACACACGGGAGGATGTCCCTATGGAATTGGATTTGTTGGAATAAGTTTGTTTTCTCCTCCAGTTATGTCGAAAATAGAGCCATCAGGTGTGCATTTTATAAAAGATGAAAATTTCTTCCAGTAAAAAACACCCACACCCACAAACCACCGATAGATGGATGAACGGATGGCAGGAAACACATGTCCCGCTGAATGCCAGCCTGGTACAGAGAAGTTATGCGTGTCGTGTTCGGAGTGCCACTTTCCCGCCGCTTTAACAATGGAAATCACACGACGAAAAAGTTTCGGCTGAGCGATTCCGGGTGACAGTTCGGTGTTTGTGTTTCCATTCAGCAACTACACCTGAATGGCTGGAGTTTGAGTAATGTATAAGCTTTTTCGTTGCTGCGTCGTCGTCGTCTTTGGGAGTGAGGATTCCACTATCGGCCCTTCAATTTATCACTCACCCAAAGGAATTGCTTCCGTGATGTTCGGTGAAAGTTTTCTTCGACTCCCTCAGGGGTTGGGAAAATGGAATGCCAATTTTCGTGGTTGGAAACTTACCTAAAATCAGGAGGAAGGGAAAGAAGAAAGTAATTAGATAACGCTTGAGTCGATGAAAGATACAGAAGGAGAGCTTTGGAAGGTTTAAATTTTAGACTTGTTTTGTTACTTATTACTGACAATTTATTTATTGGTAAGAAATGTTTTAAGATTAAATTATTTGAAACGATAAGGATGACTTACTGATTACCAAGAGAACCTGATCTCAATAGTAGAATGTTTTCATTAGAGGTGCGATTTAATTAGCTAGTTACATTTCCCACAAACAGAATTCGTTAGAATCGCACGTTGTTGCCAAGTGTTTCCAAAATATGTTCAACCAAAACCAAAAATCAAAAACTTCAACCGAAAAATCCATCTACCTTTGCAATTGTGGGTCGACAAGCATTCCGAGAAATTTCATTGCACCAATCACCATTGCAAATGCAAATGCAAATGCAAATTTCTTTCAACCATACTGCCGTGGCTCTGGATGTGATGGAGCTGGGTAGTTGTAAATTTGCATTCATACGATTCATACTGAAAGTGAGCTCTGGTCTGTTTTACCCGTCCACCCGTTACAAACTGTAACATATCCCGTCACTCTATTCTACCCTGTTCGGAACAACAACAAAAGTGCCATGACTATTCCACGAAGCCGAAAAGTTTGTAACGGGGTGTCAGTTTCTGGAGCAGTGACTTCTTACAGCAGTGAATCGCCGTCACCACCAGCATCATGCCAAACAGGAGTGTGGCTACCGACCTAGGGCAAACGACATACTACACGTTGGATGGATAAATAACTCTTGTCGGGCACGAAGCTTTACATCCACAACTACCCGCTCTCCAGCAGGGTGTGTAAAAATGTTATTTTTGTCTTTCCGGTCGTCTCGCATACCAAGATTAGTTGCACTGGTTACAAGGAACAGGGAGCCTTCAGACGTTCAACCGAGTGCCCTCCTGGAGGGTTTGAAACTGCTTCCCATTTCGCCGGAGTAGGTTGTTCGTTTCAGTGAATTTGTGGACGATTTCTGTAGCTGTGTATGAGGTTGTGATCGTCATATAGTTGATGGTTTTCATACATCATAGCCGGTGCTCATGTCAAGGTGGTGAGCTTTGAGCCGACTAGTCGGAACTAATTACACACTTGACAGGTGAAAATAATGTGAATGGGAAAACATTACCCCAACGGGTTTGGGAAAGGGGGAGATGCTTTTGCTTCAGCACTGGCGTCTCTCGCCGCAGAGCGCATCCCGAACTGGTAGATTTATACGGATATCAACCGGTTTATTGGCGGAAAATTGAATTAGCAATAGAGCAGTGAGGCGGAAATTATTCTCCGGTGCTGGAAGGCGGAAATTGATTAGCCTTTACATGATGGGAATTGCGATGTGTTGATTGAATATGTTTTCCGGGCCATCCTGAACTGCAGATGTGGATTGGGGGATTGGAATGGATGAATATATAGTCAGTCCAAGGTTGAGGGAGTTAAGCTTTCAAATTCTATGTCGCCGTCTATCACCAATTGCAAAGGAGTTTGTGGGGCAATGTCAAATGGGATCCATTGGTATCCGCTCTACAACGGACCAGATTTCGCGATTCGTGACGTCCCCCTACATTATCTATTCATCGATTTCAAATCAACTTGAATGGTTATGTTTAGATCGAGACCAGCTATGGCAGTTTACGAACGAATATGGATTTCCAGGTAAGCAGACGCGATTAGTTAAACCGTAAAATACCTGGACGAAAATATGTTTTTATCAAAATGTCAGTTCACAACAATATTCCAACCGCTTTTTATGATCTTGGACTTTTTTTAAAGGGGAATAGTTGACTTAAGGACTGTATCGTTAATTATGAGTACACCTAAAAATTGCTGTATTTAAATATGTTTTATTTATTTTGCAACTCACATTCATTAACATTGTTTATTGACCATCAAAAAAGCCCATTGCATCAGTATTCATTTAATTTTTCGTACAGATCTCGAAGGAGCTCTCGCACCTTCTTCTTGATGTTCCTCCTGAGGTTTTGCACAACTGTTCCGTCGATGGTTTTGCTTACAATTATCCAGTATTTTTTTAATTTGATGATGTCATCTGCTCCTCTATCCTTCATTCGCAGCTTCCCTTTCATCGAAGCCCAAAATTTTTCAATGGGGCTTATTTGCGGACAATTTGGAGGATCCATCGCCTTTTCCCCAAATTGGACATTGTGCTCTTCATACCAGTCCAAGGTGGCATGCGCATAGTGGCAGGATGCCAAATCAGGCCAAAACAGTGTCGAACCTTTGTGTTTTCGGATTAGTGGCAGAATTCGTTTCTGCAGGCATTCCTTCCGGTACATTTCCGGCATATATACGGTAGTGAAAAAAGGTGTCGATTCCATACCGCACTGGCAAATTGCTTGCCAAACCAACACCTTTATTCCAAATTTTTCGCAAAAAATCGATTTCTCCGAATTTGGGACATCCGTTCCACGCTTAACGGTATAAAACTGTGCCACTGGAAATGCCCTGTAATCCAATTTGACGTACGTCTCGTCATCCATGATAATGCACGTGTCATTTTTGCTCAAAACGTCGTCGTGCAGCTTCCGAGCCCGAGTTTTCAAGGAATCCGCCTGAATTTGGCTGAGTTTCGGAAATGTTTGTATCAGGTACGTCTTCAGGGACTTTCGCTCCTTTGCGCGGTGGACCATTCCAATCGTCGTTCCACACTTTTTTGCGCAATCTCTGATGGATACCTCCTTTTTCCATCAAAAACTTTGCAAATTTGTTTATCCAAATTTGGGTTTGACGTACCTGTTTTTTTTTACCATGGCCGGGTAAGTCTTCAATGTGTTATGTATAGCAAACCGGTTGATCGCATTTCGATTTTTTTTTCTCGCCATAATTTTTGCCGCCGTGGTGATCGAGTTTTTCTTTTTGTTTCTGAAGAAGAAAACGCGCATCTTAAAGAGTGCAATTACGCAAAATAATTAGCAACTGATAAGCCATTTTGCACCCCATCTTTGCGTGGTCGCACACACCAGCAGTCTATTTAGTGTTAGCATTCATCCGTTCATCTGCCAACTACCACCGACTGGCATCATCATCATCGTTGGTATGTGTTTAGCTTTAGTTTCTTTATCTGTGTCTTTTTAATAAATAAATGCGTTAGCAGCTCCCACGGCTGAACCATGGATGATTTGTCGGAAGATTAATCATCTTTGCGCCAAACAAAGAGGCAACTCATAAAGTAACCCGATCGCGAGGCAATCTAGCTGATTGAGCTGGTCCATGGGTTGTCTATTTTCAACCTAAAATAAAACCTCTCAATGTTGGACCTCTTGCCTACCCTGCATCTAGGGTAGCTTGGTATAAGAATGTGTGCTCGATCGCATACTACCGTTCAAATGCCCTCCGCTCGTTTTCAACTTGTATCTTTCAATTTCACAGCCTGCCGTAAGCTAACGGAACGATCAATACTTTTTCTTCATATCTCTCTGCTCTAGCAATAAATTACTGTCCACTCCAAGAGCCTCTCATGTTTATGGGAAATTATCTGCTTCTGACAAATTTCATCTCTCAATGTTTATCAGATCACTGATGATCTGAAAAAAAAAAAACGATTCTCGGCCTGTGACCGAGATAATCAATGTGAGACCTAATAAACTTCGTGTCATTGTGACCAACCTCAAGGGAGCTAATGAGATTGCTGTCTCTCAGCTTTTTACACTCGAGTATAGAGTGTATATCCCAGCTTGTGGTATTGAAATTGAAGATGTGGTCACCGAAACGAGTTTGACTCCTGAGATCCTGCTGTAGCAGGCGGTTAGTCGTTACAAGATTCCTATGCTTTCTCCAGTTGAGATATTGTATGTGCAAAAATTAGGCGCAGGATTGATCACTAAGGGTGATACAAAGTTAACTCCTTCAGACTCCTTTAGTGTGACCTTCTCTGGTCCAGCCCTCCCTCAATACATCGAGTTGGGATACCAATGCAAGCAGTTTGAGGTACGACCTCACATTGCGGCAATAAGGTACGTTCCTCCAACTGCGGGGAGAAACATGAGGATGGCACCTCCGCAGACAGCACACCAAAATGTACTTTCTGCAAGGGAACTCCTCTTTATGCTCTCTCGTGGTGCCCGGCTTACAAACAACGCGGGGAAAAATTATAAAGCACGGTAAAACAACGTTCCAGGCAATCTTTCGCAGAAATGGTGAAAAAAGCCTCCCCATCACCCAATGCGTACGCAAATCCCTTTGCTCCTCTGTCAGATGACGAGTCTGACTTTGATTTGGCTGAAGAGCGAACAGTTTTCCGGAAGGTGCTGCACGGAAGCGAAGACGCGTCCGCCCACGGAAAGTTGCTGAACAGGAGCCCCAAACCAGCCTGCCCATTTCAAGAAAAGATGGAAAAGGAAAACACAATTCTTCGTGGTTTTCGTAGTACTAACTAAAAACCAATATTAATCTGGGATCTCTTCGATCGCTTCTAGGGCGAGATATGCTTTAGGTCATGTCCATAAAAATCATGGTTCATGGTGTTTCAGAGCGAAAGAAGAGATGTATTAAAGATCGCGAGAATTGTTGGCGCGCAGGTGATGAAATATATATCAGGTGATGGAACATATGAAAATATAAATATATAAGATATATTCAGGTAAGATAAAATATTATTAGTTTATATTTATTGAGAAAATTCAGAAGAATGCATCGAGTTGACTTTACCTATATGTTGAGGTGTTAATTAACAACCCAGATATTTCTAGGTTCACTTCTATTTCCTATTTGGAAAAATAAACTGATAATCCAAAAAAAAGTCTTCTTTAAATTTGGAACTACATTTCAAGATACATGTGGTGTACCTCTTCTATTATCCTCTGAAGGACTACCTGTTGAGTTAGTGGAGGATAATTAATCCAGGTTATGCATCGATAGGTAAATGATATTGAATAATACCTCTGGATGACCTACTGCTCATGTATATAAGCTAGAATAAGGATGAGCATAAATTTAGACTTAAGGTAGACCTCGTGTTTGGAGATTGTCGCACATCAACCATGTCGAAAATACGGTAAAGAATGAAATGGTCAAAACTTGGTCGACTCAATTATGACGAAGTTTTTTTAATCGTGCATTGAAATTGAACACCCTTCATTTTGTAGGTGTATGCGTACGGAATGTTGAGTCTATTTTGTTTTTTCCATTTCCTATTCAGTTGTCAAAATGGCGTCGAAGCAAGATGAGCAGCGTATCAAAATTTTGCTCGCGCATAAGCAAAATCCAAATTATTCCCACGCTGAGTTGCCAAAATCACTTAATATTGCCAAGTCAATCGTAACGAATGTTATAAAAGTGTTCGGAGAACGTCTGATGACTGCCATGAAGCCGGGATAAGTTGGAAACAGAACTACGAAGCCGCAGCGACCTGAAGAAAAGTGGCCAGCATTTTCCAACGCAACCCCAACCTTTCCATCAGAGATATCGAAAACAAATAGGTCCCACACAACAGTGCAGAGCAAAGAAACGCGCCGGACCGTCAACATATAAGGTTACAGTGATACCAAATCGAGATGATAAGCAAACCACAACAGCCAATGGAAGAGCGCGTAAGTTGTACACGAGTTTGTTGGCCAAGTTTGATTGCGTCGTAATGGACGATGAAACATACGTCAAGGCTGATTTCAAGCAGCTCTCAGGTCAAGAGTTTTATACGGCTACCGGAAAAGGAAAGGTTAAGGATAAGTTTAAGCAGAACAAAATGTCAAAGTTCCCGGAAAAATACTTGGTTTGGTAGCCGATTTGCACCTGTGGACTGAAAAGCGAAGGTTTCGTAACCACTGGCACTGTCAACCAAGATATTTATGTAAAGGAATGCTTGCAAAAACGCTTATTGCCTTTCTTAAAGATATATAAAGGTTGTACCGAATCAAATTGCACCACTTTTAAATGGCTGTAACTTTTTACCCGTTGGGTATTTTCTATTGAAATTTTGGGTGGAATTAGTTCAATGTGTATTTGTTTACGCTGTGTAAGTTTCACTAGCAGATGTGCAATCGTTGCGAAGATGGAGTCGGAAGAACAGCAGCGGCGCAAAGAAATTTTGCGCACGTACCTCGAAAATCCGGATCTTTCTCATCGTGCCATCAGCAGGAAGCTGGGAATGGTACATTCTACGGTGTCTCGTGTTTTAAATCGGTACCACGAACGTTTGACCATCGATCGGAAAGAAAAAAGTGGCAAAAATGGATCTCCGTATAGTGTTAAGGATCACAAGCGGGTAGTTCAAGCTTTCAAGAGGAATCCCAACAGTTCAGTTCGAGATGTGGCGAAGAAACTGAATCTAACCAAAACTTTCGTGCAAGATGCGAAAAAACGTGAAGGACTACACACGTACAAAGTCCCAAAGGCGCCTAATCACGATGAACGGCAGAATACGGTAGGTAAAACACGTGCACGGAAGCTCTACACCCAGATGTTGACGAAACCACATTGCCTCGTTATGGATGATGAGACGTATGTAAAAGCAGACTTCCGGCAGCTTCCGGGGCTCCAGTTTTTCACTGCTCATCATAAATTCGATGTCCCTGAGGACGTTAGAAAGTAGAAGATGTCAAAGTTTGCCAAAAAATATATGATTTGGCAAGCAATTTGCTCGTGTGGAAAGCTGAGCACCCCATTCGTGGCAACTGGAACGGTCAATGGGCAGGTGTACCTAAAGGAATGCCTCCAAAAGCGTCTACTTCCTCTTCTGAGGTCACACGATGGTCCTACGATTTTCTGGCCGGATTTAGCCTCGTGCCATTACTCGAAAGAGGTTTTGGAGTGGTACAAGGCTAAGGAGGTCAATTTCGTGCCGAAGTATCTCAACCCCCCGAACGCACCGGAACTGCGGCCAATTGAAAAGTACTGGGCCATCATGAAGCAGGCACTTCGGAAGCATCCTAAGGAAGTGAAATCGGAGGAAGATATGAAGAAAAAATGGATTGCCACGCAAAAAAAAGTTGGTCCAAATGTTGTACAGGACCTTATGAGTAGTGTAAAGAAGAAGGTTCGTGCATTTGGATATGGAATTGAAATTGAATAAAACAAACATGGGAAAATATTCATAACATGTTTAATTTTAATCCCTAAATGATTGAAGATGATTGGTTGAACGGGCGAATTTTGCCGAATATTTGTGTGTGTCGCAATTTGATTCCGTACACCCTTTATTTTTTTTGTTTTTTTTTGCCCCACCCCCAACCCCCCCCCCCCGCAAAAAAGGCCCGGCAAAAAAAAACCCCCACAAGAGTGCAAAAACCACCCCAAAAAAAAAACCCTCCAAACTCGCCGGAACTGCGCCCAACTGAAAAATATTGGGCAATCGTAAAGAGAATCCTCAAGAGAACTAAAAAAAAAAACAGTCGGAAATGAAAAAAGGCGTTCAAGGCAAATTGGCGTTCAGCATACAGTAAGGTGGATATAACAGCGGTACAATACTTGATGGAAGGTGTGAAACGTAAAGCCTGTCAGTACGAATTTGGAAAATCGGAAGCCTAATCAAATAATTTTCCTGTGTTCTGTAGACAATGAACTTAAAAAAAAAAGATTGATAATTTCTATACAATGTGTCTCACAATAGGTGTCACCGTTTTTCAGTCTTGGTTTATTTCAGCTGGGTAATTTTAACAGCAGAATTGATTATACCCGTTTTGAGTGTATTCTATTGACAGCTTATCGCTGAAGATAAATAAGCGATTTCGTTTGTTTATATTTATCATCGACCATGGAAGCCATACGGGAGCAAGTTATAAAATGACATTTGCAAAAGCTTAGACTGTGTCAGATATTCAATAGCCTTAAGCAGTTCGGAGTGAGAAAGCGTTTTGTTTTTCGTACCTTGAAGCGGTTCAAGGAAATTGGAAATGTCCATATTCAACACAAAGGAGGTACCAGACGATCTGCCAGAACGAAGAAAAAGATAAAATGTGTGAGGGAGCGAATAAGACGTAATCCGGCCGTAAATTGAGCAAACAATTTCAAATGTCCCCTACTTCAATGAACAGGCTCCTCAGACATGATCTGGAATGCAAGCCGTATAAGAAACAACGGGTTCACGGGTTGACGGAGCGTCAAAAGCAAGCCTGTTTTGGCTCGGCACGGTGACTGAGAGATTTTATCGTCGGATGAAAAGCTCTTCCTCCTTCAGGACAGTCATAATCAAGAAATAATAATCTAATCTAATCTCACTTCCTTCACCAAGTACTGAACCGGAAAAGCATTCCAAAAGACGGGAGAACTCTACCATCAAAGTCATTTCAACAACTTTGCCAAAAATGACAAATTGTACCTCAAAAATTGTTGAATGGGATCGTCCACCACTTATCGGTTTCATTGATTGATGAACTTCTGCCAAAAAATGTAAATCAGCTCTCAGTCTCATCTCATGACGGATCTTTTCTACTCCTACTTGACACCATCATTTGATAAAATGCGGACATCATCGTTCGGATCCCGTTGCTACGTTCGACCTCGAAACATCCTCGAAACTCGACCGAATCTCATCTCACCGAGCCGAGAGTTATCAGACTTCTTTCAGACAAACGACCAATCAATCAATCATTCAATCAATCACTCGAACTAAAGACCTTCCTACTATGCGATTATCGAACTGGATAGCACTAATATTGAACCCCCCGCTGCAATCTTCCGCAACATCCTGCTACCAGTTTAATTAAAAAATGCATTTATCACGAGTTGTTTTCCCTATCATGTCATCCCGGACAGCCGGTAAAAACAAATTCGGTGTCGAATCAACCCCTGCGCACCGCCTCCAACAGCAAAATCATCGCAAACCGGGGGCGAACGTGTCGTCGATTGAACACAATCGAACATTTTGGCATAATTATGCTCATCCGTTTAGTGCGACGCGCTTGATAGTTGAAAAATAGTTTGTTGATATAATGAAACAAAAAAAAAGTCGCAATGCGCCAAAATATGATCAAACCCAGCATTCAATTGGTCATTCTATGCTGGTAATTGAACCGGCCGGATAGAACCGGAAGGGTTGAGAGGGGTTACGAACGGTCCGGAAGCGACTCGGCATGGTTTGTTTTATTTATATAGATGTTCGGGAGAAATTTTATTGGAACCGATTGAAATTTTTTTTTTCTTCATCCGTTTGCAGAATTGAATTGGTTTGGTCAATGCCGGATTGCGGCATGTTTTGTTTCAACATTTAATTATTTTTAGGCTGCTCAGTGGATGCTAGGGGGTGGCGGTTGGGGTGCTTTTAAATTTGGCCTTTGATTAATCTGCTTGTTGAATGTGCACAGAATCTGTAGCTGTGGATAAGTACTTGTATGTTGTTGGGAAATATTTGAAAAGCTGACACGATATGACGCTGGGCTGAGAGGATAATTCAATTGAAAAGTTTGAGATAATTGGTCCGTAGGGGCGCCTGTGTGGGATATAATGTTTTAATAATGAAGTGCCAATTATGTTTGGTAAATCTAGTTAATTAAATTTATCACTCACAACTTAAAAACATAATACTGTTAATTCACTTTTTTTGCACGTATAAATTCCAGTTTATTAATTTAGTAACTAGTTACTAGTAATGGTTGTCCACGTTCAAATTGCAACACACGCAAATAGCTATAACTTTTTTTGCTTTTTAGAGTAAAATATTTGATGTTTGTGTAATTTTAGTGTAAGTTTAGTTAGGGTGTAAACAATAAATTTACATCCTGTATGTTGCATTGAAAAGTGCGGAAAAGTTTTTGAAATGGAGTCGGATGAGCAAAGGATTTGCGGAGACATTTTGCACGCACATTTAGAAAATCCGAATCTTTCGCATCGTGCCACAGCAAAAAAATGGGAATCGTGAACTCTATTGTTTTTTTTCATCAAACGTCACAGAGCACGTCTGACCACTGATAGGGAAAACATGATGTGGACAAAACCATCTTCACATGAAGGCTAAAGAAGAGAGAAGGGTAGTTGAAGCTATACTGCTTTTCAAAACAACCCTCCGCTCAATTTAGAACTACTTCTATTCAATTTTCACAGCCTACCGTACTCTAACGGAACTATCAATACTTTCTCTTCATATCTTTGGTTCTAGCAGACATTGTTGTCTACTTCTAGGGTTTCATGTTGATGAGAAGATGGTCCCTTCAAAACATACAGAAGATAGACAAAATGATCGGGACAGGTAGGTTTTTTAGCAAAATCCAAAATAAAATAAAATTTGCAAACATTAAATCAAATTTTGATGAAATCGGAAGCATTGGACGAACAAATTGTAGTTTTTTAATGACAGCTGGGCTTAGAGCCGTTAGCGGACACCGAACATATTCCGGGTTTTCCGTGGGTTTGTAGAAAGAGCTTTTTTCGACTGTCTGTCATTTTTTTTCTGACGTGAACTGTTTTGCATTTATATGATATTTCCAGAATAATGAATTATGGTACAGACAAATGCCAGCCGCAGATTAGCAATTTACCAGGAATACACCGTGATAAGGCCTTTTCCGTGAAGTTAGTTCCGAAAATATGTCCAAATTTCCAACAGACCGGAAACATGCGAATATAAAGCGTGTCCGGAAATAAATTTTGTATCATCACACGAACGTTAAAGGTTTAACAGTAATCCAAACAAATCTTTTTTCTCAACATGTATTTTCCTCAAGTATGTTCCTTTACACTTTTGCTAAAAACGATTAAAATGTCACGCTAAAACTCTCGGACCTTGAACTTGACTCCTGCAATCAAGGTTCGGACAACCTTCTCTCCTCTGGTTTTGTAAGCTTTTGTCCACTTCTGCTTGAAATTTTGAACCGATTTTGACTCTCCTCCCATTTTCCGATAATCAGTCTTCATTATTGCCTAAAATTTCTGGATCGGTTGGAGCTCTGGACAGCTTGGAGGATTAATGTCACGAGGTACCACAATGACATTATTTTCCTCGTACCATTTCTTCGTCACTGGTAGGGGTAAGATGCCAAATTGGGCCAAAACAGCTAATAGGCGTTTTTGAAGGCACTATTTGATGTAGATTTCACTGTTAATATTCCCGGTTGAGATGAATGGTTGACTCATTTTACCACACGTACAGATGGCTTGCCAAACGAGATATTTTTCGCAAATTTTTCTATCTTCTGTTGTTTAAACTTAGACTCTAGGCTTCCTCTGTCCTTCGTAGTGTAGAATTTACTACCAGGGATTTGTGAAAAGTCAGCCTTCACGTGAAACATACGTCTACATGTTTGGTTGACAACGAATAATATAGCTTTCGGGCCCGTCTTTTTCATGCCTTTTATCATCTCGACGAGGTTTCTTCTGGGCTTTGAATGACCTCAGCCCACATATCACTTAAATGTCCTACACAGTTGACTTAGTTACATCCTCTTTTTTGGCAACACTCTGGCCAACATGTTGAGCTTCCACTTGTATACTTTCACCACTTGTTTGTTGCGTGTTCCCCCTTTCGACTGCTTGGTTGGCTTCCTCTGAACCGTTTTGGTTTGAAGACACTGCTGATGACATTCGACATCGTTTGTTGCGTCACCCCGATCGAATTCGCGATTGTTTTCTGTGAACGATAAAGATTTTTTAACCACTTGTCCAAAATAAGATTTCGCAGCTTTTGTTGTCGAAACGCCTTTTTTAAAAACGTCAATTTAAAAGTAAACAATAAAGCTTGCTTCAGATAGAATTGGAACAAAAAAAATTGCCTGTATTTTAGTTATTTATTATTGAATTCAAGATCTTTTTTTATACAAATGTAGCGTTTTCTTCATACTTTTAAGAAAAAATACGGATAAAATTATTCGTCACGGTTTCGAAGGAATTCTCGAATTTTTCCTGTAACACGGCTCATTAGGCGGCGCACACCTTCTTCGTCCATCGTTTTAGCTATCTTATTCCACCAGGTCTTCATCTGATTGATGTCTTTGGCAACCTTTCTCTTTGCCTTGAGTCTCCTCTTCATGATTGCCCAGTATTTCTCAATAGGGCGGAACTGGGGGCAGTTGGGTGGGTTAAGGTTTTTCGGAACAACCTGGACCCCTTTCTCGGCATACCATTCCGAAACGACTTTGTTGTAATGACAGCTTGGCAAATCTGGCCAAAACATTACGGGATGGTCGTGGGATCGAATGAACGGCAAAATTCGTTTTTGGAGACACTCTTTTTGGTACAGTTCCGACGTCATTGTCTTATTTGTAACGAAAGTTTTCGTTTTATTGACACAGCTGCACATGCCCTGCCAAATCATGAATTTTCGTGCAAATTTGTCGGCAAAAACAAATTTAAATTTGGCTGGAACATCCCCTCGAGCCGTTGCCAAGTAAAATTTTTGACCTGGGATTTGCCCGAAGTCAGCCTTGACATAGGTTTCATCGTCCATCAGAAGACACCCGTCGAACTTGGTCAGCACCTGGTCGTATAGCTTCCGAGCACGGATTTTGGCCACACTATTCTGTTTTATGGTCCGATCTGGCTGTTTGCTAGCTCGATACGACTTGATTCCTTCCCGGAGTCGAGTTCTCCTCACGGTACTATGGGCAGCACCGAATTTTCTGGCCAAATCACGGTCCGACAGATTGGGATTCCTCTTAATCGTCTTCAAAATCTTACCACGCAGTTTCCGGTCGACAGTTCCACTCCGACGATTGGCTTGAGGCTTCCGAATCGTCGTCAATGTTTCCTTATACCGTTTGATAACGCGCCATACGGTATTTCTGGGCAATTTCAGCTGTTTAGCTAGCCTAGATGCAGACCACAATGGATTTTCCAAATAACTGTGCACAATTTTTTCCCTTCTTTCGGTTTCCATGTTGATTGTTTACAAAGTACAGTCAATTTGCGGAATGTCAAAAATACATACGTGAAGCTGACAAAATTCCCAACACGTGGGCGCCAAGAACTTTCAAATCCGTCCACCAGGAGCGCCACAATATGAGCAAAAGTTTGTTCCAATTCTAAATGAAGCAAGCCTTATGCACGTCCACGCGAAGATGGAAAGATCCTCTGACAACTAAACTATACACTGAAAAAAGTTCTTACGTTGATTTAAACCACTCATGCGACAATGTTTCAAAACATATTTCCGGACACGCTTAAGTTATCAAACTTCATGGTTTTGCGAGGCGCCAACAACACGACAATAAGATTCACTGGCCACCTTGTAGCAAGTTTCGAGTGCCTTCAGGGAAGTTGATGGTTGATGGAACCGACCCGAACCATGCGAACATGGGTATCAGGTTTCGTGGTTTTACGAGATGATGAGAACAGGATCGTAAGACTCACAGAACACTCTTGTAACAGGTTCCAGGTGCCCTTTGATAGTGAAATCGGCTCCGGGAATTTGATTAAATCATGCGAATATGGATATCAAACTCCATGGTTTTGCGAGGCGGTAACAACAGAGACGTTTTCAGAACCGTAAGTTTCGCTGATCAATTTTTAACAGGCTCCGTAAAACTCGAAATAATAAATCAGAATCATGCAAATGTGGAAATCAAAATTCATGGTTTTGCGAAGCGATGACTACAGAGACATTATCAGGATAGTAAGACTCGCTTGCTGAGGTGATGACAACAGAGAAATGGCGCTCCTGGGAAATGACCAGTTTGTAACAAACTTCATGGTATTGCGGAACAACATTTTCAAGTCTGCACGGAAAAAAATCCGTGAACTGCTGTCATGAATTCGAGAACAAGCAAAAATACACCGTGAACTTAGTCATGTAATCATAAACTAAATAACATTTAAAGGGAAAAATCCTGAAAACGTGAACTAGTTCACGGTCCGTTTTCATTTTCGGAACGCTTTTTTTTCTGTGTGGCTACTGGCCATCTTGTGGCAGGTGCTTTTGGGGATTAATTAATGTGTTATAACTCGGTTAACTAAGGGAAAATGTGGATTATAGCTGATGAAGTTTTGAATAACTTCCAGCGGTGTGCAAAGTTTTCTTCCACTTTACAATTCGCGACAACGAACTTTGCATCCGTCGTTTTTTTCTCGTTGTTTTCTTGATGCGGTAGGAAGGAAATTGGAAATGGCAGCCATGTTTCATCCATGAACTGAAAGATAGCAATGGGATCATCTTGATCGCTTGCAGCGTGACATCTCATTCTTTTATTCAAATCATATCAAGCTGAACAATGCATTAGGCAAAAGTAACATCGCGAGATTTTTTTCGCCGACTTTCTCTTTCGTTTATAATCTTATAGGGTATGTGTCCCTTGACTCAGCCTAATATGCAATAATCGATTACATTTTTGTTACATAGGCCGAATGAAGGAGCTAGGCTGACATTACATCCCGTTACCCTAGTTTATAAATAGTGTGTCTATAAAACGATTTGCTGTTGCTCCTGACGTATTTGTATTTCTGTACTGTGTGTTCAAAATACTCGACAAAGAGAGTCTCCCAATGTTACTTAGGACCTTATGCATTGTTCAGCTTGATATGACGGCAATATGAAAACGCGTTTAGATAGGAGTGAATTTTCATGACGACATTTTTTGTACATGAGTAGTTTGTACAGAGCAGTTCCATAACGATTGGTAAATCGTGTTCTCTTTGTATATTTTGATTTGGTTGAAATTTTGCATAAACGTTCCTTTTGACCAAACATGTCATTTGGCATCATCAGTTAATCAGTTAATAACGTTCATCGCGACCAACTTTTGAGAAGGACGTATAGCAAAATGACTGGTTTGTCTAAACAAAATTATAGCTCGAGAATGGTTTGTTTGATTGATTTGGCGTCTTCCGCAAAGTTATAGATAATGGAACGGACTGTACAAAAGAAAAAAAAAGTACACTGTAAATAAAACTATTCAAGTATTTATTGCAGAAAACATATTTAAACTTCATTTTCACTAAAAACTGTATTAAAAAATATATATTTTTTTTTTGATATGTTATAGAGCACAATGCAAACCAACTTTTCCTCAAAGGATATAATGGAGAGAAAATTATCGCAGAAGTTAAAATATTTTTTTTTTTTTTTTTTAATATTTTTCAAGCGCGGATTTTTAATTAATTTAGAAGTGGCCCCCCAAGGGGGGGGGGCCGATATTTTTACAACGCCTTTTCCCCAACCCCTCTTTTCCAATATTGGCAAAAAATAACAAAAAAAAAAAAAAAAAAAATTTTTTTCCCCCCCCTCATTTTTTAAAAAAAGAAAAAAAAAATAAAAAAAAAAAACAACAAACAAAAAAAAAAAATTTTTATTTTTTTTTCGCCGCAAAAATAGAAAAAAAATACAAAAAAAAAAAAAAAAAAATTTTTTAAGTTAAATTATTATTTTTAAGGTGGGAATTTTTCAAAAAGATTAGTCTATCTAAAAAAAACCCCCCCGCGAAAAAAAAAAAGTTTGGTTTTATGATTTCAGATGAAAATTGCGGCCACGATATTTTACACCAATTTATATGTCAACGCCGACCAAGAATTTGACCAATAGTGAAAATATCACATATTCTGGACATTTATTTCACTGTCACGTCGTAGAACGTTTATATAAAGGCACTAACATCAGGTGTGATACTGGTGGGTTATGCCACAATTCACTCTTAGACTTCTTACTTTCAATCAAAGGGAAACGACTAAAAGTACAGTTTTCATTTTCGTGGCAACTTATGTTGTTGTTTAACCATTTGTTTTATGGAATGAATAACCAAAATACCTGGTTTGCTCATGGTATAAGTGAAAGTTATTGCAAATTTTCGAAACGGGTGAATGTTTTGATCATGGTAAATCTGACGGTTCGAAATGAAGCACATAGCCACAGAAAAGTGTTACTTTAGACTGACGATGACAAGCAAGTATATTAGAGATAGGACGCGGAGGGCCCGCTTCGGAAGCAGGATAAACCTTTCCAAGTTCACTACTTTTTAATTATGTTAATTAATTTGGCGTACAGTTTTTGAAATTGGAAATATCGTCTCAACATTTTGGGATCCCAGTAGTGAACAGCAGTTTCTGCTAGAACGAAAGATTTGAAGAGAAAGTATCGATAGGCCCGATAGAGCTCGGTTTATGAAATTGAATAGAAGTAGTTTGAAATTGAGCGTAGGGCTTTGTTTTGGCAGTATTTCGAAGCAAATATAGACATCTTTGCCAAACATCCCACTGCGAGGTAGGTCAAGGCAGGGACGGATCCGCCACCTTGACTGGCAACATTGCTTGCAGCTTTATATTCATCAAATACGAATATGAGCTCCACTGTAGCATAAACTTTTACAGATTTCTGTAAAAAAATCTAAGTGTGTGTATATTTGTAGGTGGGCTTTTTCTTGTGTCATATCTATTTCTAATTAAAGTGCAAAAAACATGTGGTATGTAACGTCATTATAAAAAAAGTTATTAGATTGACCACAAAATATCAATGCCAAACCATCATTATTTATTTCAGTTTATTGTGTGTGTGTGTGTGCACTGAAAATTTATTTTCGTAAATTAGCTTTCACTAGCTTCGTAATCATGGATTTTGTACATAGAACAAATGTCTCGTATATTCTATGAAACATTCATATGGCTTTTTATCTAGTGAACCTTTTTATATAATGCACGAAATAGATTTCGTGAAGACCAGCCAATCGCTGCTTCGCTGATGTCGCTGCTGGGATGGGCGGGAATAATTTATTTATTCCAAAATACAAATTGAAGCGCTGTCAAGAGTTAAAACTTCATACTCATTATTCAATGATCAGCTCACGAGTCGCCATGGCATAGTGAGATCACCCAAGGATGCAGTATCAGCTCTTTTCAAAAATACAGGATCGAATCCCATGTCAGAAACATTAAAAAAAAGACGCTGGACAGCTCCACGTGGTTGCGGATTTTTTGTCAATTACATTTCGAGTCGATAAAGTAGATATCTCACTGCAGTCATTCAGGCAACCATCAGAGAGACGTTTCTTTTAAATTGGTAACAAAATATTCGTAGCTCTCTGTATTGTTTTCGTACAATGCACGAATGTTGTTTCTGTGTCAACAAATGCTTCATGCTTTTGACAGTTGCGCGTGTGCCATTAAATACGAATGTATCTTCATAGAAAGAACAAATCAGTTTCGTTGCTCAAAACAATGAAAAGATTCGTTAGTTCTACCTTCGATTGCGTAATATAAACTAAAATTAACTTTCAGTGTGTATATATACAATCCAACGCTCACCGTCCGGCAGTGTTTTTATGGAAGAAAAATGTTTGCAGTTAAACGAACTGTTGCCGACACGACAAAAATTTTTAGCCCGGGAGTTGAAAGGTGATAGCTCTGTTGGGTTCCAGTGACCCATTTCAGAATGCCTGGTTGCTCACGTCCATTCCGAGGTCACTTTCACTTACAACAAGCCCCGCATAGACACAGTACAAACATCAAATGGATATAGGTACTGTGCATACACTTCCATCATCAAATCTTATTGTTTTGAGGATGGCACGTATTTAGTAGTATCGTTCAAATTTAGATGGATCTCACCGGATATCGTTGCTGATGTACAGTCTTCATTTGGACGGCTCCCCTGTGATGTTGAAGTATGCATATAGGTATGTGTCTACAGAGGTAGCACTCCGCTACTCGGTAAATATTTTCACATCATCCTTTTTGAATGGAACAGCCCAAATACAATTAGTACCTCGCGCACAAATGCAATACAATGAAAATCACAGGTAAAAAAAGAGCACTTCCGAGAAGAAATTTAATTTGGTGAGTGCATCTGCAATTATATGCCAGCCACTCACACGCGCATGCGCGTTAGCTTCGTTCTTTGCTTCTGACCAGCAAATGGCCGTTTTCTACATTGCACTGGTTTTCTTTTTTCTCCCTCCACACTTTGACAGTAATCAAAATCCCCCGCTATGAGGCGACTCTATATCAACTTCTAAACTGCTTATAGTAATCTATTCATTCACGACAAAGCGGAAAAATACTCTAATTTAATCATTTATGTCCGCGTGACACAATACTAACAGCACTAACAAGCACTTCTAAGCTGATAGTGACTTTTCCTCCGGGTGCGGGGGCGAAGCACAAAAAACGAAAAAACGGGGAAAAACTACCGCCCATCACAAATTTCGGGAGGGAATCGATTATATTCACTACATCTTACACAAAACACGTGGAGATTTGATGATTTCACTGTTCGTTTAAGTTGAATTACGAATATATTTTTGATTTTATTTTTGCGAAAAGGACGCAGCAAAAACAAAACACGCCAGTTTCTAAGCACGGCTTGCTGCGATCATATCCATCATTATTTATTTCAGTTTATTGTATCGCAAAAATACTGTTTTTCATGTTTCATGTTGCAACAAAATATTATCTAAACACCATAGTGGACTTTTTCTTGTGTCGGTCAGTGTATCTGCGATGCTAAATCTACCATGATTGCAGAAATACAGATCCGTAGATCAATTTTACAGATTTTTTGTTATGCCGACTTCTACTGATTTTCAACTACTTTTGCTAGGGAGCACCAACTCAACTCAAAATAGACAAGTTGATCTGTAATAATGTAAAAAAAACCGTAAGCCATCAGTCATGCTCATGGTTATTCTTGCTAAAATTTAGGCATCATACGTTAGTTCCCTGTGAAATTTCCTCCTTTTGATTGGCAAATCACATCTATGAACAGAATAAATCGATCAGTTGAAACTAGTTCATTCATTCATTCGTTCAATTAAAAATGATGCAAAAGAAAGAAAAAAATCCACCTCATCCGTGACAGTACTCACCTCAAGGCGGTACTGCCGTGACCAGGATTCGAACCTGGGTTACTACGGCCACAACGTAGGGTCCTAACCACTAGACGATCACGGCTATCGAGGTGACTTATTTCCAACTATATTTCATCGGCTTTTGAATCATTCACACAAATGAATCGACTCACTTCATCAACGAAGCACGCGAGTCATTATTTTGCTTGCTTGGAAATTGGATCAGGCACGCGAGAAATGTCATAACAATCGCTCTGGCCATGCGATCGCCGAAGCGATTGGCAGCTTACACCGCAACGATTTCAATTAATCAGCACTATCAATCAAAGCTATTTATAACTTCGGAGCCGCTCAACGGCTCAGCGAGTAAAGTCGAAGCATACCGTGCCAAAAGCGCCGAGTCCGACTAAAGAGCCGAAATACCACTCCAACCTCCCTGATAGCTACAGTAGTCGGAGCTTTAATCTGTACACGCTGTGCTCAGATATGCATTTACTCCATCACTCTGCCGTCGACAAGAAAGGCAAACTTTTCACTCACTGTTTTACCGCGGGGGATACTTCACTGGAGTGAGCACCACCCCATGCCAGCCAGTTGTAAAGAAACAGTTTACACTAGCAACTAGCTTCTCAGTGAGGTGTTTGTATTTCATATCATGTTTGTAAAACTCGAGCATAATGGTCGGTAGCAAGTTCATGAAATTTGCTTGAATAATTCACATTTTATCGCAAACATTTTTTGCCGTTTCCAAGAATTTTGGCAGCACAAATGGAGCCAAGAAAACTAGGTTGGTCTCTGTCGACGTCGTCGTCGTCGTCGCCGTGAAGACGAAGGAAATACACAAAGCAAATTATGTTGATACAAAGAACCATCTCCCGGAACATCTCCGGCATTTTTACTTCCTCGCAGACCTAGCTGAATGCAAGGTTGTTAGCTCAATTTCTGAAGGTCGCCCGCACCGGATGGCTGCTTGTTCTACATAACGACAGGCCAGTTAGTAGTGTACTCAGCAGCAGCAGTTCCGAGTTGTCGTTTTATTGCTGCAGCATTGGCAAGAATTCCGTCGCAAGCCATGCCTAGTAGGACGACGAGGAAAGTACTGAGAGAGGAAAAAAAACTCAGAAATGAAACACCGAATTGCATGCATCCAGGCGACAGATAAATTTGCCCCGGATGGTTTTTTGGTTGAATTATTCACGAATTGAATATTGGAGGTGAAGGAAGGGAAAAATTTATTCGGACTCGAACCTATCGAACGTTTGAATTTGAGAGCGAGAATCGAGGCCGGCGTTTCCTGTCTAGGATAATGGATTGCATTTCGGTACGCTGGGGCTTCTTTTTTCGTGGGCTATATTTTCGTTCTCAAGAGGTCGGCTTCTGGGCTATGTGCAGTTTTTGTGCTCGGTCAGTGGAGATAAATATTGAAGAGACTTTATTTTTAATACAGATCGATTGCAAGTGGTTTCTAGGGCATTTCCGATGCCAGGTATGGTTGGATGTGGATTTTTAAAATTGATATAGAGATGGGGTCATCGGTAAAAATCATCTCTGTATGAGTTTTTGTATTTCATGGAGGTTTCCTGCTCCTTTCCTATCTTATTTGGGAACGCTTGGTCGTTCTGCTATTGAAATGGCCTTTTTCGATCAATAGACTGAACAAAAAAATAAACAATTAATTGCTTTTAATTACACTTATTAGAAAGGGTGGCCTAAAATTGATCTCTGTTAGCAAAACTTGAAGTTTCAGCCTTCGAAATGTCAGCCTATGGTGACGACTAGTGATATATCTTCCGGTTGAGGTAAGGTCTGTATCCGCAACAATCCGGTCACCTCAAAACATGAATAAAACATAAATTTCGCATTATATTTCCGTCGTAGTTGTTTATTTCAGATTCATGGGATGTGTTTTAACAATTCGTGAAGACAAAACATAGTTATTCGGTATTTGCATAAAATTTTCGAACTTTGCGCTTAACTCCGCCCATTAGGGTTTGTACAGACTCTTCAGAAATCGTAGAAGCCGTCTTTGTCCAAATTTGCTGGAAGTGTTTGATGTCTTTGATTCCTTGCTTTTTTTTCCAGAAAGCTTCCGCTTCATCAGAGCCCAATATCTCTCGATTGGTCGTAGCTCTGGGTAATTTGGCGGGTTTGAGGTTTTTGGTACAATGTTCACTTGATTTGCTTGGTACCACTCCATCACAGTTTTAGCATAGTGGCATGATGCCAAATCGGGCCAGAACAAAGGTTTTGTTTTGTGACTTTTGATGAAGGGTAGCAATCGCTTCTGCAGACACTCTTTCTGATAGATCTCCTTGTTGATTGTGCCTGTAGTGACGAAAGATTAATTCTTTTTGCTACACGTGCAAATTGCTTGCCACACAAGGTATTTTTTGGGAAAATTCGATGCCTTCTTCGTTCTGAAATGCTCAGCTGTAGCATTTCTGGCCATAGCAGAATAAAAAGCCAGCCCTGGAAGCTGCTTGAAATCTTCCAGGACATAAGTTTCATCGTCCATAACAACGCATGAAAACTTCGTCAAATATTCACAGTACAAACGTCAAGCCCGTGATTTTGCTGCCAAGTTCTGTTTGTCGTTGCGATTTGGAACTGTTTTTACTTTATACAACTTAAGTCCAAATCGTTGTTTTGAATTTTGGACAAAACCAGGCGACATCCCTATTTTACGAGCCACCGTTCTAATGGAGAGATTTGGGTTTTTCGTTAATATCCTTTTCACCTTTCGGTCCATGACAGGATCAGCGCGTCCAATGTTTTTGTCACTTCTCGGTTTCCTCTCCACCGTCAAATGTTCCGAAAATGATTTGAGCACATCGTGAACAGTGGATTTAGGCAAATCCAATGTTTTTGCAAGGTCCCGTATTGACAAGTCAGGATTTGCCGTACGCCCGTACAAAATTCGCTCGCGCACTTGTTTTTCTTTCGTCGCCATCTTGAATACTAAACATGAAATGTAAACATCAATCATAGTCTTTTTTATCATAGACTCTCAGCTGTATCACAGTGAAATTTTTCATTCCTACGTGCAATATTTCAAAAGTTACAATGGTGTCCGGATTAATGTGGATACAGACCTTAGCAAAAAGAAAAAAAAGCAATGATATTGATGAGATTAGTCAATATAGTCGATTTGATAACTAGAAGTGTTAAATCACGCATATTAAACTTCCTACATATTTTGTATATTTCTCCAGGTTTTCAAAACACACAATAGTCATTTATTGACACCTTCATCTATACTGAATCTGTTTCGGGTCCAAGCGCTAATAATGATGAACAGGAATTACTACGAAAACTAATATTGATTCAAATTTTCTCTTCATCCAGAGAAAAATTTGATCGAAATTTTTGAACAATCATGGGTAAATTTCGGAACAAAAAAAGGTGTGAAATCTCGCGTGATACTCACTTCAAGTTCCGAGCAAATTTCGTTGAGAATGCCAAACAAGACACTTTCACAATCTGTGTTAGGTTTTCTCATACTCCGTTAACTTACTTACAATGTCTTACAATTCTAAACAATTTGATTCGTCTGTTTTCAATAAAAATTCTGGGTCAGTCGAAACTTAGAGTAAAATTAATTTATAGTCTTAAGAAAGACTGGATCATGAGAGATTTTACAGTTTAAGATTAGTAAAAAGCGTCAGATAGATTTGATTGAAAGCCCACGTATAATTAAATACTAAAAAAGATCGTCTCAACATCTAGTTCAACTTTGAGCGCTAAGAAGGATTTGCTGTGAAATCTCAATTTAATTCAGTCCGAATCTCCTATGAAATTCCCCAAGTAACACCAAAACATTAATCTCGAGAACTTTCATGTAGTTCAAATCTAGCCCAAGCAACACACAATTGAGTCGCATTGCAGTTACATAAACCCTTTTACAACAAGTGTGCTGCTGGGGTGGTTCATTTATGACTAATAGATTTGTCATATATACGTTTGGTGTTTTAGGGCATGTTTGTTTACATCTGTCGTCTTGTTCTTTTTTTTTGTGTGGATTTTAACACAACTGCGTCCATTGATACGAACTTTTGTAGTATATTCTTGTTTACTGTATATGCATTGGGCAAGCTGACCACCATTTGTTGGGTGGTCAGCTGCTTGCCACAACACGTTGCCATCAGGTATGATTTGGGCTACGAACCCAATCACCTTACCAGGATTGGCAGACTAAATCTCATGGGGCTGTAAACAACCACTACCAAGAAATTTTGATCTGCGCCTATACAATGCACTACAGCTGCAAAGCAGATGCTCCGATGTTTCGCTTTCTAGGTTACAGAAGCGGCATATATCATTCTGAACCCGGCAAATGTTCTTCAAATGATATCTGCTCGGACAGTGCCCTGTTTGTAGGCCAGTGTATGTACAGAGAGCTCTCTTATTGAGCTCTAAGAGCTTTTTGGTTCTATTTGCGTTTGGACTGGATAAATCTTTTTGACTGGTTACACTTTCTGACAGCCAACCAATTGGTTATCACCTTTTGTTCTTCCCAGTATTTAATATCCATTTTTATAGTACAGTCTTATATACCGCAGAATGGCTCTGGGCCAAGAAACTGTGAACTAGATCCTATTTTTGCGAGATCGTCTGCTATTTCATTCCCTTCAATGCCACTGTGTCCCGGAACCCAATACATGTTTACTGAGTTCGTTTGACACAGTAGTCTCAATAACAGAATACATTCTCAGACAATTTTCGATGTACATTTATAAGCGCATAATTATTTTAAAGCTGCCTGACTGTCTGAGAAAATGCAAATATTTGCATATTTGTTCTTTCTTTTCAGGCTAACATTTACGCATTCTAGTATTGCATATATTTCTGCTTGAAAAACTGTTGGCCACTGTCTCATAGCCACTGACATTTTGATTCCAGGACCATAGATTCCTGCCCCAGTTTTCGTTCCTTTTTTTGAGTCATCTGTGAAAAATATGATTGAACCTTGACGAACCGTAGGCCTTCTGGCTTCCCAATCTGTACGCGATGTTTCGCATACCTTGTAAGGTACGTCATAGTTGTCCTCCGGTTTCATTCAGTCTCCGTTCATAGTTATCACCGGTCCTCTTTTAAAATGTTGTAATATACTCAGGTGACCGGTAAGATCACCTAACATTATATTTCTAGACCTTTCCAGCATCCGAGCGCTTCCTTCCGCCTCTAACTGCACATATTTATGCAACGGCAGCAGATTGCGAATTGCATCTAGTACTTTCGACGGTGTGCTGCGCATAGCTCCAGTTATAGCAATGCCTGCAAGTCGTTGAAGTTTTGCAAGTTTTGCTTCTGCAGAAGCTTCCTTGGTTTTCGCTCACCACACTAACGAAGCGTACATTATTTTTGGACGTATAACAGATGTGTAGACCCACATAATCATTTTTGATCTTAAGCCCCATTTTCTGCCAATGGTTTTGGAGCATAACCATAAAACACTAATAGCTTTGCTTAACGCATAATCAAGGTGTGCATTCCAGTTCAGCTTAGCATCCAGAATTACGCCTAGGAAATTCAACCTGTTTGCAAAATTGTATGTGTTCTCCTCCAAGCTCGAGTGCTTTAAGGTTAAACTGTCTCTGTCTTGTGAAAGGTACAATTTCTACTTTTGATGGATTAATGCTTAGACCCTCCTTCATACACTCATTGGGTAACAGGCTTTAAACTGTTGCATTCTACCCGATACTATATTGTCAAACTTCCCTCTTACTAAGATGACTATGTCATCCGCAAAGCCTACAACCTCGAAACCTTTCGCTTCTAAACTTCTGAGAAGATCGTCTACAACTAAGGACCACATAAGTGGGGAGAGTACTCCTCCTTGGGGGCAACCTTTGGTTGCCCTTACCTTAATAAAAGCTCAGATGTGATTTCACTTTTTGCAAGCATAGTATGAATCCAGTTGACAATGCTAGTTTTAAAATTCCTCTTCTTTATAGCTCGAGCCATTGAGGAATAAGATGTATTGTCAAACGCTTCTTCAATATCCAAGAAAGAACAAAGTGCTATTTCTCTTACTGACACAGATTTTTCGACTTTTTCTACTAGCGTATGCAGCGCTGTAACTGTTGATTTACCAGATTGATAAGCAAACTGAAATTTTGGCAAACAATGCTTTTGCATATAAGTTGACTCGACATACTCCTTCAAAACCTTTTCCATTGTCTTCAGCAGCACTGATGAAAGACTAATAGGTCTGAAGGATTTTGGATTCGTCTTATCACGCTTACCAGTATTTGGCATAAAGATTACTCTTACTACACACTTAGAAAATTTTACAGTATTCGGTAATTTTTTACCGAACTTTCAATAGCTGAACGTTCGGTAATCCGATTTAACGGATTTCGGTAAAATTTGACAAGCTTCGGTAATTTTTTTACTGGAATACTGTAAAATTTCACCGAAATCCGGTAAATCGGATTACCGAACGTTCAGCTGTTGAAAGTTCGGTAAAAAATTACCGAATACTGTAAAATTGTCTAAGAGTGTAACCTCCATTTTGATGGGATGTAGTTCAGCCTTAAGCTTGCCATAAAAATCTTCATCAGAAACGGAACCAGCATGGCCTCAACCTTTTGAAGCAATGCTTGAAATATGCCGTCCACACCTGCAGATTTAAATGGCTGAAATGATCTAACTGCATTTTCTACCCTATGTTGCTTGTTTGCATATTATGTTGTATAAATGTAGCAACACAAATCTTCCGTATTTTGAGAAACAAACATATTAAAGAAATGTCAAATGCGAACACAACTAGTCAGGTATGTTTTGTTCGTGTCATATTATACGTCGAATGACCATTTCTGTACTTTTAAGACCAAACACTATCAAACATCTATTTCTCTCACTTTTATATCTACCGCTGAAACATTTAAGAATCTAATTCAGTAATGCCAGTATGATGAGAAAATTTATATTGCTGTAGCCTATTCCTTGTACGATCGAACATTTTTTACGTGATTAAGATTGCTAATATGATGATGTATTAGCAAAAACTGAAGTGTAATCGATCGATCATAGCGAATCCATTTAATATAAACGCTTATTTTTTCAAGCCTAGAGTGATAAGCAGATAGATCAAGTAATTTGTTTTACGCAAGCCTAAGATATTTTTGTTTATGACTATTGTCAAACCATTGTTATATTGTGTTTCATTGGCTCCGCCTTCTGCGCTATTT
Organism: Aedes koreicus; assembly: GCA_024533555.2. NCBI lineage: Eukaryota > Metazoa > Arthropoda > Insecta > Diptera > Culicidae > Aedes > Aedes koreicus. The sequence goes on along the minus strand of JAHHFK020002049.1, from coordinate 85,658 downwards.
CAATTCTATAGTAATATCCTAAAAAGTTTTCAATCAGCGGAATGGCAACATACCTATTTGCACATTAAAGCAATATAAGGAGTGTATCGAATATAAGCTATCCACATACATTTGCGTTGTACGCATGTATTTGTGATGGTTTTTTATGCTCTGAACACTGCATGCTGTGCGTTTGACTGTCAGCTTTCTTTTGTTTACTTGTTTGTGCGGTTCAAATTCTGCGTTTTCAAAATGTCGCGTATTGAAAAGGAAGTGAAAATTAAGGTTCTGGACACATGGCTAAGTGAGAAGGGTATTACTATGCGAAAATTGGCGAAGCGGTTTGGAATTCATCATGCGAGTGTTAAAACCATCATTAATAAGTTTGGGGAACACTATTCTTTGGATGAGCTACCAGGAAGAGGCAGAAAACCCGGTTCTTTCAACCCGAAACTGGAGCAGAAAGTGGTATCTCTAACCATGAAGAACAAATCAATGGCAATACGTGATTTGGCCAAAAACGCAGGAACGAGTGTCGGAATGATCCAGCGTATCAAGAGGCGAAACCACCTGAAGACCTACAAGAAGCAGAAAATCTCGAAACAAAGTGCAGAACAGAAGAAGCGAGCAGCAACAAGGGCCCGGAAATTGTATTCGCGTCTTTTGCAGCGTCCGGATGCATGCGTTTTGATGGACGATGAGACCTATGTAAAGGAGGACTCAAAAACCCTTCCAAGTCCACAATACTTTACTGCCGTCGTTGGGGAGGATGTGAGCGATGCGGACAGGTCGATTCAAGTGGAGAAATTCGGTCGAAAGGTACTGGTATGGCAAGCAATATGTTCCTGTGGTTTGAAGTCAACCATTTTTTACACTACCGGAACTATAAATGCGGAAATCTATCGATCCGAGTGTCTCCAGAATAGATTGTTGCCTTTATATAAGAAGCATAGTACACCTCCACTGTTTTGGCCGGATTTAGCGTCGGCTCACTATGCCAAAACCACTCTCAATTGGCTTGTGGAAAAGGGTATAGATTTCGTTGAGAAAAATATCAATCCACCAAATTGTCCTCAGCTTCGACCCATCGAACGTTACTGGGCAATCGTGAAGAGGGTCTTCAAGAAGACTGGTAAGGCAGCTGGGAACATGCAGAAGTTCAAAAAAATTTGGGCTCAAGCGTCCAAAAAATGCGATGCAACACTTGTCCGGAACTTGATGAAGAGCATTCGATCCAAAGTTCGAAAATTCGTGAAAGAATAACTTAAATTTCATCCGGTCTTCATTATGTTCAAGTTTAACCTCGTACAATAAAGGATCAATTTTTTGTATGAATAAAATATCGGGTTTCAACATAATTTGAAAGAAAGTTTGTGGATAGCTTATTTTCGATACACTCTTTAGTTAAACATTACTTGGGTCTTTCAAAATGCTTGATATTGAGCTAATTTTGTTTGTAATACAAGATTCTCTCAGAACTAAAGTAAGAGGTAAGGTTAGGTTTGTTTTCTTTATTAGAAAGATTTTCTGTCTCTCACCACCCCCCGCCGAGGTCCCAAACAAACAAACACACACAAATTATCTTCTTTTCCCCCCTTTTTTTCTTCTCTCTTCTTTCTCTTCCCCCTCCCCCCCAAAAAAACCACACCCCCCACTTTTACCCCCCAACACCACAACACCACAAATTTACATCTCCACCCCCCCACAACCTTTTCTCCCCACACAACCCCCCTTCCACCACCCCCCAATACATAAAAAAACACATTAATATATCCACACTCCACCCCCTTTTTCCCAAAACCCCCGAAAAAATGTTTTTTTCAAACTGTGAGCGTATGGTCGGTCCTTGGAGGGTAAGGGTTGTTGGGTTGGGTCGGTTTGGTGCACAGCTCGAAAAAGTAGTGTGAATTTCTGTTCATTATCATGCACATAAATGGAGCGTCACAAAACATACACATTTAAATTATAAATCGTGTAATGCTCTGGGACATTCCATACATTATCGATAATGTTGTATGCAAAAGCTCATCTTTGTTAGAACTATTTCATGCAAGTCACTGCTTTGTGTGGAATGAAATACAATTTCACATGCTCTGATATTTACATCACAATGAAAATTCAATTTTTTTTTTCTGTGTGCCCCTCCTGCCTTGGAAACCCCCCCCCCCCCCCCCCCCCCCCCCCCCCCCCCCCAAACCCCCCCTAAAACCCCCCCCACAAGCCGCTCTTGGGCCGTTTTTCTGGGGCGCGGTGGTTCCCCGGTGTTGTGTTTGTTGGGGGTTTGGGTCTTTTACCCGTGTTCCTTCATTGGATTCGCTCACCCGTTGTTGTTTTATTCGGGGCTCGTCCGGTGGTGTTTGTCCGAAGCCCGGCCGGAAGGTGTGTTGTTGGTTGTCGCATAGACCTTTAGAGTGATATATTCCTCGACAAGATACGTTAAGAATTCTGATCAGGGTATGCAATGAATGAGTGTCAATGTTTTAAAGGATTCTACATGGCGGTGAGATTTTTCAAAGGCGAAAAAGGGAAGTGAAGCCGTTGGTCTCTGCTTATGTGTTGATGAGTGCGATATGTAGGATTGTTGTTTCAGACTTATGAAGTTCTTCTAGTGTTGTAAAATGTTACATCAATCTGTTATCCTTTCGTATCATACTATAACTTTGTTTGTAAACATCTTTTGTTTATGCTTGGGTGCTTTAAGTTGTAGTTTGTTCATATTTACTCTATATTGATGTGATAAATTAATAGGAAAGTTCTCACCTAATTCTGCAGATGCATTTAGTTCAAACTTGACTACATGTGACATACTCTTTGAGATATGATGTTCTTCTACTATATGCGATTCTCCTTTCCTAAAACATCGTGCTTTTTCTCATTTGATTACGTTGCGTTCTTGAGTATTCTTCAGGAGGGCCGCTTTTTGAACGGCACGACATTGATTTGGTGTTATAAAGATTAGAAAATAATCTTCATAACACCAGATCAATGTGCTGAATATGAACACCGAACCAATAGTTCTCGACTGTGTAATAATTTTTTTTTTTTAATTTACAACAAAATTATATTTAACGAGATAAAACTATCCTGTTACTGTATCAGCTTTATGGACAGTGAGCTATTGTAAAATGTTCACTGTCTATGATTAATCCACGTGCAATAGACTTAGGCACTTTTGAGCAAATGATAGAAATTCTCTCCTACTTGCAATGTGCCACGATCAACTTTGCACAACAGCGCCCTTAAATTCATTGACCAAAGCGCAGGGAATGTCATGCAAAACTTATCGTTTCAAATTTCTTTCAAAACGAAAAACAAAACTTTAAAACCGTCAAGATCGACATTCAACTTTAACATTAAATATGTTTTAATCCACCCCGACGAATCCGCTAAGAAAATCATCCAGTTTGACCGCTACACCATTGACCGAGGAAAATCAATTCGTACAGCAAACATGCGCACACTTGATAATACACCAACAACAACGGTTAGAGCAAACAGTAGTTGTGGTATATTTCAAATATAGCCACACCAAACCCCCCCTGAGGGGAGGGGGAACCAATTGTTATTCCACTTCACCCTTCTGACCCGGCTTTGTTCCACCTTTTTCCGAATAAACCCCGGTAGGACTTGAACAGAGCAGAGCACACCGTTATTTGCTTCAGTTGGGACGTGAAACGACGCCCGTCGAATCTCAGTCGTTTTATTGCTACTATCCCGTTATCGTATTGTCAGCAGGATTTGATGTTCCATCATCACCCGAAAGAAGTCGGATCTTTCGGGTGACACACATAGAATCGTTTGTTCTTTCCTGTGGCGCTTCGGAAAAGATTTTGCAGTGAGCTGCAATACAATCGAGACAGAATGGCTCGCTTTTGACGTTCGCATAAGTTCATGAAAGAGATTCCGGAGATGTTTGCTTCCGTCAAACTTTTTCCGAGGACGGAACGGCTTGTGTGAAGAAGATACAATAGTGCCTATAAAGCTATCGGAGCCTGAAAGGATTCTTTTCTGTGCCAAGAAAGTGGAACGCTCATGCTGCCGTCGTTGACGGGGTAGAATGGGTGAAGTTATTTCGTATAGTAAAAATCTAATTATTGAAAATATTGCGATGCAGCGAATAGCGAAGAGTGGAAAAAGTTTGAAGTATATAATAGTTGACGGTGAATCAGAATCATACACTGAGCTGATATTTCTCCTGGCGTCTAAGGTTTCAGAACAAGGATCGCAAATAAAGAAACGTAGACAAACAAGTCATGCAAATTTATGTGTTCAGAAAAAATACTCAATTAAATTTCGTTTGTTTAAATTGATGCTCATGCCTCTTTCTGCTTATTCTTATGTAGGTCTAAAAGCGTTGAAATTACCACGTTCGTAGTATGTTGGACTAATGTCCAAGTCATAGGTTTTCACATTAGCCAGTATTCGCTTGAGATGGTATGACAGGTGAAAATCGTACACATGGGCAGGCAGCGTCAGTCGTTAAATTTTGAGTTTGTTCGCTTGCAACCTAACCAAAGCGAGCGAAAAAGCCAACAGGTGCGAAATTGCGGTATGTAAGCACTTTGTGCTTTTTCGGCTGTTTTTATTCGAAAGAAATACGATGGACATGCAGTCAACCCCCGATAGCCGTGATCGTCTAGTGGTTAGGACCCTACGTTGTGGCCGTAGTAACCCAGGTTCGAATCCTGGTCACGGCAATGTTCCGAACATTGTCACGGAGAGGGGTTGAATTTTTGGTGGAATGATTTCTAGAGCTGCCAGGATTTTTTCTTGGGAAAAGAATCATCATAAAGACTACACTTTTGGTCGTTTTCAGTAGATGGTTGATACACAAGAACGAAAGCTACAGTCATCGGCAAAATAAAGTGCCCACCCTTCATGATTTCAACAAACACTTCCTAAAAACTTCAACTTCTCAAATGAAACACTTGATATATTTTTAAAATGATGATTTAATCATACTTTATTGAAAACATTCACTAGAAATTTATAACAAGCAAACCTCGATTTTACAAAAATACTTGTTGTTGAGGTTAGCATAATTAGGTGTGACATAAAAAAGTGCCCATTTATAAAAACCTTGTAAATCTTTCGCATGCTCATCAGGAGACCCCTCGATTTGTTGAGTTTTGACATTTGGATTCAAAACATTTTATTTGTTGTGCTTTTGTAATACGTTCACGTTGTTTTGATATAATTTTCGTTGAAATCATGGAAAACGCAGTGCTTTCAAAATCAATTCCTTTAAGTATCCGTAAACTGGTGGTTCGAGATGTGGAAAATGGAGAATCGCAGCGGGTTATCGCAGGAAAGTACGGTATCAGCAAAGCAGCTGTCGGAAAAATTTGGTTGAAGTACAGAACGTTTGGATCAGTGGCGGATCGCCCCGGTAGAGGCAGGAAACGCAAAACGGATACAAGAATGGACACCAAAATCGTGCGGGAAGTTAAGAAAAACCCAAAAATTACTGTCAGGGAGATACAGGAAACCCTTCAGCCACCAATAACCGATCGAACAATCCGCCGGAGAATCGCAGAGCATGGTTTGAAAAACAAGCTTGCCCGGAAGTTGCCATTCATCAGCAAAGCTAATAAAGCCAAAAGGCTAAAGTTTGCTCGGGAGCATGCAGATAAGCCCATAGAGTACTGGAAGAAGGTTCTGTGGACTGATGAGTCCAAGTTTGAACTCTTCAATAAGAAAAGGCGTGTCCGTGTATGGCGCAGACCAGGAGAGGAGCTTCAGGAACGACATATTCAAGGCACGGTGAAGCATGGGGGAGGTAACGTTATGGTTTGGGGGTGTTTTGCTTGGGCTGGAGTGGGGGCTCTTGTGAAAATCGATGGGATTATGACTGCAGACTCTCGAAACCCGTTTTTTTAAAAAAACGGGGGAAAAAAATTTGTTTTCCCCCCAGACAACCACCCCCCGCATACACCCAACAAAACCAAAACTTTTTTTCGTTCATGCCAAATTAAGCCCATGGAATGGTCTCCACAAAGCCTGGATTTGAACCCCATTTGTGGGCCATCCTCGATGCCACGTTGATAAACCCGGAGTTACAAACAAAAACAATTATTTCGAAGGGGGGCGGGGACCCCCCAACCCCCCCACCCCCCCAACCCGCCAAACCCCAAACGACAAACACAACAAAAACGAAACACATAAACCCCTCACACCACGCCTTGTTAACTCGACAGTAAGGACAGTAGGGCGGTCGCTTCTTTTTCACATCCCCCAAGCATCCCGGTTCTTAATTATTTTAAATTATTTCTTTCCTTTGTGCAACGAGCGCAGCGAGTCCACCGCGCCGCTGGCCACCGCGCTACAGACACCCACACAGCACACAAACAATGATAATATTTTTTAATATTATATTATATTATATTTTTTTTTTTCTGTTTTTCCCTTCTCCTCCATTCTTCGTCGCCGCTCCCCACTCTCCCTACCCAAAGATATAAAAAAGAAAGGTTGTTTTTTTTTTTTTTTTAGTATAAGACAACAAATACTAAAAAATAAAAAAATACCAAAAAAAAAAAAATAATAAAAAAAAAAAAATTATTATTCTTCATTTTTTTTTATCCCATAAAAAAAAATAATTTATAAGCCCCCTAGAAAACAAAAAGTATATGAGAAATTAAAATTTATTTTCCTTTTTCTCTTTCTGTTTTTTTATTAAGCTTCCGTTTTTGGGCAGTAATCATAATCATATGAATTTATTTCGGCTTATTGTTTGCTTAAATTTTCTTTTCTATTCTGCTAGGCGTGATCAACTTTCCTTTATTAAAGCACTTTGGAAATTTTCGCCATTTCAGAGTTTCAATCATCTAACATCGCAGCAGAAGAGACAAATAGTTGCATTTTATTTTTATGTGTATATTATTACAACATCGTATTATTTTCATCATAGCATCATTATATATGTATATATGTAAAATCATATTAAAATTATTTATTGAAAAATTAATAATAATAATTAAATTTCATTTGCTTCAAGGTTACAAGGAAGTAGATTCCAGATAGTACATATATTTTATTGACTTGTATCTAAAGGTGTTTTTCTATTAATTTAGATCATTGAATATTATAGAAATTAATAAATGCTCTTCAATTTTGCTGATTATGTATATCTATATGTCTATTTAAAGACATTTAAACTGTCTTCAACTCGAGGTTGTACAGACTGAACATCAAACATAGAGCGAATTACAACGGACACCTTAACCTAACACCCAGTGGACCAGAATGGATATTTTCGTTTTTGCGAAAAGTTCCACAGGCTGGAGCGGGAATCGAACCCTCAATTGATGGCAATCGCTTGAACTACGGAAGACGCCGCTAACCGCTTGATCACGAAGCCCACGAATCATGAATACATACATATTTTTTTTGATTCATGTATAATTAAATGGTTTATGTTTTATTTAATTGCAATAAGACATTCACATTCCAGAGTTATATTCATCTGTCACTGATTGAGCTGTAAAGATGCACCAAGCTGCATAAGATTATCATATGCCTCTTATTACTATATTAATTATTTCATCATCTTATTTTATTTATAACTATATTCAAATTACAGGCTGACGAATTCCAACTATGCCATATTTTTATTAAACATTCTAGTATATTTCGTTGCTCTATTACATACTACATATATTGCATATTATGACATATTATTTACATTATATATAATAAATACTGGGTTGGGAGGGAGCATCAGGGTATCATTCAAGCTGAAATTGGACGATGGTTTGATTGACTGCCTGAGTCTAGGAGGGAACGAGCATTATCATTCTCTTTATCCTGCCGATTCGATTGTGATAATGCGAATTGTACTCCAACAGTTTCAGTGAGAGTGACGCGCCCTTCTTAACAAGCCATCCTGTAGAAAGCTTAATAAGTATTGCGAAATGGGTTATTCGAACTGTTGGATCGTATCGTTGGAAGGAGATTCTTAATTTCCCGTGGATTTCGCATGAGTGTCTCTGCTTACGGGTCCACCCCTCCGTTTTTGGCCCTTCATACAGCGATATTGTGAATTCAGATCGGTGGCTCAATTTGATCTTGCTATTAAGTGGAGCTGTATCCAAGCCAAGGGCATGAAGGGATGGTGGCTACCATACATACATACATGCTTATTTTTTTAACTTAACACAATTATACGGTTAGTAATTTATTCTTCTGTTTTCTCAGTGTTTTATAAATGAAACTTACAATGAACATAATAAATAAAACTCCTGACAATATTTCGATGTTTTTATTCATTTAACCATCAAGTTGAAGGAATAATTGAGTGGGCACTTTATTTTGCCGATGACTGTAGTATAACTAGGTTGGATTGCCTTTTTTTTGTACAACCTCAATCGATTCAAGTTAACAGAGCCAAGTTCCAATTTTCAATATACAACAGTGATCTTAGAATAAAAGGAAGAGGTTGCTGATCGAATTTTTCGGTCAACTTCCACCCACCAAGTGCCTGTCGATCTGCCAAATTTGGAAGACGTCTGCATTGAGTTATCTCAAATTAAAATATTCTGACCATAGCATTCAATGGTTTTTTTTTCGAGGTTTGGCTTTGTCACCAGAAAATTTCCGAAACATTGACCAGAGAACTTCATTTCTACAACTTATTTCGCCACCGTTTCCAACACCTTTGTTGACTGTAAATAAATACTGTTTTTTTTCTGCGCTGAGCGCACTTTTTCTAAACTTCCGTTACTGACGTGTTGCTTTAAGGATTAAGCGAATGATTTTTTCGCCGCGATGAGATTACATGACGGCTTATGGGAGCGCGCAAACCGACGCGATTAAAAAACGCATCGCGGCGGTTTGTGCGCTCAGTTTGCGTAATCCTTTATTCCGTAGGTCGAGGAGCAAAGCGACACTGTTTTTCTGAGCTTAGTAGGCTAGAAAATGTTCACATTAAAACTGAATGTGAAGAACTTTGCATACAAGATCGAATATCCACCCGCTCGAAACTCGGGATTCAATCGGATGGGGACAAACTATGAAGAATCAACTACCAAGAACTGAATTCACTCTGACTGTTCCGTCTTCCTCTGAGTAAGTTCTTGTAGTAACAGCCTCCAGATTTGAGGAAGCACATTTTCTTGCGTGGCAAGACAACCTTTACTTCCTTCACATCTAGGTGACTGGAAGTACCACTTGCCTCGAGACTGAAGCTGGGTGAGGTATTCAGCAGACCATCGCTTCCAGAAGTGGTCTCTGATACCTTGCAAATGCTTTCAACGGCATGATGTGCTCCAACTGTCATCGTAAAGAGGCTTCGGGATTGATGTCAACTCCCTGCCGATCAAGAAAAGGTCATGTTATGACTCGTTTGGGTCGCTACTATCAGCTAATAGAGATCGGGAATTTAGGATCTTCGAAGTTGAGTCGCACTTTTTCGAGTATTCTTTTGAGGTGAGTATTTACATTATTAAAGCCAGCCTCTCAGTATTCCTTAAAAATTCCGAGATCTTGGTTGAATAAAACTCCAGTTGAGTAAATTTTGTACTTTGTATTTTAAGATAATCACGAAAATCTGCTTCTTTTCATGCCTTTTAAAACCGGTTAGTTTTCGGTCAAGTGTCTGTCGGTTTCAGCCACTAAGTATTAAATAAATGCTGTTTAATTGTATGACTGTATAAGGATTCAAATATGAGAGTTTTTGCGACTAAGTTCTGTTCTAGTAAAAAATAAAATAAAAGGATTTATCAACTCGTTTTGTTGAGTACATTTTGAACATTGCCTCAAATTTGTTTCTCCGTGAGTTTCTTCAAAAAATAATCGTTGAAAAAAGTTTTAGTTGAACATTCGACCCAAATAAATTCTCGTCCTTGTCAACAATCTTGAATAAATAATTTGATACATTCGACCCTTGCATGAAAAATACCAAACACTTAGTGTTCGAAGAAATATGAAGCGAGGTTGAAGCTGCATGGTTGTGTTACGTTCCAGTGTCCGTATTACTCCGCGTTTATTTATTTTTGTTTTTGCACTGTAAGGATGGTTTGTGGCTGTTTTGATATTTTAGCTGTGCTGCCTATATGAACATTTCGTCTTAAGGGCTTACGCTGAAGCATTCTCGACGGCAGCCATTACCTTAAAATTTAGAATTGATATAACTCAGAATCTGTACTAGATATTGTGCATTTCATCACATCAGTTTGTATGCTTACTTGCTGTGCTCAATCTGATGGAGTTCTATTCGATGTTCATTCACTAACAATGAAAGGGTCCAGTCGGGAAAGGATGGTCCAGTCGGAGAAAGCCGCCATGGGTGAAGCCTACGGGGATGGGAAGCTTGAGAAGGAAGGACTTGGGACTTTGGTTGTGGAGGCTGAGAGCCACTTCGAACCACTTTTTGCTCGGGAGTTCAAGTGGTGCAAAAAAAAAACCCAGCGTGGACATTCGCTACCAGCAGCGGTATCTGCAAAGAACGTGGGTGGATATATAGCAACAGCTGGATGTCTTCTGGAAACGGTGGCTGAGAGAATATCTTCCAGTCATTCGTCGGCAGCCCAAGTGGTTCGAAGAAGCGGCGAGGGAGATCAAGAATGGTGACTTGATTCTTATCATCGACGATAGTAGGCGAAGTGAATGCACTAGAGGACGTGTGGAGCAAGCTATTCGAAGACCGGATTGCAGGTAACGTAACCGGAGCGGTTACGAAGTTAGCCTTGCTGGACGTTGAATAGAACCGTACAGTCTTGGCTAATGGCAAGATGCACCCGCCGAAGAATGTTGCCGCAAGTCTACCGATCTACCATGGGGGTCGCGAAACTGGCAACCCGGTTCCTGAACGCGACGCGGCGAACACAAAGTCACCCGCTGTCACCGGTGACTGGACAGGCTGAGCGACGATCGTGCTGTCAGAACAGAAACCTGCATCGAGAGTAAAGCACATTTATTTGCACAGTGAATTTGTTTGTGAAATCTAACCCTTAAAAAATACCCTTCAATTAAATAGCAGCACTAAATTCTTTGAAGAATTGTTGCCGGAATTGAACCCTTTGAAATAAATTGCTATCAAAAATTAGTGCTAAGGGTTTAATTCCGGCAACAATTCTTTCAAAAAGTTTGACAGCTTACAACAAAAATTCAAAAATATTCTGAAATATATTGAGACAAATTTTTTCGCATTTTTTTAAATTGAATAGAGCTACCCATACTCATGCACGGACCGTATACGATTTGAATGAAAAAAAGAAGCTTCCGCATTTACTTTGAGCTTTCGATTAATAATTTGAAACAAATAAACGATAGTGAGATGTAGAAACCAGTTTAATTAGTGGTCTGTATGTTATAATTGCCGCGATACGTTTTAGGCACTGTGTGAAGTGTTTAAGTGCTCTAAATTTCCCTTATGTGCTCTAAATTGCTTATTAGACCATGATGAAGGAATGAGTTTCATGGCAGGTAATACAAATAAATTTTGTGAGACTCTATGCTCCCAAAGTCTAATGGAATTAGTTTCTTATAATATTAACTTTAACGCGATGTATAATGCGATTTTTCTGTAGTACATTTGATGGATTTCATAAATTATTGAGGTTTACAAACATGTTTTTTTTTTCACACATACAGTTTAACAATTCTGTCAATCATGCCTATCCTGCATTGGGATAGTGTGGTAGAAGATTGTGTGCTTGCTTCGACTTGCAATGCCCTCCGCTCAATTTCAAACTACTTCTGGGGCTTATTACGGTTCTCGCTTTCCCCGTGACACTCGTAATAAGGACAGTGACTCCCATTTGATTTACACGTGAGTTTTTTCACCGTGATTCATTTTCACCCGTGAAGTGACACTCGTAATAAGGCCCTCTATTCAATTTTCACAGCCTGCCGTGCTCTAACGGAACTATCAATACTTTCTCTTCACACCGTTGTTCAATCAAAAATTGCTGTCCACTTCTGGAGCCTCATGGTGATGATAAATGGGACAACATCAATTCTGTAAATGACTATGAATACGCCAAATTTTGACTGACACAATAAGAAGCCTTACGGATACTGTAAGTGCCACCCACGAGATGTTATGGTGGTTTTTGATTGGGAAGACAAGGTAATTGTAAATATTGTCCTGAGCGTCGATTTGGATCGATTTATATCAACAATGAGAATGCAGATGGGGCCTTTCACAAAGTGCGATGAGGGATATTCATTGGAAAGGCAAGATAGTTTAGTAACGCATAAGAGCCAATTTAGACGGATCTACAACAATAATCAGGGTGACGCTGGGGTCGCTCACAAAGTGCACAAGTAGCACCGTTTACAACGCTAAAGAGCCGATCCTAATGAGCAGTCCATTCAAATCCACCTCAAATTACTATTGAAGGAATTGATCAAAAACAGAGTCTCTAGAAGCATTGTGTGCGTTCTTTAAAGTTTATGCTTCTGTTAACTTCCAAGCTCATCTGTTTTGTGCCAACAGGGGTAGACTTGGCTCTATATCCAATGATTTTATTATCTCCAATCCGTTCTCTCAATCGAAAAAAAAATGTGAAATAGTGGACGAAATATTCCAATTAGAGATAACGCGATGCAGACGTCTTCCAAATTCGACAGGCAATCTATGGGGTACCACACCTCATAGCAAGATGCTAAGAAGCGGACCGGAAGATACGATGAGCTACCTCCCCCCGAAACCAAAATAATCAGTTGAAAATCTCATAGTAAATTAATGATTCGCCAACAGATGTTTCACACCGGCCAACAATATGCCTCTGTAAATGGATGGCCTTTGCCCCGGTGAAAATATTGGGCGAAACATTGACATCATGAATAAACAAATGCCCGGTGGGGTGTTAATTTACTAACACTCGACGGATCGAAAGTGAACTACGAATGTGTTTTGCAGTTTTTATTTTTAGTACAACCTTCGTCTTGAGTCACGCTGAAATGGTTGTGTACCTAGGGTGAATCATGTCATCATCAGCGGAATTATCCGATCCCAGGGAAAGTGCGTTCCTTGTGAAATCGACTAATTGAAAAATTCAAAACATTTTTGCTGCCGATAAAGACTTAATTCACCCTAAGCAATGTGACGAGGAGTAGCACCATTCCTTTTACTTGAGATGATATCATCTGGAAAAAGCTTACTGAGCTTGCTATTTCACATTGATACGGGTTGTGTCATTTAATGGAGAAGTATTTAGTTGCAGGCATACAAGCAAAGAATATAAATAGTGTGACGTAGCAGCGCAGTAAGTAGGGTAAAGAGCAAATCTCAAATCCAAAAGACGCACAATGAATAGCGTAACAAACATTGGGCCAAAGCTATCTGCTACCCTAAATGTAAATTTAAACAGGGTTAGTGCTTAGTCGTCAGACGTAGGATTGTTGATATTGTTGGTATTTTTTAAGCCCAGAGCACAACATAGCTCACCGCAATCAGAGCCGTCATCTATGGGGGTTCGTCATGAATTCCAAATGAACCGGTTTTGCGTGTTTGAGGAATGGGTGTTTTATGTTTCGCAATATATTTTTATTCACGATTGGTCCCATGCCAGTGAACTTTGAGATATATTGTAAGGTTATTCTGAAGAACCGATGGGTACTGTTGCAAGGCGGAACATGAGTTTGAGTTTTCAAAGTATGAACTGCCTACATCAGAATGGAGACCAAGCAGCTGCGTCACTGTTTTACTCTGCGCCAACCCTCCGAGAACGTAAAAACGTGAGGCATGACTGCATGATTTATCAGATCGCATGCGTTCGCTAATTTATAAGTTAATGTGATGTTCTACGGAAACATTGCTGCATTATTATTGTGAAAATTAACTGCTCACATAAAGGCATCAGTGAACATTTACTAGATGTGTGTGAAAGTCCAGTGTCTGTAAAACAAATTTAAAAACTGAAAGAGCGGTACACGGGAAAAATCAGTTACCCATTACTCAGCGCATTGGTTGATATTATTATTCCTCATATAGAAATTTTACCCATTTTCACTCAAAAAAGAATGTATCCATTTCAATGGGTAGTCCCCCTTACTGTTTGGCAAACATTTGTGTTATGACATTCTTCTCCTTGGGCGCCCTATCAAGGAGCACGGTGATCAAGTGTGCTGTGCGTCTTGCGCACAGACGTTACCACGGCGCACAGTGATCGGAAAAATAGCTCTATCGTGGTCGAATGAAGAGCTAGAAAAATGATGAAATTATATTTCCTACAAACTTGCCTTTGACATCACCCTTCTATTGTATTTCGGTCAAAAGTTAGCAACAGCACAGCCCTAGCGGTAAGGTTTGAAACTACGAAACTATCACCACAAGATGGACAACTTTATAGAAGATAGTTTAAGTACAATTTTGTAGAAGACACCAAGATACGGTTACGTAACCCTTAGGAGTTATTAATTTCACCGTGAAAAAAAGCTTTTTGCGAATTCACCTTGTGAATTCCAGAAAACGGTGGCCATCGCCTTTCCGGCCGATAGGACAGTATTCGCCTTCTTCGGAGCACGTTCGGCGGGTGAAGTTCACTATTTCGACTGTTCCTTGGTCTCTAGTGTGTACCAATGGATCCATGTTTTGCAGACGGTCACAAAACGACGTAGAAACTCCTTTTGATAGCGCTCAAACAGTGTCAAACACTGCTCTAAAATGGTCTCACGGTTGCGCTTGTCCGGAGTGAGCAAACACGGCACCCATCGTGACCCACGCGGTATTTTAAGATACCTACTGCCTCAGCTATCTCACGCACCTTCAATCGGCGGTCTGCCAATACGAGATCGTGGATTTCTGTCGCGTTATTCTCCGTGTTCAGCGATCTAACAACTGAAGCCAGCCGTTAATGCGCAGTGAAGAGTAGTTGATTTTGATTGCGGACCATGGTCACCATTTGAAAACAAAAAAAACAATTTCAGGACGATCAATTAAATTTTCCCAGATAATCATAATAGACCAGATAGTCAAAATGTGCCAAAGACTTCCCGTTGTAAACAACATTCGGTACCGACGACCGCCATGGTACAATCTCGAACGACTGAAGCTACACGAAGTTGCAACTGATTACGCGCGAAGCATGGAAGCAGCAGGGAGAACTGATCAAAGGCCCTTATGAGGACTGCTAGAGTACTGTCAAAGCTGCAATTACCAATGCATCAGAAGGTGCTATTGGGTTTGTCGATACGCTAGCAGTACACTAGTTGCAATCTAGTTAAAGCAACTTCAATGCGACTCAATAAAGTCTCAAATAAGTTGCTGCAACCAATTATGACAGATTGGTTTACTTGGGTAGAAATCGACGGTGTCAGACGGTTTTAGACGAGAAGAATACAGCACGGGCGATGATTGTGTAGCAAGCGTTAAAATGTGGAGCGGTAAAAACAGAAGCGAAGACAGCAATCTCATATTTTCCGGGATAAGAAGCGCCGCTTGAAGGAGTTGGAGTGCGAAGAAATGGATCAGCTGTATCGTTCTCAAGAAACGTGGAATTTCTACAAGAAACTCAATGCGTGCCGTAAAGGTTTTGTGCCGCGAGCCATGTGTCGGGATAAGGTTACAGGAATCTTGACGGATCAACGTGCGGTGATCAAAAGGTGAAGCAGCACTACTATGAACACTTGAATGGCGCAGAGGCGGAACATCAAAAGAGCAGGAGAAATGACTTAATATGAACGGCGGACGAGCGAGATGAGCTAACTCCCACGATAAGCGGTTGGCAAATTGTCTGCACCGACTGATAGTTAGAATCTGGGCTACAGAACAGCTACCGGATGAGTGGTAAGAGGAAGTTATATGCCAAACATACAAAAAGGGTGACAAGTTGGAATGTGAGAACTACTGAGCGATCACTATTCGCAACGCGGCCTACAAAGTGCTATCCCAGATCATCTTTCAACGTCTATCGCCGCTAGCAAGCATATTTGTGAATGTTTTCAAGTCGGTTTTGTGCACGGGGACGCGACAACATACGAAATCGTTGCGTTGCGGCAGATCCTCGAAAAGTGTCACCAATAACAAGTTCCTACGCACCACCTAATCATCGTTTTCAAGGTCGCCTGCGATATTATTGATCGTGAAGAGCTATGGAAGATTATGGACGTGAACGGATTTCCCGGGAAACTATACTGGTCAGGACAACGATCGATTGTGTACAGTGATGTGCTGATATCGGGTGCATTATCGGACTCGTTTGAAACACGCAAAGAACTTTGACGAGGCGATGTTCTTTTCTGCCTCCAGTTCAACATTGCGCTAGAAGGTGTTATAAAACGTACGGGCTTCAATGCGATTTTCAATAAATCCAGTCAATTCATTTCCCTTGCTGACGACGTGGACATACTCAGAAAAACGTACCAGGCGTTTACTCAGCAGTAAAAAAAGGCTGAAACGTGAAGCAGAAAAGGTTGTAAACAGAATGTGACGGCGAATGTTTGACGAAGACTTTAAGCAGCTTCCCGGAATGTTTTATTATACTGCCATGCAACGGAATGGCGTAGAAGAGCATTTCAGGAAGAAGACAAAGGCCAAGTTTCCCAAAAAATCTTGGGTTGGCAGGCAATATGCAGCTTATTCACTACCGGAACGGTAAACAAGGAAATATACCGTGGAGAATGCCTAAAGAAGCGATTGTTACCATTCCTACGCAGCCATGACGCTCCCTCGCTATTATGGCCTGATTTGGCATCTTGTCAGTACGCCAAAGATGTTTTGGAGTGGTATAAAGCAAATGGAGTCCATGTTGTACCGAAAGAGGCGAATCCACCTAATTACCCGGAGTTGCGACCTATCGAGCGGTATTGGGTTCTCGTGAAGAGAGAACTCTCTCAATATGAACAACAATCTACAACTATAGAAACATTTCGAAATCTTGGACAAAAGCAGCTAAATCGATTGCAGAGACCCTAATGGCTGGAGTAAACTCAAAAGTTTGTAGTTTCTTCATGCAGCCTAATTAAGTAACTGTAATTATTTTTAAGCTGACTAATAATGCACAATTAAATGAATGAAAAATGCATCTTGGATTGAACTAATAGCAAATTTGTTTTATTCCAAATTCAATCTATTCTGATTTTGTCGCGAACAAGCCTTAGATTTTTATTATATGTAAATCAAACATAATACGAATGCACGCTCAAGTAATAGTCACTAGTTTAAGTTCAATAACGTATTAATGTTCATAACTACGTTTCGATACACTCATCATGAATAAAATCAATACATTAAGCATTTCAGGAAAATCTTCCGATGCGATAAAACCTTTACAAGCCAAACAAACGGCCCTTTTAAGGACCACTAAATGACTTCAAAGTTATATTTACAATAAAATAATGAAGAAACTACAACAAGAGGCATAACAATGCAAATTATAATTCAGGAAAAAGGAGGGGCCATCAGGGCACTCCAGTGAAACAATTCGGACTGCCTTGAGACTTCCCGCTCCCTATTGTTAATATTTCGCGGAACGAGGGTGGGCGCTCCGACCGCTGTTTGTGTGCGCTTTCTTCTGGAAGGAGATTTTCTATACTGTTCCGCCGGATTTCACGTAAGTATTTCGGCTTACGCGTCCGTCCGACTTTTTTGGCCCTTCAAATTTTTCGCCCTAGAAGATTACAAAAAAAAAACAATGCAATCTTGATTCAATCGTTTGTCAGAATATTTAGGGGCAGTAGAGAGATGATAGTATCTCACAATCACCATAATCAGCACCATCGACCAACTGAATCTAGCAACCTCGTGTTTATCGCTGAATATGGCATGACTGTTTTACACGTTATTTAATGTAAATTTGGGCATGATATCACTTGTACAGCATAATGATTTGTGACGTTTGGAAGCAAATAGCAAAAAAATTAGTTTTAGTATGTAAAGTTTTCAAAATATTTTGGATAATTACAAAGCACATGGAAATATGGAAATGTGAAGGAGAAGTAGCCAACAAAGAAATGTAAACAAACAAGTCCGTCAAAGATATGCTTGACGCTCGGAAAATGCTAATAGAAGCACGAACACAAGCATTGAGTTGACGAGAATATGTTAATTCCTTCCCATTGTGTAGCACACTTTAAAACGCTTCATTCCTATAAATATAGCCAATCTACCTGAAATTCGCACGCGATGACGCGATAAATGAACACTGCTAACCAGAAGGTGCTTCGTCCCAGGCTCTGTCAACTGTGTTGACAAGTACGACAATACCGCATTTGTTTGCCCTCAACCTTTCGGGCAGCTGTTCGACAGTATCAAACTTTTATTACCCACCGTAGCTGCTCTTCCCGTGATGATTGCCAGCCCGAAAACAAAACTGAGGCAAAATACCGTCACCGTCAACGCACCCAAATGTAAACAATCCAATCAGCTTTATAGGGTATGCCGCCGAGATAAAGACGACCGAAGTGCAGTAAACCGAAAATGTCCAGCACGTGGTGACATTCCCAAGTTGGTATTATGATTCGTGCAGAGTTTTATTGTTTCATTCTCTTTAATTATGATTACTGCTCGATAAAATCTCATTAGCACGTGCTTCATGAGTCGCTGACCATCCGATTGAATAATGTATAAACCCAAAATTAAAAAATAGGCCACATCATACCGTGCTTTTCTGATTTAGATTTGATTATGGTAGCAGAATTTGAAACTGAAAAAAAAAATCAAAAAACAAGATAACTGAATGCTCACGCCGTCGGTAAAAGAACAGAAAGCCGGTCGGAGCTATTTATAGACATCCCATTGCCTCCGTCACGTCTCAGAAATCGCGAAGACAAAGATGACGACGACGGTCAATGGCGATTTTGTAGAAATTTCCTCCGTTCAAAGCGAAAGTAAAACAATTCCAAGTCAGAAACCTCACTTTTGGGAATGTAACACCCAATCTCCGATTTGAGAACTTTATCAGTGCCATAATCCGAGCTAATAATCTTCATCCGAGCACAGTATCTCAATCTGATTAGTAGAAGTCACGCAACCTAGCATTCTATGATATGGTCATTACCGTCAAGGCGTCAACACGACGCCCCAGCCAAGGCTCGTCTCATCGTCTGATCGCCTCATCATGAAGAGGCAAAGAAATGGAAACCATCTAGCGCTCTTACGCTTCTTGTGTACGGGACGGAACAAGCACAAGAGGAATTTCATCGTTATCACGGACTTCGATTACGACGCCCATCTTTGGTTCTCACCGCGCCGGGTGGAAACATCAAGACGTCCAACGACGACGGCTCTTTTTTTTTGTGACTGTTAACAGTTCCGGCATGTCACACGCGCACAGCACCGCGTATCTGCAACGCGAAAAATTCTAGCCACTACTATCAGCGCTCGATGTGTGCGTTTTCCTCACAGCTCTACTCATCGGTAGATAGATGGTCTCGCGTGCTCTCACTCTCTTTGTTCCTCACTCTCTCTTTCATTCTACGAAACGCAGGTTCGTTTGGTGATTTTTGCCGGGTGTGTCGCGTTGTGATAATGTGCGGGATGCCATGGTTTAGAATTACTGGTGCTTATTAATTTAGTTTTTGACGTTGACTACCCTAAGAAAAACCACAATGAAAAAACTATAGAAACTTACAATAAATTATAGAACTACAGTTAAATGAATGGTGAATATTATAGGTTCTATTGTTTTTAACGATTAAACTTATTGTTTTTCACCATAGAATGTATTGTGGATGTCAATTTTGCAATAGAAATGGCCAAAGTCACGAGTTCGAATCTCACCCCCGGAAAAGTTAGGAAAATACCCAAAAGGTATTTGAGTGACTACGACGGGAGATGAACCAGCCCAGGGTTGAGAATCTCAGTAATAAAGGAAACAAACAACAATAATAGAAATGGAGGGTTGGTAAGTATCTTAACAATAAAAAAAATAACGGAAGTGCGGGTAACCCCGGCCCTGGGGGTAAGCCCCCTATACTTTTACCAGAAAACGGTATTCTAATAAGTTTATTTACACTGATCATTTAGGTTTGCATTATTCTTGACGTTTTGAGACACGTCGCACCCACACTGAACTGTAAAATTTAAAAAAAAAAAAACAAACTTGAGCATAGTCCATGTACTCCCGGTTGTTATTATTTAACACAATATGTATTAAATTCTGTTTTGTTGATTTACATTATCTCAACTACATTTCTAATCATCACCGGGATTCGATGAAAGGTAAGTTTGATCTAACATTTATTAACAATCGTGATGTTTAAAAAATGTATGCTGTGGAGGTAATACCGGCATGCTTACTTGTTGGATTGCTGGATGTTGCTGAAATTCCTTGATTCTTTTTAGATGCCTCATACCTACAAAAGAAAAACCTGCCGTGGTAGTTGGAACCAGGAGCAGCTTACCCGTGCAAAGGAAGCTGTCGGGCGTGGGATTTCTGTTAAGAGTGCTTCCAAAAAAATTGGAATTCCAAGGAGTGCATTACAGGACTACGTCTGTGGCAAGGTGGCAAGATCGAAACTTGGGTCAAGGGAAGCCATCTTCACCCCGGACCAGGAAGCCCCGCAGCATGCGAATGGCTGGCTGGATTTCTTAAGCATAATCCGAAACTTACGTTCCGGAACGCAGAAGCTACGTTAGCTGCAAGGGCCAGAACGTTCAACAAAGTTTTCGTTAATGCCTTCTTTGAGATGCACGAAGACGTGCTAGAAAAGATGAAGTTTCCTCCACAGCGCATCCACAATGCGGACGAAACATCAATTTGAACTAAGAAATCACCATAATAGATCCATATTCATGGATTAACCCTTATTAATCACATACTATTAACATTTACTTTTACTCTAAACTCCACTATTCATTTACTTTGAAATATTAAAGTAAATAACTCTTTTGATAAAGCATGCCTGTCTAACCCCCATGGGGTGACGGTCTTACCAGCACTGTTTTGGAGTATCGATTTTTTTAAGACTTTTTTGTAATGAACGGTAATTCATCAAATTACATTTTTTAAACGATGATAACGTACATACTACATTGGAAACTAACTTGACAAAGATTCTGTGTGAGGTGGATAATGATAGTAGCTCTCTGAATTTTTTAAATAATCAAAATCCCTAGGGGGGCGTGGTTACCCCCAGTTCTCCTAACAATAAAGTCTTTTTAATGGAATTCATAAACAGTACGGTTTATTCTCCAACAACAAAATTAATTATTATTTTATGGTTCTCTATTGTAGTTCTACTGTAGTTTTTAATTCGGAAACCATCATTCCTCTGCATGTGCCAGAAAGGAAAAGGTGATTAAACGTCAAAAAGCCTAATACTCAGAGGTTTTTAACAAAATTATTTCGTAAACACAAATAAACGAGGGGTGCATGGATTCAACGGTTACATAGCTATTGTATTTTGATTGTTTCAAGTTTACTTTGTCACAGTCCCTATCTTACTATGGACTTCAAATGATTGTTTCTTTAGGTCTTTCATTTCTTGATAGGTCATTCAGGTATTCTAATGAACTTCCTTCAAATCATCTTGGAGATAATCGTTGGGACTTGCTGGATAATTGTCTGTGGTCTTCTCCTTGTTTTCACTGGCAATTTTCTTCTAATTTTTTTTCATGGATTCCCTACGAATTTTCTAATGTTCTTTATATGAAATTGCTTAAAATTTTCTTAGAATATAGGGCATATTTTTTTGGAATTCTGTCATAGAAATTTGTACCTTTCCTGAGATCTCTTAAAAAAATACTGGTTTTCTTTTCTTTCAATTGCCTCTAGATGTTCCCGAGCATTTTTTTCAGATCTTCCTGAACTCAGGAGCTACGACCCTATTTTCAAGTTCAGATCTTCCAGTGTGAATGTTTTTACTTTAAACTGAAGACTGACTCTAGTTTTTCACCGACTTCTGGAAAATTTTCTGATATTAACTCTGAAAATTTTCAAAAAATCTTTAGATCTTTCAAAGGCTTCCAGATTTCACATGGTAGGTACTTGTTCGCTGAATGACAAATCTATGAGTCGACCAAAATACAACTTACAATGTTCTACTTCATAACCGAGTCGAATAACGGTAGCATCCCTTCAACCATGGGAGCAAATTAGACAATGTTTGGGAGTTGAAAAAATAGTGTACAGTAATCTAGAAGCAATGTTTAACAATAAAATGAAAGACTTTGCTAGATTCGAAAGGTATCTTTCACGAAGCGTAAGCTGTAGGCTTCTAAAAAGCTGTACTGCACATACCATAAAACGGGATTACATTTCTTAATAAAGCTAGTACGTTAACTAAGAAAAAGTTAAGAAATATGTCTAAATCCGGAGCAATTTGCGATTAGGGCGAACATGCAGAATGTAAACAAAAGGGAAATGATTTTTGTAATATTGCAAGTAGAATTTCAAACCGTTATTTTCAAATTAACGAATAAATTCAAATACAATCTAGCATACAGACAGAGAACAAAGCTAGCTTCTGATTCATAAATAAAACTGATGGAAATCCGTTCGATTTTCATTGAAATTTGCATATTTTCAATATTCGCCTATCAATGCTAGTATGTTTGATTACGCCATTTTCAATGTTGGCCCCACAAGTACTGGAAAAAAATGTATCGCCCTACACGGAGAAACGAAATAACTCAAAATCTAATTATAAAGTACTTAAACGGAGGTACACTCTAAGGACTGCTGTTTTGGATACATTTTAACTCTCCTTGATAGGTAGTTTTAACTCAATTTTAAAGTATTGTAAGCATTAGTTCCTTTAACGTCATTAGGATTCAAAATAGAATACTCCGAGGACTGTTAGCGTTGAGTGCTTTTCATCTAAATTTTGAATTGTTTCCATTTCTCCCCTGTGAAGAAAACAAAATGAAGAGTTTCTTTTTATTTTGGTGAAGAAATTGAGCTGTGCGCCAATTTCATAAATGTGCTGTTCTCTGCCGGAAGAAATCGGTTTTCATTGATTTTTATTTCTCACAAAAATTCGTGAATTGGTGGTAAAACAATAATAATGGAGCAGAATAAAGAAAAAAATTGACGAAAGAAGCTACCAAAAGCTTGCTGGTAAGTATTATTAATTTGTTCAAGTAATAGATTTCCAACATTTTCCAAATTTTGATTCTTGAAGGATGAACTGTTGCGTTGATGGATGCGGTGAATCCGTCACAGGTCGGTCAAATTTTTATTTCGACCGTATAATTCATGTACATAAAAGTTTTTTTTTTTGAAAATTTAAAATTTTACTGCTTGACTATGTTATTTATATTTTACAGATATCCATCGTGGCTTGAAAAGCATCAATTGGCCCTAACAATGTGTCGAAGATTTTCCACAATTGGAAAGCACCAGACTGAATAAAGATGCGCTAAAGAGGTTCCTCAAAAAATATTTCTGAATTATTTATTTATAATGTTTTATTTTGATATTTTTTTTTTAGTCATACTTTTTCTGGCGAAATCAAGGCCGTGAAAAAGGATCCCTTAGAGGAGTTATTTAAATGCGTGTTGGTAATTTGCGTAAGGACTTGCCCTCAGAGGAGAGGCTATTTCAAAGACCAAGGAACGAGCCTATAGAATTGCCCGACGGTATCCATGAAAACGCATCATACATAGCAGCCCTAACGCCATCACCACAAAACATTCGCGAAATCTCGGAAAAAATGGCTCATTGCAGTATATTGCATCATTGGCTTTTAAAGCAAAATATTGATTCTTTAGACTCCCGAGCCAACTCCATTCTGAGAATATTTCCCCATTTGTTATCCTACAACGGTTTAATGGTAGGAATCTGAATATATTCGATTTTTTCTACGGTGATTCACAGACCAGTCAAATTTAAATAAAGTATGCCAGCGAATAAGTTACTGAAAGCGATGGCTACTATGGTGGTACTAAAGACTGATTAACTTTTTTTATGATTTTAGGTTCAGCAGGCCTTTGAACGGTTATATCCTAGAATGAACGAGGATTGCAGCATGAGTACTTTTTTTACAAATTGGTCTCCTTATGGAAACAAATGCTTGGAGCTCAGTTGAAGACGGTATACTATTGCATTATTGTTTCATCACTTTGTACCTTTCCTGAGATCTCAACTATCATTTTCTTCAAATTTAAATACTGCCTTACTCGATTTTATATAAAAATGTTTTTATATCTTTTTGTTTAGTTCACATTTTTTTAAAAAAGATGACAAATTGTGGAATCAAGAGAAAATGGAAGAAACTATGAGTATCGAAGAATTTCTGGCAATGCCTTTGATCTGCTGGCTGAAGGTTGTTGTCTTTTCTAAATGTATATTTATAATGTGCAAAAAAGCTTTTTTGAATAGTTTCTAAATTTTAATCTTCATTCGTCTGATTTGCTATTTACAGATAGAAGATAATATAAGCAACACGACCGCAGTTCATAATTATCTATATGATCATCATGATTTTCCTCCGCATATTATATGCTGTGCGGAGACATTCAAAATCGGCGATGTTTATGTTGTCTTTGGAGATCATATTATTGCATGTGGACACTCAGGAGAACTAGAAATTGATGTATTGATTACACTTTTTCAAGTTTTGGGTATGAACATACCAGTTCTACTTAAAAAGCTAAACGATCTTGTTGCCATTAATGTTTATTAAAAAGTGTTCTACCAGTACTAAAGTTGCAGAGCTAACTTTGCGCATTAGGCAATTTGATAATGCTTCTTAATCATCTGTATCCTGTAAGAGTGTATGAAATGAGTGGTAAAAAAATAATCACATTTAATTTAAATTTTAAAACCATTTGCGTACTTATTTGTTATTGGAAGAAGAAGAAAATGCCTATTTTTAAAAAAATAAATCTCAATTTAAGACCTCATTTTGGATTACTCCTACCCAATAGTGGCTTTTCGAGGAACAGTTTAATTTCACCCAAAGCGAAGTCTTTCCAAAGTACTTAAAAGTATGTACTTCGTAAACAACTCAATTTTGAGTGGTTGCACTTAGCTGTCAAGAGTGAAAAAGACTTAATTTTGAGTTGTTTGCTTTGTCTGTGTATACTATTCGCCTATTTTTAACATTTTCATAGGTTTCGCCTTCAACTTTTCGCCGTGGTTTTGATTATTTTGTCAGTATTGCCTTTTAATTTTCGCCGTTGTTTTGATTTTTTGTCAGTTTCCCTTTTACTTTACACCAAGTTTATGTTTTGATTTAAATTACGCTTTTCACGTTGTCAACAATCAATACACTCAGCGTAATAAACTTTTGATTTTCATAAGATTGCATTATGATTATATGCTGCAAGAAATCGTTATGAATTTCATCAATTTACCTTATGAAATATAATGATGTTGAAAAAATAAAAATATGGAGCAACCTGGATTCGAACCTTGAACGTTGAGGTTATGGGTCCAGTGACTTAACCACTAGTATATATCAACACTTGAAAATAGGAAAGCTTAAAGGCGAACAACATCAACGTCGTGTAAAACAAAATCCATTCATAAGTCAACCTTATGAAATTTAAAGCATCGTTCATAAGTTGAACCTCATGAAATTCTTAAGATTATTTGGCTGAGTGTATGGCGTAAATCGCAGAGTGAATTGTTTTGATGATGAAATAACTCTAAGCCCTTTGCAAAAACAATATTTAATCAATAAAATTAAAGAACAACCAGGACAAAAAGTTCAAAACTCATGATTTATTGGTAATAATTATGCATTGCATTGAAAAAACATTTTGTTTATAATCGCAAATTGCTCCGGAAATGCTGTGTACTATTACTAACAACCAAACAAACAAAAACCCCTTTTTTCCTCACAAAACACCCCTTACTATCACCGGCGATTCTCTCCAACCTCCCCAAATTTTTGATAGCAATTTAATTAACAACGGTGCTGTTAGGCGAAACAGTTTGTTTTTTAGCGTACCTTGTCTAGTGTCCGTTTTAAAATTTAACGCGACGAGGTGGCAAGATATGGAGCAAAAGAAAAAATTTGACTCGGGAAGTCAAAAATTAACCGTTGTATACTTATACATAATTATCAACTTATTTGATTGCGTTTCTTTTAAATAAATTGCAAAAACATTTCCGTCGCAATCGTCTCAGCGTATGGAAACTACATCAAAAGTTCTTCCGGATTTGAACCCTCTAAGTTAAGCCTCTTCTGTACCAAGAAGATGTTCATGGCAAAACTATCAGTGAAAACAGTATTTCATGAGGGTCTGCGAATTTCGATGTGTGTGTCACTTCCTGAAAAAAAAAGGCCAGAAGTCTTCAGGATTTTTTTCTTGATCATTAATTGAGTCAACGATGCCATGTCCCAAGAAAAGGTTTCTAGTGAAATAAGACATTATTTGCAGAGTCCCACGCGCTAGCAATGTCACTCCCATAATCAACGATACCCTGTTCAACGGTATAGTTTTTTTTTTTTGCATTTTATGTTACACTAAATTGTGCTCTTTGAACCATGGATGGAAAGAACTGCGCGAAAAACACGAAAAGCGACGCAAACAAAACAAGCAACAACTGTCGGTTTATACACTGATACTAATCAGCCACCGATTATCAACCAAGTCTCTAAAAAGAAACCTGTTACCAGTTCTATTATTTGTTCGATTGATTAATTTTAATGAATTTTTTGCACAATAAACAATCAAAAACAGAAGGAAAAGACTAGATTTTTTCTGGCTATTCGTTCTGGAAATTTTCCTTCGTTTCCATAAAATACACTGTGATCATAAAAATGAGAGTTATTATCATTTAAATTGTGTTGAAGTAATTTCTTAGTAGCTTATCCAATCGAAACAGTAGGATTTTCTTCGAATATTCACCCCTAGTTTAATTTTAAACGCTTGAATGCAGTACGCGTCAAACTAAGAATCTCTACCTTCCTGTTTACTCACGGGTCCGAAGCTAGTCTCGATAGTTATTATAAGATCTTGCTGTTGGTTTCTCACATTTTTGTAAAAGTACATTAATGACCAACAGCTTTAAAACTGCCCCGAGATCTCGTCTGTTTGGTGTTACTACAATAAAAACAGGTGCAGTAATAGCAGGTGAGCTTCGACACTTACCGTGACTACTACAGTGCCGAATGCAGTCGACTGCACATGCCGCCGATTCTGCCGCACCGGCTGCTGCTGGTGTTGAAAGTGCTGCTCCTTCTGCAGCAGTTGATGGAAGCTAGCAGCAAATGTTTTGTTTAATCCAAAACGATACAGGTCTACCTTAAGCAGCATCTGGCACTTGCGGACACAGACTCCCGGCGCCATCTTCGGACAAATCACCAACAGGAACACACGAATCAAAACAACACCGGACTAAATTCACAACCTTCCACCACTCCGAATACTGAACCACTGCTACTGGGAAACTGGTGTAAGATTTTTTTCGTGAGGATTTTTCTTCGCTTTGGATCAACGACACACAAAAATACAACTCTGACGGCGGGAGTTGAGCACTTTTTTCTTTCGATTTATTCGACTCTCTTGCTCTCAGAACACAAAAACACACTCGTAGGAGGATTAATTCCGGGAGACAGAAACTTCACTTTCTCCTAGGATCTAATCAGAACAATTTCTTCACAATCACGATCCACTTTGGACTTCCCTCGACAGCAGCCACACACTTTCTTCAATGGACCAAAACTTTACACACACAAAACAAAAATAACTTCTTAGAATCCGGATTTCCAAATTGGAACACGCGAAATCATTCAGCTATTAAAAGACTACTTCCTCCTTCGCTATTGCTGCTGCCAAACACTGCTCCAAAGACCTAAAGAATACGATCTTGTCACACCTTTCTTCCCGATTTTAGAAATCGAGATTCTTTAGCCTTTGACACTTGACAGACCGCTGCTTCGGTCTCCCACCCAGCCGGACAATCGGACGCACAAATCACAAGAACCTGTCGGCGGACTGCTCTCTTCCCTTTTACAGGTATTCGAAACGCACACGGCAGCACAACGGCAACAATCGTGACCCACCACTTTCACTTCCACTTCCACTCTTGACGGCTTGGACGACCAACGACGGAGGAGCGCCAGATGAAAGCTCACGCGAGTCCCGTTTCCGAATGAAGACTGAAACCACCTGGATCACAGGACACGGACAATGCTGCTACACTCTCGCCTCGCGCGGTCTTTAAATCGGCTTGTGAGAGCCACGGATGCAGCACCAAAAGGACGTTCGTTCGGTGATTCGGATTCTCCCACAGGAAACGCAACGAGGGTTTTTGTTTTGCTCTTCTCCCGGAATTTTCGAACTAGCACAACCGACTAGACAACCACTAACCTACACCTACACTAGCTGGTCGACGAGAATAGTATAGAAAAACACGCTGCTTCGATACGGGAGATGAGCTCACCACCAGCACACACAACAATAGAGCCGATTTTTTGTTTGTCAGCTGATGTTTTGATTTTGCGGATGCGATGGTTTGCTTGACAGCTTCACTGCCGATGTGTTTGTGAGATGTTTTTGATTTTAGCGGAGAGAGCGTCGTTTACATAGCTAACATAGCGTTACGGTTTGCATGGAGTTATGTGGGAGGAACGAATAGGGTTGTAAAAGCTAAAGTTGTATATTGATTTGGACATCGGATAACGCCAGTATGATTTGGCCACATCCGCTCAAATTCAATTCAAATTAAACTGGCATAACGCAGGGTCTATATCACACTTATTAACCTACATATATTAGGTGAAGAGTTTAGTTTACTGAGCTGAAATTAGCAAGTACTCATTGAAGGGTAAAAAATTGCTCATTTCGAGCATAGGTTAACCCGAAGAAAACGGTATCACACCCGTTCGCACAACAACCTGTAGGTTGTAAATTCTTCATCCACAGAAAAAATTCTTGTAGTAAAAACTACCATTTCACCCGACTATGCCTATCTCTAAAACTACCATGAAATTTCAGTCAAATTTACTACGTTTATGGTAAAACCTTCAACATTTGTGGTATATTTGACAGATCTCAAATTGATATCAACCGCACCATGGTCAATCTAATCGCAGGCATGGTAAAATCAAACGCATTTATAGTCAGGTGACAATTGATGGTGTTTGCGCTTAATTTAACCTTCGAAATGGTAGTTTCTACTGCGGTTTTTTCTTGCGTGTATAAATATTAATTAATATTTTAATGTTATAAGGGCATCTTCAACGGTGGTCCAAATCGTGGATGGGATTTATTTTTTAGACCAAACGCAAAAACACCTGCAGCGGTGTTGTAAATTTTGTTTTATACCGGATCTATTTTGCAAAATTTTATAACTGGTATATGTTTTGATCTATTCTTACAGCAATTTGGAACAAGAAAATCACCGTTCCAAATCCAACCAGAAGGGTATAACATAAAAATTGCAAAATAATAACAAATATTGTTACGACTAACTGATTTTGATATGAATTTGTTAAAGACGTTATCATCTGGATAATTGTTTAACATACTTATAACAAATGAAGACATAATGCCCTGGGAGGCACAATCTGCGTAAAAAAATTGATTAATTCTAACAATAGCTGATATGATTTTGCTACATCGTAACAAAACTGTTGCAAAGTTTGATTTGTTTATGTTATATCCGGAGCACTTTACGATTTATGCGTAATTGCATTTGTAAACAAACACTTCATCCACCGATTCCACGCGAGTATAAGCTCAATCGTGAAAACAAAATCTACCAAATCATAGAGGTATATGTTATCTACTTGATTGTAATGCTAGTTTTCTAGATTGAGCTTATATTCACGAGGAACCAGCTTGAGGAACGAGTTTGTTTACAAATGCAATTACGCCCAAATCGCTAAGTGCTCCGGATATCTGTATCATCGTTTGCTATAATTTCGTTAACTATTGAGGACTTTTTGTTACAATTTCTGATATTTTAACAACATCCGCGATCTTAATTATAACAACCTCTGTTATAAAAATAGCGTAACTGAATAACAAAACTTGAAATAATTTTGTTGTTTCCTTCTGGTCGGGAAACGCTACACGCTGCTTGATAATACCAATTAATCAGTAAAATTTCAGTTTTTGAGCCAAAAAGTGGTTGTGTTTGGTGCGGGAGATGCTGGCGCTGGACAGGAAATGGTTTTGCTCGCCTCGGGTGCTGATCATTACCTCAAGTTGCTCCCGGTGCCTACGATTTGATTTTCATTTAATTCCTCAATGGTCAAAATACGGTTAGTAAAATTTTGATTATTTACACCAAACATTGTGAATTTTTTTAAAAACTGCCATATGATTGCTTTTTGCTCAAAACGTAAAATGTGATTCGAATAAGGTCGATAAGTTGTTCCGTTCTGGAGTTATCCCTGAAAACAAATCGTGTATAAAAGTGTATTTCGATTATGAAACATTCAAGGGATTATTTAGTACAGATCGAAACACAACAGTTCTGGCTAGCATTCTCTACAAATAGAAGAATGAAAAACGTAATGCTGATTGGAATATGAATGTAAGAGAAAATAATCAAAGAGAGTCTCTCAATGTTAGATGCGCCCTAATGAAAAAAGTCCCTAGATTTGTCGCAATCGTCTACAGCGGTGAGTCTGACTTCTTTAAGTGCTTCCTCTTCTCTTGATCTTTAATCAATGGCGTGTTGACGTCACATTGGTTATCAGCACTCGAATCAGCAACAGCTTCTTCTGGCTGGCTCACAGTTTCGCTGAAACTTGAACTTTCATCCGAGCTATCTTCTGCAGTAAAGACATCGTCATCATCGTCATGATTGTCAATAGAGATTGGTGATGCAGCAGTCCTGGATGCTGGCTGAGTTTTGTTCGAGGAATTTTCGTTTAAGCTTTCAGCGGAACTTGAATCTTGAATCAGCTCCTTTGGATCTTGGATTTGTTCTCCAAGGAGATCATGAGAACACTGAGTCATGTTTTCACTTGCAACCTGACTCATTGAAAGGTAAGCAACACCAGATTGCGACAAATGATACGTCAATTGCGATTGTGACTGCAAATGTAAACAAATTAACACTAAATCCTGGTAAGTGCGAGCTTTTTTACCATTAATACTGTAAAACAAATTCCATTTTTATGTTCCAGTTGAAAACAAGCGACGATGGATTATTCTATGCAATAAATATACATTATACATAATGTCGGAAGTAGTGCGATGTATTGCACGTCATTGGACGATTACAGCGCACTATTTACGACACTATGTTTAAAGTGTAGATCAGGAGTTAATTTCGCTAGACGATTATTCCCGTTTTCAGCAGAAATGGTAATACATAAACGATATCAATATTGTCAGGCAAATCGAAACATCATCTCGACGTTTGCCACACGATATTTACATGTTTTGGCATATTGCCACTCCGCCACCAAAGCAGTGGGCGCCTACCCTAAAGGGCACATTCGCGAAAGCATAGCGGAAAGGATCTGCAAAATCCACAGATCTAGAACAACCAAAAAGGTGTGGATAATAAGCCGAATACCTTGCTTTGTATTTATAAGGGCATTGAGCATGAGAACGAGAGTATGATACCCCCCGCGGTTTCCCCACCCTTTTCCCGACAGACGAGGTTATAACACAGAGAAACCAAACAGAAGATGGGGGACAACAACACACCTCCACAATGTAAAAAATGGAGACCCCAAACAAAGACACAACCGCCGCCCCCCTCTCCCGAATAAAGTACAAGTAGGGAATGGGTAGGAATATGTTGACGTGATACTCGCTTTATTGGAAGCCGCGGAATCCACTGCACTTCCACGAGAAATCACTGGGATTTTGGATAACAGGATTGGGTGGCAGCAGGGTTCGTTTTGGTAATTAGTACCGATTTCCGATTTGAACCGATTTAAACCAACAGTAAGGATGCTATTGGGGCCACTCACAAAGTGTGATTGTGGTTTTTCATTTGAAATGCAAAGTGATTTTTAATAATGCTCAAAAGCCGATATTGACCGGTTTAAACCAACAGTAAGGATGCTATTGGGGCCACTCACAGAGTGTGATAGTGGTATCTCATTAAGATTTCATCTCAACGCTCGAGAGCCAACTTGGACCGATCCACACCAACAGTACGGATGCCGCTGGAGTCCCTTACGAAATGGGACAGCGATTTACCTGCTCCAAGACAGGGCGGCCCGACGAGCATGACGAACGAATAATCTGGATCACAACTAATAATGTACCTCACCACCGACCGATCTTACCCGGCAAACCACGACTTCCGATGCTCACTCGATCACATGCGCAACGAACAATAGGCAACTGAAACAATAGGCAAAACGCTACGCCCGATAACAAAATATTGCGGAACAAAGTATCGACACAACCGATTCAACCGATTCAACCGATGGTCGACGCAAACCTATTAAAAGTAAATTTGATTAATATAGATGCAATGGGTAATGGCAATGGCTGAAGACTCATCTTGTTCTTTTCTGCTACTGCTAGTAAAGCTCACAGGGTCTCATGACGCGTCACCGGTGCGAAGACATCTAAATAATCTACACCATAACGCTGGGTAAAACCCTGCGCCACCAGCCTCGCTTTATGCTTAACGATGTCACCGTTTTCGTCTCGCTTGAGCTTAAACACCCAGCGCAAACCGATCGCCTTCTTGCCTTTCGGTAATGAAACTAACTCCCAAGTGGTGTACTCTTGATGTACCCGCATCTCAGCATCCATGGGTTTCTTCCACTCTTGGACTTGAAATGCCTCACGATAATCTACAGGATCTTCCTCCACGCCTTTCGCAATACCCACCACGAAGTCATTGAATCGCTGTGGCAGAGCACCCCTTGTTCGCCGATTCTGTTGACGAACTTCCTGCTCCTCCTGCAGATGTTCGCGACCTGGAGGAAATTCATCCGAACTATCATCGGCGCTGACAAAACCATCAAGCTCCGAGTTGCTGTCCTGGTCACTCAGAAACGGCTCTGCTGCAGCGACATCTCGCTGGTCCTCAGCAGTATCCAGCGGAATCTCGATTTCATTGTTCGAATTTTCCACTGTGTCTGGCTCTGGCAGCTCTAGAAATTTCGCATCCCGACTAATAGTGATTCGGTTCGAGGAGGGGTCAAGGAAACGATACTCCTAGTGCTCCTTCGAATACCCAACGAATTTGAGTTTAACTGCCTTGTGATCCAACTTAGAGCGTCTGGCATCCAGGACGTGTACGTATTCCCAGCGCCCAAAAACCCTCAGATGCTTAGAATCCGGCTTAGCATCCATCCACAGCTCGTACGGCGTTTTACCGATCACCCGCGATGGAATACGGTTCTGGATATAAGAAGCCATCATCACAGCTTCGCCCCAATACAGCTTACTCAGCTCAGCATCTGCCAGCATACAGATCGCCATCTCCTGGAGTGACCGGTTTTTGCGCTCGGCCACACCATTCTGCTGCGGCGTATACGGCGTAGTGTACTGCGCCTTGATACCCTCAGTCGCATAGAATTTCCGCAGCTCTCGACCGATGTACTCGTCATCTCCATCCGAGCGTATGGCGACAGGTTTCCGTCCAAAAAGATTTTTACAGTGACGCACAAATTCCTTGATCCTTCCAGCGGCTGCATGCTTGTTCTTGAGTAGGCAGACGGTGGCGAAACGGCTGAAGTACCGGTTTCCGGAGGGAGTAGTGGTTTCCATTGGTCCACAAAGATCTGTGTGGATCAACTCGAGTGGTCGTTTTGCCTTCCGTTCAACCACGAGGGGAAGGTTGCCTTGCAAGCTTCCCCTTGACACCACATTCGCACGTTGTACGAACACCACAATCAGATAAATTGAAACCACTTTCCAAGTTTTCGGCTTTCATCCGGCGTAAGACATCCGGCTCCCGATGTCCCACACGACGATGCCATGTGTGCTGGCACCGATTGTTATGCTCACCTTCAACTTTTAGCGATCTCTACTGAAGACGTAGCCGATAGAGACTGCCGACTTTATCGCCAACCACCACCGTATTACCAGCAGAGTTGTTGATGGTATACTATGACGCACCAAACACTGCAACAAAACCCTTAGCTGCCAGCTGGCTGACCGATATCAGGCCACCGTCCAGGCCGGGCACAAAAAGCACGATCTTCAGCGTAATTTCCACTTGCTCGCCACGTCCATCTTCACCAAAAATAACGCCGTCACCGATTCCATTCACTTTCGTTTTATTGTCATCGGCAAGAGTCACTTTCGATTCAACACTTGTGCACAGCGAGTGGAAAAACGGACGATCACTTGTCATATGCGCGTAGTGCCAGCCATGAAACACACCGAGCTATTCGATCCCTGAGCTTGTTTCGCCTTGGCGTTGTTCGGCTTATTGTCTTTCGGCCCTCGCTTTTTATCGTTTTCACCACTGTTTCCCCACTGTGATTTTCCGCCAACCACTTTTTGCACTGAACTTTTACATGGCCGTTGTTTACAAAAAAAAGCCCCGCCGCTCTTCTTTGCTGCCATCAGCGGCCAATTTCATCGCCTTCACACTCGTCGAAAGCGATTCACATTGCTGCTGTCGCTGCCAGAATTCCTCCAACAGCCGTGTTTCCACTAAGAGCACCGTCCAAGCAGCATCAATCCGACACTGCAGGCTTTGCACTAAGCCCCAATATGATTGCGGAACACTCTTGAAAATCATCGCGATCTTTAGCGATTCTTCTAAGTTCTGGCCCGCGGCGGCCAACTTGTCAACCAACTCTTTCTTGTTCGACAAATGCTTATCCATATCGTCACTTTCAGACATGTTCGCCCCGCACAGTTGGGCCAGTCAAATATAACACTACGGTCGACATAGTAGCTTTTTCGTGGTGCTCCCGCAGAGCATGACACATACCACGAGCACTGTCCGAATCATTCACGATTTTAAATTGGCTCTCTTCCAGGAATAGTGCTATATTTGCGGCTGCGAGCAAGCCACTCCGGTTCCGGCAGCCGAATCACTTCCCATAAGTCATACTTCTCGAGCATCCACTCCATTCGCTGTTTTCACGAACCCCAGCTACTCGAGCATAACTTTGGGAATGAAACTCTGGCACTATCCGCCATCGCAATCACCAGATTTTCGACGTCGATTAGATACGGAATGGTTTCAACAAAGAAAAAACAGTTCTTCGCGCTTCTTCGGTGCGCATTGGCTAGGTTGGCAATATTGCCCACTGAGAAAAGTATAACTACTATATTCATACCAAGGTACATGGACGAGAAGGTATCGTGTTGCTTTCCCCTACAGTTTGTAGAAACCAAAACACTTTTTAAAGCCGGTCCACGTTAAATATCGGACACCAAAATAATAGCAGCAAAAGGAGAAAAAAAAACAATACACAATTCAACCAAACCGATTGTTTATTTCGAAAGAAAAGAGTTACATCTTCATACATTAGAAACAGTTAATTAAGTATTAATCCTAATTCCGTACGATATCCTCAGATACGCCCGCCGTGACGATTCTCCAACTTCTCTTGAAATCTTCGGTACCATTTGCTTTCTTCTTAGTTTCGAAGAGTTTCCGCTTAACTATAGCCCAGTACTTAAGTTCTGGACAGTTTGGTAGATTGGCTGTGTTTGGCACGTATTTGACCTTACACGGTTTTCACATAGTGACAACAGAGCTGGAGAATCGTGGCTTCTGATAAACGGTAGCAACCGCTTTTGCAGACATTCTTTCTCGTACACATCCTTATTGATAGTGCCGGTAGAGACGAAACCACAACTACATATGGCCTGCCAAATCAAAATTTTTGTTGGGTTTTGAGCCCCCCTTTTTCCCCCGAAACCCCCGCCGCTCCTTTGTATAGACCCGGAAGCTGCTTAAAGTCTTCGAGTACGCACGTTTCATCGTCCATTAGGGAACGTCCATTAATTACGTCACGCAAAAATTGACTTTTTGTAAACCACCCCCCCCCCCCCCAAGTCACGTTTTTTGTATGGACCTTCAATTTTTTTTGTATGGATCGTCACGTTTTCTCGAACCCCCTCTCCCCCCCTACTGCGTGACATAATTAATGGACCTTCCCTTATGATACAAATGTTTGCAAAAAATTGGTGTTAAGCTCCTTAGCACGACCTTTTGCAGTGAGATTTTGCTTGTAGAAATTAATTAACTATCGGCTCCTTGGAGGATTTGCAGTTGAACCTTAAAAAATGAACTTATTTTAAAAGTGCCAGGGTTGTAAGGAGTGTATCGAAAAGTAGTTATAAACATTCGATGCGTTATTACGCATAAACTACTGTATATATTTTTAGCGTGTAAGCGCCATTTGCTTTGTTTACATGTCAAAAATGATTATTCGGTTCATTCATTTCCGTTGATAAAGTTGTATTCAAAATGTCGCGAATTGAATTTGAGACTAAAAAGAAAATTCTGCACACTTGGTGCACCGAAAAGGGTGTTACTTACAACCAGATTGCGAAAAGAGTAAATGTTCACCCGGCAAGTGTAAAACGCATCATCGAAAAGTTTGGTAAGGAGTGCTCCCTCAAGGATTTACCAAGAAGTGGCCGGAAACCCGGCTCCAGCAACCCCGATTTGGACCAAAAAGTTGTGGATTATATTCAACGGAACAAATCTGCCTCTACTCGCGATCTAGCCAAGAAGTTCAGGACCAGCATCGGAATGATTCAACGAATCAAGCGCAGGAATGACTTGAAGACGTACAAAAAGCAGAAAGTGCCCAAACAAACTCCGGAACAAAAGTCTCGTGCCAAAACCAGGGCTCGAAAGCTGTACAGCTGCATTTTGGACAATGTCGACCAGTGCATTTTGATGGATGACGAAACATACGTTAAAGAAGATTCAAGAACGCTACCGGGGCCGCAGTTTTATACTAAATCTGTTGGGGAACGTGTGCCAACC
Organism: Aedes koreicus; assembly: GCA_024533555.2. Taxonomy (NCBI): domain Eukaryota; kingdom Metazoa; phylum Arthropoda; class Insecta; order Diptera; family Culicidae; genus Aedes; species Aedes koreicus. The sequence continues at coordinate 49,002 of JAHHFK020002049.1, read as the reverse complement.
GCAGATACGACTGTTGCGATGGAGAAATTCGGTCAGAAGGTGCTCATTTGGCAAGCTATTTGCACATGTGGCTTGCGTTCTTCAATTTGGAATGTTTGAAGAACAGGTTGCTACCATTGTATAGAAAGCACCAGTCCCCTCATCTCTTCTGGCCAGATTTGGCATCGGCACATTACGCCAAATCCACTCTACAGTGGCTGACGGAGAATAACATCAAGTTCGTAAAAAAGACATCAACCCACCAAACTGTCCCCAGTTGCGACCGATCGAACGCTATTGGGCAATAGTCAAGCGTATATTTAAGAAGGATGGTACAGTGTCCCAAAACATGACCGATTTTAAGAAAAATTGGGCAGCGGCATCCAGGAAGTGCACAAAGGTCACTGTGCAGAATTTGATGGCAGGTGTCAAATCAAAGGTACGGGCATTCTACAGAAATGAACATGATGACTAGTTTTTCCGTTTGGATCTTTTGTAAACATGTTAAGCTATAATAAACTGAAATAGTATGTTAATTTTAACCATGTTTTCATGCCTATTTTATTATTTGGAAGTTTATAACTACTTTTCGATACACTCCTTAAACACGATAAGAAATAGAACCACCAACACAAAGAACACCAACCTAGTCACCACCTCTCACGAGCCGATACAACAATTATTTAACAGTCAGCTAGACATACCGGAACAGTGTTAAAATGTAAAAATAGGGTATATATATATATATATTTCTTATTTACTATGTTTTGTAGATTTTTGTTTAATTTATTTGACCTTTTTAGTATTTGTATGTCCACAAGAGTGATGTTCAATAGAATTACGAGACATTTTTATATAATAACAGAACATAATATGACAAAAACAGAAATCTAGTAAGTAAATTATATGAGAAACAACACAAAAAATCCGACACATTATATTTTTACAGTAATCCCAAGAAGAAAACTATGTACATTACGCCGAAAACTCGGAAAATACAAAGTTATCTGTTTTCATTTTTTATAAAGACTGAAAGCCAAAGAAATCATCTTAGCATTACCAAGTCACAGTCGATAATCAGTTACAGTTTTGGGAACTTTTTCATTTTTGTATGAAGACGAATGATGGGCCAAAGTTTTTCGAGCATTATTCCAAAACAAAAAAAAAATAGGCCATCGTCAAAATCTCACCAATGGAAGTTTATAAATTAAAAAATAAGAAAATATTTTTTTTCCAAATTATGCATAATTCAAAAACTGGGTTTTCCGGATTTTCTAAAGCTAATTCTTTCACTGTGGAAAATTTTGTACGAAATTCTTCTAAGGTTATATCTTTTCCGAATTTTTGAGAAAATTTCATTTGTGTTTGGAACAAATTTGTTCTACGATGAATCGTTCTTGAGTTATGAATTTTTGATATTAGTGATGTTCGGGAAAATTGGCTATTTCCAGGAAAACAGGCAACCATGAATGTATTTATATTAAGTTTTGTTCGTAATATGAACATGGACATATTATATCGATGAATTCTACGCGTTTTCGTAACAATGTGAGACCCTTCGGTCCAAACCTGAACGATAATAAAAAAACCCTTATGCAAATTAGCTGGAGATTTGACCCTCCTTGGCTATTTTACGATTTTACCGAGTGTTTTATAGTTAATAGACAAACGATTACTTAGAGCACCCGTAACGGTGCGAGACTAAACTATATTAGATCGCCCTCACCATCACTTCAAACCGTATCGGGCGCAACTAAAAGCGCTAGCAAAATTGTGGCACGACTATCGGAAAGCATCAGGCGCTCAAATTTAGCAACGCGATAGTGGCGCGAGAGAAGGTTGCTATTCGACTGCCAATTGTCAAAAATCTCCGATTGGTTTGTTGTTTATTTTTGTTTACGCAATCAGGATTAGAGGCAAATTTTGAGTTTGATTTAAAGAAAATTATTGCTTTATCAACTTCAAGTCAATTTGCTTTAATATTTTAGAAGAATTTTATAAATAGGGTCATGCGACGGCTTTTTCATGATTTCTCCTGGTTGGCATAAAAGAGAACTATTAGCCACAATGGCCGCTCTGGCAATCTCTGGGGTATCCCGGGGAAGCTGTAGGAGATGTTTTACGCCAAACCACGTGGTGCGACGGTTTTTTCTTCATGAGACTTTCGGTAGGCCTGAAAAGAACCATTAGCCACATTGGCCTCTCTCGAAACCTCTGAGGTGCCGCGGGGGAACCTGTAGGAGGGGACATTTGTGTTTTTGCAACAAACCACGTCGTGCGACAGCTCTTTCTTTTTTATTTCACCTGGATAGTCCTTCGGTAGGCATGAAAAGAATAATTTACAACAATTGCCCATCCGGAAACCTCTGGGGTGATTTGGCGAAACTTATAGGATAGGACATTTATATTTTTATACCAAACCCCAGTGGTTCCCAGAGAGACCACTGTAACCAATGGTTCTTTTCATGCCAACCGAACGTCTTTCCAAGACAAATCACGAAGAAAGAGCCATCGCAATTGACTATGTTTATGACGATCACCGAATCTGTCAAACTGATGATGGAGCACTAGTTTAGCAGCGACCGATACAGAACACGGTAACAAAATATACTAGCGATCGGTGTGAGATTGAGTGACTAAACTAAAATGACAGCTCGATGCGCTAGTATTTTAGTCGCCCAGATATTTGCGCCCGATACGGATGCTCTTATGCACTTTGTAAAGGATCGAAAAATATGAACAAACTTTCAAGATTGTTTTTCGGAATAAGTTTCGTTCACAGCCGATAGTTGTTAGCCGATGATTATTATCCAAACTCACATAGAAATGACGATCCAGAAAAATTCAATAAACATTTTCGGAGGTAAATGAAACAGAAAAAAATAGGAATTTATGGGCACCTAAATTAGTGATATAAAAAAACTTATGCTTACAAGTGATACAATAATGATCGTCACTTTATTTTGAAATTGAATACGTTCCACTTTTCATCAATTGATCAACCGCAGCAGTTGACTCACACTTTATCAGCTTATAAAAATTATTGTTTAAACCAACAGTAAGGATTAACGTACTTCCACCCACCGCTACAGTATTTGCTCGGTTTTGTAGGGTCCAACGATTGCGGTTCGAACTCATTATCAGCTACCTCTGGTGTGTACGTCGTGAGATAATCGTCTTCATCGTAGCTATTCGCTCGAAGAAGCTGAAGAATCGCAAAAAGCACGACCAATCCCAGCAATAGTCGATAGCTCATAGTTGCTTCTTAGGTTTTTTTCACAGGCGAAGATGGTCAGGAACTGCACTGTTGGCCGACTGTAAGATGACTGATTTTGAATTTTGTATACGCAAGAAGTTTATGTGAACGGAACAGGGTTCGACCCCTGCACTTAAGCGACAGGAACAGGGAATCCCACTTGGTACGTTTTATGACTATAGGCATACATTTTGACTGATAAGATTCGAGCGACTAATGCAATGCGAAACAGGAAATTCTTTATGTGTTCTTTCTTTGCTGACCATTGTTCTGAAGACAGATAGTTTCTAACATGATCTATCACCTACTTTAATGGTGGTAAGTAAAAACTCGCATTGGCTTTTAATACCGTCTCTGTCTGATAGTTTGCAAAATGTTTTCTGCGAATCGTGTTGAGCGAGTCCAATATGAACATGCCGGTAATGAACCAGCCTAAGGCTGAAAGCCAAAATAGAGAATAAAATATTTTCATTGAAGCAGTTAGGTATTCTTGATCGGTATTTAAACCAATGATAGGTAACTGGTAATACAAAACAAAATAAAAATACAAAAATATTCATGTCATTTCTTCTGATTTTTTTTATTACGTAAAAGGCCGAAAGGGGAACGTTTTTACCCACGGAACCATTGACCATTACTATGGAAATATACAACCGATTTGGAATATTTTGGCAGTTTTGGATTCAGAAAATCAACCGCTTTTTCTAAATTGTCTTGATGCCCCAAAAACCGTCCAACCGTCCGAAAATGGTATACTTAGAAAGGGTGATACGGTCAAAATTTGGATATCCAGGGAAAACGCGTGTAAATCGGTGAAATCGTTTATTTAAAAAAGTTTCAATAGTAAATTTCATTTTCAAGTTCAATAAGTATACAAATACTGTGAAATGAATATTCAGTTAGGTTTCCGCTTTTCCAAATCCCAATTGCCGGGCCTGACGCTTGACCCCTGCCATCAGATTTTGTACAGTCACCTTGTCCACCTTCTTCGCCGCAGAAAGCCAGTTTGCCTTGAACTGCTGCTCGCCCTTAGCAGTTTTTTTTGGTCTTCTTTAGGTTCCGCTTGACAATAGCCCAGTATTTCTCAATTGGGCGGAGCTCTGGCGTGTTGGGAGGGTTCTTGTTCTTGGGAACCACCTGCACGTTGTTGGTGGCGTACCACTCCATGGCCTTTTTACAGTAATGGCAAGATGCCAAATCCGGCCAAAACAGTACGGAACAACCGTGTTTCTTCAGGAAAGGCAGCAGACGTTTATTCAAACACTCTTTCACGTAAATTTCTTGGTTGACAGTCCCGGAAGTATGAAAATGCTGCTTTTCAAGCAACAGGTACAGATGGCTTGCCAAACCAGACATTTCTTTGCGAACTTTGACAGTTTCGTGTGCTTGAAAATATCTGCTACCTTTCCCCTTCCTTTTGCCGTATAAAACTCCTGTCCCGGAAGCTGCTTGTAGTCGGCTTTGACGTAGGTTTCGTCGTCCATTACCACGCAGTCAAACTTCGTCAGCATCGTCGTGTACAGCCTCCGGGATCGCGCTTCGGCCGTCGTATTTTGTTTATCATCGCGATTTGGAGTCACTACCTTCTTGTAAGTCGATAGTCCGGCTCGTTTTTTGGCTCGATGCACGGTTGTAGACGATACACCCAGCTTATTTGCGGCATCTCGAGAGTTAGGTTAGGGTTTCGCTTGAAACTACCGGCAACTCTCTTTGTCGTCTCAGCGGCTTCCGGTTGTCGATTTCCCCCCGATCCAGACGTCACCTGGCTGTCGACAAACGTTCCCCAAACACTCTAATTACATTTGTAACGGTTGATTTGGCAACTTTTTGCGATTTTGCCAGACCTTTTAGTACAAGTATCTCGGATTTTCGCGATGCGCGAGCAAAATTTTGATACGCTGCTGTTATTGCTTGGACAGAATATTTGACAACTGAAGAGTGTATTGCAAAATCAAAATAGGAGCAACAGTCTACACACACTCACCTTCAAAATGAGGGGTGTTCAGGTTTTTTAAATGCAAAATTGAAAGAAATACGTAAAGTTGGTATTGACCAAGCTTTGACCGTATGCCCTTTATCTACCAATATATCATCTGTGCTGGTTTGCCCTCTTTTTTTTTTTTGGTGTGTCATTAGGAGCTGACCGTGTGCTAGTACTTCCTGAGCCAAAACAAATATTCGTTTTCTTCATGACTATCCACCCGCTGCTAACAATATGGGTGTCAAAATTCGTGGAATCGTTCCAGAAGAAAATTTCTTATCGTTGTCGGTACATCCGATGACTAAACAGCGGAGTGGCCAGTCTAGAGTAAAAACGCTAATCAAGTTTTCTTCTATGAAAACTTTGCATTTGCATTGTCGGGTCCATATTTTGGAGGTTGAATATACAAGTAATAAACAGAAATATTTTTTAGTGTGAATTCAAACTATATTCCAGAAATAATAGAAATTGCAACAAACTAATAGAGCTCGTTTATTGCAAATAAGAAGTTTGACACCCATATTGTTAGGGTTCGATTCAAATAATTTTCTGACCATCCGTGACCCCATGGGAACGTGCTCCAGGGTGACTGTTCCAGGATAAAGTCACCGGATTGTCATTTGGCAATCACACACATTCCTGTGTATTCTATTTTCCCCCTTTTTTTTCCCTTTTTAAAAAAAAAATTCGAAGTCCACAAAAAATTTAATGTTTTTTTTTCCCCCATATTTTGCCCCAACACCACACCCCAAAAACCCCCCCACCCCCCCAAGAAAAAACACCAACAAATATCTCTCTGTCCCCCACCCGCGCTATCTTCCCCCACTTTTGAGAAGCCATATTTGTGACTGATTTGAGTCAAACATACTCATTTTTGGGTTGTTTGGAAATAGCGTTTAGTCGATGGTGATTTCATACCTGTAGGCGCTGTCAGCAGGGATGCCAGATATACAGACATGTCTGTATTTATACAGACATTTGATCATGCATACAGACATCATACAGATTACAGACATTATACAGACATTTGGAATATGTTACAGACATATACAGACATTGGTTTCGGCGAACTTCCTGATTAAAAAAAAAAACAGGGCGTCAGGGAAAGTCACATGCGTCACAGTAAGCAAACGAATGACAGTCTGAAGTTGGACCAGTTTGTTGGCGAAAAAAACCAGTGAGGGATGTAGAAGTACAAATATGTGCCAGGCTGTTTTCACTGATTCAATCCATGTCAAAGACGTAGCACCAAAACGAACGGCAAAATACGGCCATCATAACGAACGACCTTGGCGAATGGCATGACCAAGAATTGGTGGCAATGATGCGGTCTAAACCATTTGAATCAACTGATACCACTGCCATGAAATCATTGGTTTTAGTAGTTAGGACATTCTATTGGAATGGCAATGAACTGTCAATTCGAGATTCTTTTTATCATGATCCGAGCTTGCTGAAGTGGATGCTACTACGATTCACAGTGCCATTGTTACTAAGTTTAATGTAGATTTGATTCCGTACAAAAAGAAGCTAATATGGTTCGGTGTAGAAGGAGTGAGTGTTATGCACGGTGGAAAGCACTCTGTTACTGTACTTTTCAAAAAGGACTATACAGATTTATTCGTACTGAAATGCATTTGCCATTCATTTGCACTGGTGTAAATGGATGTGTCGGGAAATACATAGCTTCCTCAGTAATAGTCCTTTAAGAACAGCAAAGTTCAACGACCTGCAACGAGCTGAAACCTTTATACATGTTACATCCATCCACGATCCGATGGCTTTCTTTAGAACAAGTTGTTAAGCGTATTCTTGAAGCTGGAAGTCATAAAAGTATATTTAAGTTTTCGCGATACATCAGTGGACGCCAAGCAGGATGAAAAAAAAAAAAAGTTTATGAGCGTCCCAGTGATCCATAAAACCACCTGTACTTGGTTGCACTTAACCACATCTTTCCGAAAATCAACCGGTTGATTCAACTTTTTAAATTTGAAGAGCTAATGATGTACAACCTGAAAATAGAAACTAGCAAATTGATATTTTCGATATTGGATTGTTTCTTTAAACCAGGATATTTAAAAGAATTGACTAACCCTGGCTTTGTGGACCTGATCCCCAATAACTTCTGCGAGTTGGAAAAACTGGGAATGGAGAGTTTCAGTAGCGGATTCTCCAGAAAATCTGCATAGCGAAGAATTTTTGAACAAGTGCTTATCCTTACGTCGTTGTAGTGGCGACTGAGCCTTTCCGTGTCTACGACAGTTCATTCCAGCAAAATAGGCTATTCCACATTCGTCGGCCGTTGTCAAGCAAATTTTTCAATTCACAAAATCAATAAAACCAATGCTCGCAATCGCACTGCCACATAAACCATGAAAGGCATTTTGTCGGCCAAAGAGTACGTTAAGTCGCACAAAAAGCAAAACGGAGTGGTTGAAATTTCATCTAATGTGAAATGTCTGTTCACAAACGACATGTATAACAAAATTTATGTTCCTCGAGCCTTTGAAATTAATGAATTTAGTAGTAGTGAAGTGAAGGTGAGTTGTTTCTTTAAATTTGTGAATGATAATAATAAATTATTTGCCTAGAATTTTTCAAAACATCAAAAATCCTAAAGATCAACATATTTTGCTTTGTTCATATTTAGTGATTGAAAAACGATAGTGATTTAATCATATATGTGGAAGTGAAAGGAAAGTTGACATTTAAATATTAAACTAGAAATTGCGATCTCTTTTGCGTTAGATTTTTGTTTATGCGATGTTTACAAAACATAACATGAACACCTTTACTCGTTTGTCAGCATCAATATATAGAGATTTTCAAAAAAAAATTCCGTTGAAGCACCTTACAACCAAAATCAAAACCCTTATACCCCTTATACAGACAAATACAGACATTTCAATTAGATTGATACAGACTTTTGAAAAAAGTATCTGGCATCCCGGTGTTCATTTTATATTAATCTTCACAAAAGAAAAATTCCCCGCCGCCGCCAAAACAACACCAAAAGGGAAATTAAAAAAGGGTTCCTTTTTTTTGAACCCCTAGTTCTGAAATACACCTTGCAGTGTGCATCTTGCCATGCACTCTTGTGCTTTTCATAACCTTTTGGTACTAGTATCTTTTTTTTTCCTCTGTTATAAACCACTGCGGCCAGTAATCTGATCTATTGTAGTATATCCCGTATCCTTTGTTTAGTGCCTGTCGACTTACTTCATCACTATTGAGAAATGATGAAGTATTCGGTGTTTTTCACAATTGTCTTTGTTTGATTTGTTGGCTATGAATCAAGTTTTTTTTTTAAGTTGGTCAATCCGAGTAATGTCGCTTTTCACAAGACATAAAATGTAATAAGGACTAATATACGTTCCTTTGACTACAAAAACAAATATGTTCCCTAGTTTGAATTAATTCGGACTAACGTTCGGTGGTAGATCTGATACCCCGTAACGCACCACGAAAAGGTGATCTACCAGCGTTACGGGTCAGTAGTATCTTTGTTTTTGTTTTGATTCGCTATGTTATTTTGACAGAATCTTTGAGAGTGTTTTGGTGTGCGTTACGGTCTTAGGGGCGAATCATTAAGCTTGGGATCGAGCTTGGGACCGGTGTACTAGTACTTCCTGAGCCAAAAACAATATTCGGTTTCTTCAAGACTATCCACCCGCTTGTCAAACCTCAATGGGCGGATTCGAAATTTCAAGTGATAAAAAGCGAGAAGTACACACTTAGAAAATTTTACAGTATTCGGTAATTTTTTACCGAACTTTCAACAGCTGAACGTTCGGTTATCCGATTTAACGGATTTCGGTAAAATTGAACAAGTTCCGGTAATTTTTTTACCGAAATACTGTAAAATTTCACCGAAATCCGGTAAATCGGATTACCGATCGTTCAGCTGTTGAAAGTTCGGTAAAAAAATACCGAATACTGTAAAATTTTCTAAGTGTGTAGTTAACTACATTCGAACAGTAATTACTCTAAAATGGCTTAAATTTTGTTAGTGCGTTTCGCGGTAACATTTTTGTTTACCTGTCAATGACAGTTGTGAAATCGATCGGTTTCGGTACAGTGGATGGTTTCAAAGATGAGTCGAATTGATCTGGACACGCGAAAGAAAATTCTGCACATTTGGTGCTCGGAAAAGAGTGTCACGTACAACCAAATTGTAAAACGGGTGAAAGTGAACCACACCAGTGTCAAAAATGTGATCGAAAAGTTCGGCGAGACCCTTTCCATGAGAGATTTACCCCGATTCGGATGGAAACCGTGTCCCAGCCAGTCCGGTCGGGATTTGAAAGTGGTTGAGTATATATACAGTATATATACATATATAGTATTACAATATATACAACAATCAATATGCAACTAGCGATTTGAAATTGGTTCACTGTTGTAGAACCCCTTGATCCGAAATACACCTTGAAGCCAGCACCTAACTATACATATCGTCACTAGCACCACACCAAAAGTGGCAGGCTTCAAGAACTAACGCTTTCTTCAGTCTTCTGGATAAGACCCCCGTCTTCAAGCCTCAAGGCCGGCACACGATCGAGACAAACCGCGAACCAAGGAGACACTTTTATTCTGTCTCTATCTTCCCTTCTCTGGCTACGAACTCCCACTTTATTAATTTCTACTCGTACCTCAGCTCTTGTCTTTTCACTTTTCTTCGGGGCCCTTTCACGGTTTGTCTCGATTGTGTGCCGGCCTTGAGGCTTGAAGACGGGGGTCTTATCCAGAAGACTGAAGAAAGCGTTAGTTCTTGAAGCCTGCCACTTTTGGTGTGGTGCTAGTGACGATATGTATAGTTAGGTGCTGGCTTCAAGGTGTATTTCGGATCAAGGGGTTCTACAACAGTGAACCAATTTCAAATCGCTAGTTGCATATTGATTGTTGGTAAAACCGCGAGATCCTGGATATACAATGGTACAAAATATATTCCACAAAAACTTCTATAGACTACCGAACCGTTCGCTTCGACGTTTAGCTCTATTCGTTGATACCACCGTAGTTTTTAAAGATCGCAAGGCTAATCACTGTGTCTTTTTATGGCCATTGACCTCGTAACAATGGCCGCTGACCCGCCGTTTGTGCCTCAAATTCTCCACGCAATGGCCCTTATTTCGCCACCCCTATGGTGGTCCATTCATCGCTGGGGCGGTGACATCTGGTGGTGGATTGATTAGCTCTTGCATGGGTAGTTCTGCTAGTTCTTGAAACTAGCCTTGGAGTTTCAACGCAAAGGATATTTTGGTTAGAATCCTACCCCACGGGCCGTGAGCTGCGAATGAAGATAGGCGGTTGTGTATCAAGGTAGCAATCTCGGACCGCTATTGTTTATCTTGTTTTTCAATGATGATGAAGTAGTCGTCGCAGATGATTTGTACATCGTGGTGCGCAGGCAAGAAGATTGCTTACTTTTGCAAAAATCGTTGAGTTCATTTTCTCAGTGGTGTCAGAGAAAAAAACTGATACTTAGCGTGTATAAATGTCAGGTAATTACGTTTCACCGTATGGAAAGTTCAATTCTCTTTGACTACTGCATTGATGGCTCTTAGTAGAGTTACCAGTGTGACTGTCAACTAAATTCAAAAATGACTTTCGAACTACACCGTTCTGCGATCATATCAAAAGCAACTCGACAGTTGGGCCTTATTTCGAAGGTTGCGAAGGGTTTTTCGGACCCACACTGCTGGAAGTCATCGTACTTGTCCGACCTATTTTGGAAAACGCGTCGGTCGTATGGCAGCCTTACCAGGTCACGTGGTGCCTCAGAATCGAACGAGTTCAGAATCAGATTATTCGTTTGGCTCTGAAAAACTTGTTGTGGCGAGATCCTGACAACTTGCCGACTAATAGATTTGGACACGCTGGAACTATGGCGAAAAATACAGCAGTCGTTTCTCATTGCTAAACTGTTGAATGGTGAAGCTGATGCCCTCGAACTATTTTCTATGTTGAACTTTCGTGTACCGAACAGAACCTTACGGAACTCTACGTTTCTCCACCATGTTTTCATTCGAACTGTGTTTGGATATAATGAACCGATTTCACCATGTATTCGTGCGTTTACTGCAGTCGAAGAGCTATTTGAGTGAACCATCTGGACGTTTCGCGAATCGGATAAAAACGGAGTTGAACTATTTTTAATAGATACGTGGTTTCATTAGTTTATTAGTATATATTTATCCATTAAGACTACCTATTGTCGGAAGAATTATTTTAAATACAAATACAAATAAACGCCAAGGTGTACGAGGAAGAATGATTGAAGAGGAGTTTGCTGCCACTGTACAGAAAACCTAAGGTTCCTCCTCTCTTCTGGCTGGATTTGGCTCCCGACCACTACGCCAAGTCGGTTCTACAGTGGTTGGCAAACAATAACTTACAACTTGTGAAAAAGGACATCAGTCAGCCGAACTGTCCGGATCTTCAACCAATTGAACGGTATTGGACGATTGTCAAGCGGCACTGTTGGAAGGAGGGTACAGTGTCCCAAAACATGCAGGTGTTCCAGAAGAACTGAACAGCAGCCACCAGGAAAGTCACGAAAGTGACTGTTAAGAATTTTATGAATAATGTCAAGTCTAAATTGCGAGGGTTTAACGTTAGCTATTATATGGATTCAGCCCAAGGTCGTCTTTCAAAATACTCCTGGTTTTTTGGCCAGCTTTCGGCCAGACTTACCAGGATTCCGCCGAATTCGCTCTCTTACCCGTTCGATGGCTTCCGGACACCTGACAGTTCGTTTACACTAGAAGAATTATGTGCAAACATGTCTGTGGCTAACCCATCCAAAGTTACACAAGTTTAAAATCACTGACAGGAATTACCACTAACTCTGTTGAGCCGTCCTATTGTGCAATGGCAAGATCAAGTAGATATAAAAGCAGTCAAATCATTAACAATAGAACGAAGCAGAATCTAACAAAGGAATACCAAGGAAAACAAAAGAGAAAACAAAATAATTATATTGTTGACGGATTGCAGATAGTGAGTTGTGAACTTTGAATCTGATAATTATTATTTATATTTATAATAAATAAATAAAGTTGTAACAATGATTGTATTGGTACAAAGCAATAGCAAGCGTTACTTGTAAAATGAGAGGTAAAGTGAATTAAATTACAATCCATTTATGATTGATGCATGCATAAGTAACTTCAACATCATTGAACTAAATCACAGGCTAGAGGATTAGATATCTAAAAGAAGTTGTTTGGTTCGTTCAGGTAATACATTTATTACGCTAATTACAACTAGAAGCTTGTATATCTTAGTTTTTCAAAAGAATCCCTAGCGAATACCGTTCAAGGCCACGTACCGAACGTAACGAAGTATAGAGGAGACACTAAACATAAATTATTATAGCACCAAAGTATTAATAGCTTAATCGAAATTTAACCTACAGGCCAATTTTAATCATTTCTTCAAAAATAAACTGTGTTTAAGTTTGCGGATATTTGTCTTCGATCATTACCAAGCTTGAGAACAAATTAAATGATCTGTTTAGTCTCGAACGTCAAACGCTAGCGTTGCAAGTGCTGGGAAACGTTCCCAAAGAAAAGGGGATTCTCTCGGTGGTTAGGATGCGAGTTGAGGCACGAATCTTCGTGTCGATAAGAATCGGATGGTACAATGTGATGAATGTGACTTATGGAACCACTAAGACTGTGTGAACGTGGACAAAAGTATTCAGGATTATGATTGGAGTTGTAGTGGAGGCATGAAAAAATTGCTGTAGGAACAGAGGCGTACGTTGAGTGAACAAATCTCGAGTAATTCATTATTAGGGCCTAAAAGCCATTTGTAAACAATGACCTTAATCTCTCGCGAATCAACAGAAATCCACGATCCAGCTACTGCGTATGGTGGAACTGACATTCCTCTACCAGATGCTGTTTTTGAACCACGAGAGTGATTAAAGATTCAATAGGAATCGACATTAAAAGTCATTGATTAAAAATGGCTTCTAAGCTCTTATCTTGAATTACTTGAGAAATGGAGCATCTTGAACAGCAGCAAAAGCTTTTTTTTACTAAGTTCGTTCATTTGTAAAGCTCAGACGTGTGTGACACTTTGCGGAGCCGATATTCAATTTTGTTATTTACAATGATTTGCTTTATGGTGTTAGTAAGTGGAGCACCAATTACTCGTAGCTGGCTCGAGGTTAATGGGTCATATTATCGCTTGGAAGGGACTATGCAGGTAACTTATTTAAGTTAAAATTGCTGCTCATGGCTGCGGCTCACGAGCAGAACACAAAAGCATATGAATACCTAATTTTGATCTTGATAACTGGCCTTGGTAGAGCTCAGATTAAGAGGTAAAATACCTAAGCAAAATACCTAAGAATTGCAAGCAAATTATCTCTAGAATAACTAAACTTGATATTCCGGATACTTGGGTAAGTATCTGGCCACCTTAGAGGTATTATTTTGGTATTGTCTTACCTCAATTCGGTATTCGCATGACATTGTGGGAACAATTTGATGGTATTATCCTCAGGTATTTTACCTCTTAATCTGAGCTCATAAATACCAAGGCCAGTTATCAAGTTATTCGCTTCTGCTCGGGCTGCAATCAAGTCCTCGGTTGCTATAGCCACTTTCAGGAGCTAGGCGCAGATGTTTGACCAACAGCTTGCTGGGCAGGTACAAGCAGCACGGAGACAAGAGGAAAGTATAGCTGGGACACAAAGGGCGGAGCAGCAAAAGCTGTGGCAACAAAAATGTCTAGAGTAAATGGAGAAACTAGATGTTAATCAGCGGTTGACGCAACAGGAGTTGCAGCATTGAAAACAGGAGCAGTTCAGTCAGTTAGAGAACGGAAAGCCGCACTCTCTTAAAAATAATGAATTTACATATGCTCCCGTTTTAAGTTCATTTGGATGTATTCTTAAATCCTCATTCGAAACATCTAATAACACATGCAAGTACACGTCAAATCATTATCGTTGACTTCAGCATAAGCGTTGTGCAATTCTCAATTTACATTTCGTATACGGTAAGAAAAAAGTACCCAACGACATAGTAAAAATAACTTAAAATTAAGTAAACACGTTATAGTTATCCGTTGGGCAGAAATAACTGAAGATCTGCGGGTGGAATTTACTTAATTATGAGTATATATGGCAATACTCAATAATACGTAAAAAATAATTTTGTTTGTTTTCCATTGCACGAAGCATACGAACTTGACGATGGGTAGTTTTTATTGAGCGTTGGGTGAAAATTCAATCGCCCATTGTTGTTTAGTTCAGTCGGCGAAGCTACGTTGAGAAGACGCTGTGATATTTTTTGGTGTTATTTTGGGGTTTTAAAATTACAACAGCTATCGGTAATTACTTTTTTTTTTTAACTATTTCAATATTTGTTTATGCTTTCATACCAATTGAAATTGTTATACTTTTTGCTTTTGTAGGAAAATCCACGAATTCAGCCACTGCGGAAATTTCGTCAAAGGCCACAGCCAGCTTTGTGTTAGGTTACGGATGCTGCTACAAAAGGTAAGTGTATTTCATCTCGAACGATTTCTTCTGATTTGTGTTTCATAGTAAAAAGGGAGGTTTATAATCACATTCTTGAGTCACTGTGTTCGGGAGTAACATCACCCTACCCTTGCTACGCCACTGCCGAACGAGAGGGCTTTCTCTCTCACGACAGTTCCACCGAATTGAGACGGTATTCTCTTTACCTCTTCGACCGATAGCGACAGCGATCGTTATCGGTCACAGCAGGGATCATCTGGTTGTTAGACAGTAGATGATCTGCTGTGCAATAGTCGTGTCGGCTCTGACTATCGAGAAGGATGGATTGGAGCAGAGCCACAATAGAAAGGAATGTTCTGTGTTAAGTGTTTGTACCGTAAAACGGTCTGTAAATATTGTAAATAAATTGTATTGTAAAATGTAAAGTATCTGTAAAAATAGTCCAATATTATTGTTTCTCCTTATTTATTGCTCAACAGATTAATATGTTCAAACAAAAGCTTTTGTCTCATTGTTCTACTAATAAATGAGACTCAGGTTATGAATAAAAATTAGGTTAGCTGTATATTTCGTTTTATGCCAGGCATCATAAATCTCGAATGCCCATTAGGTTGAACGTTCCAAACCCATTTTTGTTTACTTTGCGGTAATCTAAACGGAACTTTATAGCGTTATGGATTATTTATTGTAATTTATTATAACTACTTACCAATGTTCATAATTTTCACGTTTTACTCAATTGTTTATTTCAGTCGAATGGTACCGCGGCGTGTCACACTAAGTCGGATTTCTTGCTAGAAAAAAATGCAAATACTTGAGAAGCAGCTAGATGCTGCAAGCTTCCAGAAACTTGTAGGTAAGTTCATCAACTTAATACATAAATATTTTATGCATCATTCAAGAATATTGGTAATTGGTAATTGGTAATTTTTATTCGTATTGACAAATTTCTCAAAATTTTGCTCGAATTATTAATTTAATTAGCGTGAAGCTAGTTGATAGGCGATCATTATTGTTTTCATTGTGTGCATTGTTGTTTGTTTACATTGTTGCTTGGAAATGATTGTATTTTAGACAGGGCAGGTCAGTTAAGTTCACTTGAATTCAGTGGAGTTTAAATGTAGCTTACATTTAATAGTTGAATTCAAATGCAGTGATCAATGGACTTACCAACAAACATCGGTGTTGAATTAGAGCTTGTTCAAGCAAATTTGGAGAAGCTATTCAGCTGTTTCTTCTAGAATAGCTGAATAGCTTCTCCAAATTTGTTTGAACAAGCTCTAATTCAACACCGATGTTTGTTAGGTTGTCCCGTACAATCTCCGCATTTTGGGCCGTTTTCACCGGGCAAGTTGATTGACCATCTCACTTGAACACAATTGACTTGAATGTGAATTAAACTTATAAACAATCAATTACATTTAGCTGACTTGAATTTAACTTAGGCGTTTAAACGTTCGATTCGCAATCGAATCAGTTGAATTCAAGTGAGTTGATCAATCAACTCGCCGTGTCTGAACTCAGCATTAGGTTTGACAAGGTAAAAATACAAAATTAAAACTCAAAACGATTACAAACCACTTTACGCAATTTTCAATTTTTAGTTTTTATCAACTATTTCATATTATATTATTTAACATAGCATCCTAGTAGAATTCTATATAACAATCCACACTTTATTTCCAATTTTTAAAGGATACATGCAAGAAACAAATTTATAGGGAAAGTATGATCTAATAACTGAGAGGAAACCTCGGAGGAAACTATTAAGCAAATATTTTATTTATTTTTTTTTTGCAAAAATGGTAAATTAGGAGTAGAAACGGTTTTGGGGCTCATATAAATGATTTAATTGAAACCTTAATGCATTCGATTTAGTAAATGCAGTGCCTTTATTGTGCTTACAATCAAACAAATTATCAATCGACATCCCTCGTCCGGTTCTGTAATAAAATGTTGAATGTTGCATGCTAACAGTAGATAGTTAGACAATTATGGACGTATCTTTAAAATTGGACAATTTTTACTATGTGAACATTATTTAAATTTGCAATTCAGTTGTAATTTGAGGAAAATATTCCTAGCATGTATAGTAGGGAGCCAGTTAAAACCGACTTTTAGAATTTCAAAAAAGAGTAGTGCTCAAAAGAAGTCCCCATGCAAAATTTGAGCTCAATCGGATTTCTTCAAGTGGACCCCCAAAGCAGTCAAAGTTTGACTTTTTTGACCCATGACAATTTTCCCAAGGAAGGGGTACATGAAATTTCCGAAATCAAATTTTTTTTGTTGATGCCAAAGGTCTTAGGAATGCATGAAACGTCGAAAACTGCTGTTAGCTCGAAAAAAACTTAAACTTAAAACTTAAATCCTCGCTTACGGTTTATTACAGAACGTACGAGGTTTGCGTACCAAAACGAACGAACTTTTTGCGGCTATTTCTGCTTGTGATTACGACATTGTAGTATTCACTGAAACATGGCTAAACGTCAATGTGCTAAATGCTGAGCTAACCGACGAATACGCGATCCATCGTTGTGATCGCAATCCCTCCTCTGGTCCTCTGGTGGGGGAGTTTTAATAGGTATCAAAAAGGCCCTTCAGAGCAATATTGTCGATGTTAGTGAAGCCCGTCGACTTGAGCAGTTAATGGTTCGTGTTACCGACGGGGCCGCTTCGCTTTTTGTGTGTGCGATCTATCTGCCTCCTAATAGCGAACCCGTTCGTAATGAACGGCATGCAGCGTGTGTCAATGAGTTGTACACACAGGCAAGTACCAGGGATAGTGTTGTAGTTGTTGGCGACTACAAGTTACCACAAATTCACTGGAGATTTGATGACGACGTTGGATGCTTTATACCAACCAATGCTTCGTCGGAACAATAGTTATCGCTAGTTGAAAACATTATTGCTTCCGGCTTGTCGCAAATGAATCACTTGCTGAACGAGAATGAGAGGTTACTTGATTTAGCGTTTGTGAGTAACTCCAGTGTTTGTGAAATACTAGAACAGCCATTGCATTTGCTGAAAGTGGACCGTCATCTTAAGCCGTTTGTTTTGTCCATTGATGCTTTACACATCTCATCGGGCAATAACACAGTTGAGATCTTCAACGACTTTAACCAATGCGATTATGATGAACTTGATGCTGAAATCTCACAAATCGATTGGCACAGTATTTTAACATTAGGCACCTTAGACGATGCTGTGAACCGATTTTATCCTGAACTGGAAGCAATTATTGAACAACGCGTACCTTTGAGGAAACGTACACGTCGGCTCAACAACAAACAGCCATGGTGGAACGAAATCTTCGTAATCGGCTGTGAAAAGCTCGTAGACGGTATTTTCGGATTAAAACTGAAGAGCATAAAGCTTTAGTGCGCGGTTTGGAATCCCAATTTCACGCTCTGAACACATCATGTTTTCAATCATACATTCACCGGCTTGAGAGCAACATGAAGGACGGCCCAAAGCAGTTCTGGGCTTATCTACGAAATTGAACGTCATCTTGAGGAATTCCCCCGCTTGTTAGCCACGAAGATAAAACCTCAACGACACCAATTGGCTCTGCAAATCTTTTCTCTTCATTCTTCCAAAGTGTGCTTAGCAATAGCCCAGCACCATTGTCAGATTCGTGCTTGAGTGGTCTGCATTCGTTCGACCTAAATCTGCCTACGACTTCATTCACGCAGCATGACGTGTAAACAAAACTGCGTGGTATCGACAGTTCTAAGGGACCAGGATCAGACGGACTCCTGCCGATTTTCATTAAGAAGTGTTCTGCTTCATTGGTTCAACCAGCTTCTCTGTTCTTCAATCGTTCCATTGCTGAAAGTGTGTTTCCTGTTAAATGGAAAGAGGCTCTGATAACGCCAATCCACAAATCGGGCAACGTGCACGATGTCAAGAATGACAGAGGAATATCCATTCTGAGCTGCTTTCCGACGGTTTTTGAGAGCATGCTGCTCTAAAAAAATGTTCTTTACACTGCAATCCAGCATATTATCACTGCTGACCAGCATGGATTTGTCAGAAAGCGATCAACCACTACGAATTTAATGAGCTTTGTTTCAAAGCTAATCGACATAATTGAAAAACGTCAGCAGATCGATGCGGTGTCATAGACTTTTCGAAAGCATTTTACAGAGTCCCGCATAATCTGGTAGTGGAAAAACTAAGACGAATTGCGACACTTTCGGTTTTATTTGTCATCACATCAGGCGTTCCTCAGGGTAACCATCTCGGACCACTTCTCTTCGTGCTGTTTGTGAATGATCTCTGCAATGAATTGAAGTCATTTAAAATAATGTACGCAGATGACCTAAAAAAATTTCGGGTCATAACATCCCTGGTGAATTGCTGTGCAATGCAGATGGACGTTGACAATGTCTTGGATTGGCGCGCTAGAAATGGAATGGAGGTGAACGTTAAGAAATGCAATATATAATCTCGTTCACTCGAATACGCACACCAACAGTCTTCGAAGACTCAACGCACACTGCTACGGTAGAACGAGCACGCTAATCAAGGACTTAGGAATTACGCTTGATTCCAAGTTGCGTTTTTCTGAGCACATCTCATCAGCTATAGCAAAAGCCTTCGCAGTACAAGGACTTATCAAACGTAACACCAGAAAATTCAACGACGTGTACAATTGTCTGAAGGCATTATATGTATCTCTTGTTCGTAGCTTAAAGGGTGTATTCGATAAAAATATATACATATATACTTATCAAAATTATCAAAACTGATTATCGGATTTTCTTGAAATTTTCAGGGAATGAAGAACTACTAATGAGTTTTGATTTACAACATTTGTTTTATTCAATTTCGTCTCCCATCCCGAATGCCCGCACCTTCCTTTTCACTCCACCCATCAAATTTTGTACAACCGATTTTCCCAGTGTTTTTGTTGTTTTTACCCAAATTTTCTTCAATTCTAGCTCTGTTTTTATAGTTTTGGGATGTTTGCGAAGTTCCGTTTTCATAATTGCCCAGAATTTTTCAATTGGACAAAGTTCCGGTGAATTTGGTGGGTTCATACGTTTCGAGCGTTCACTCCAATACGTTTCGAGCGTAGTGGCAGGATGCTAGATCAGGCCAAAACAGAGTTGATCCTTTGTGCTTCTTAATGAATGGTAAGAGACGCTTCTTAAGGCACTCTTCCGTGTAAATCGCACCGTTTATAGTTCCGGAAGTGATGAAGGGAGCACTTATTTCACCACATCCGCAAATCGCCTGCCAGATTAGAAACTTCTTTGCAAATTTCGATAGTTTCTTCTTTCGAACATCCTCCGGAACATCGAACTTCGACTTGGCAATGAAATATTCTTGCCCAGGAAGTTGACGGAAGTCGGCCTTGACGTATGTTTCGTCATCCATCACGATGCAACCGGATTTGGTGAGCAGCTTCGTGTAAAGTTTCCGGGCGCGGGTTTTCGCAGTGATGTTTTGTTTTTCATTCCGGTTTGGGGCTTTTTGCACTTTGTAAACATGTAACCCAGCACGCTTCATGGTTTTCTGCACAAAACCGACTGACACCTTAGACTTTTTAGCGACATCTCGAATTGACATGTTTGGACGGTTCTTGTATTGTTGTACGACTTTCCTGGCCATTTTACTGTCCATTGGACCACTTTTACGACCACTCCCTTCCTTCCTTTGGACACTCAGACGCTCCATGAAGGTTCTTATTACACGAGACACAGTTTTATTTGCAATTCCAAGCCTTTTAGCAATCCACCGGTGGGACGCTCCTGGATTTTGATTGTGAGTGCACAAAATTTTCTCACGGACAATTTCTTGTTTCGACGACATGACTGGAACTACTGAATGTATAACTATGAAACTTGGCAGATGTAAATAATACACTATGGATAAGATCTACTCAAATTTCTAGGTTTTTTACGCATACGATTCAAAAGTTACAGAAGATTTTCTGTGTGCCATTTTTATCGAATACACCCTTTACTAGAATATGGGGTTACAGTTTGGGCTCCGTATCTGCCGTTCAGATTGATCGCATAGAACGAGTACAAAAAAGCTTCATTAGATATGCACTCCGAAGGCTTCCTTGGCAAAATCAATTCCTATTGCCGCCTTATGAACATCGCTGCAGAATCATCAATCTACCAACTCTACGAAGTAGGCGGATAAATCTACAATAACTTTTCGTGTTTGACCTGCTTGGAAATAACATTGACTGCTCCGAACTCTTGGCAAAGCTCAATTTCAACGCTCCTTCAAGATCTATTCGCAGAACGCAATTTCTTTGACGCTCTGCTCATCGTACACAGTACGGGCAGAATAACCCCCTTGATGTTTGTTG
This sequence comes from Aedes koreicus, assembly GCA_024533555.2. Taxonomy (NCBI): domain Eukaryota; kingdom Metazoa; phylum Arthropoda; class Insecta; order Diptera; family Culicidae; genus Aedes; species Aedes koreicus. Next base: position 27,959 of record JAHHFK020002049.1, on the reverse strand, counting down.
TGCATTGTTCAATGATGTTTACCACCTGTATGATTTTAATGTAAGCAAGAATACTTTTAAATTAAAGATAAGAGATAGCTATTAAGTCAATGTCTGTGCGTTGTATTTTTAATCGAAGACATAAACAATAAATATATAAATATATATCAATCCGGTCTTTTTGACATCAAATTTGAACTCAGCTCCCCGACATTTATGAAAGATACGTTTTATAACGAAATTCTAAAAAAAAAAACTATCTATGGCCGCGCCTCTTCTAAGTTGGAACCGCTGTGCAATGTAGAGACTTGTTGAATGGAACGCCACTTTCATTATACAATTAATTTTTGCGTAAACCGGTTGTGCCATCGATTCAATTACGTTTGCCAAACTATTATGCCTCGGCTGGCCTCAGCACATCAGCAACCAGTGGAAAACCCTACATTCCATTAGCTGAACGTCGCTCCGCAGCAACGTAGAGAGGCCCGAGCAGGAGAAAATAACATATGACTACCCATTTTTGATCTTGATAACTAAAGTTGGTATTAATGAGCGCAGCATAAGAGGTAAGATACCTAAGCAAAATACCTAAGAATTGCAAGCAAAATATCTCTCGAATAACAAAACTTGTTATTTGGGATACCTGGGAATACCTGAGAGGTACTATTTTGGTATTCGCATAACATTGTGGGAACATTTTTATGGCATTATCCTCAGGTATTTTACCTCTTATGCAGTGCTCTTAACTAGCAAGGTCAGTTATCAAGACATTCGTTCCTGCTCGGGAATTATGTTCATCATGCCCGGTTTATCAAACAAACAGTAACATTCTGAAATCTGAGCCGAGCTGTGAATCGAAATGTGGGAAATGCCCAGCAGTATCGTCCAGTATCCCATCGGTGCCAGTATCCACTGTAACGTCACATCATCCAATTATGTCATCAGATTATCCGACGGTAAGTTATCCGCACTTAGTCGATCGAAAACTCCAGAATATGCCTTCTTCTATTCAAAACATCAGATAACCGCCGCAGATAACGTCGACACCATGACAAAATCAGACCTGGGAATATAACCGATAGCTGACGTTTCTGCTGGTAATCACAAATAGGAGGCGAACGACATCAAAAAGTATGGGCTTGGTAGTATTCAATCTGAAAATGCATGGATATTTATCGTTTGCTCTTTTGTCAAAAAACGAAACCTAAAGCGCTTTTGAAGGAGGGAATCCGGATTATTGTTACGCTCCTTCTGGACGGATCTATTACGCTAATAAGTTAACAGTTGATTAGAATTTGATGACTTAATGATCGCTGCTGGAAAATCTGCTGAGTGAAAAACTAGAACTTAAAGTTCTGGAATGGTACTGCAATCGAAAGCTGTCAAATAATAACTAAACCTAAAACTAGTGTTGTTGAGAGCCCGTAAAACGATCTTTTCAGAAGCGTCAAAATAACATTATAAAGCAGCAAACATTAATGAAACGAATCAACCAAATCGCCGATGAAATTGCAAAACACTGACGAATCGGCAAAGAATTCAACTTGCTTTATAACTCACTTTTAAGCCGGCGAACTCTCGTTTTTTTCCCTTTTCGTTGAAAACCGCTAAAAATGGTCACCAAGCTAATCACATTCCTTCTGCTAATCGCGATGTGCGTGGTCCTCACGGTGGGAAACATGAACGGCAACCCACTAGCCGCACGCGTTTCATCCTACGGCAAAGGCTCCAGGCCGGCTCCGTCCGATTGGCTTTATCAGGCCAAAGGGTGGTACGACTCCAAAGCCGGTGCCGCGGCAGAATGGAACGGCATGACGGATGCTCAGAGGTGCGCAGCTCTCACCGATCCCGCGATGTTGGATATGGAAATCCCATTTACCAAAGAAGATGAACAGATGTGTGCAAGTGGAGCCGGAAATAAGCAAAAATAAACATAATGAACATATATACTCCCGGATTATCGGATATTGGATTACCTCCTCAAGTCTCCTTCGAAATGGTAACCGGACATGATAGATTGTTTGTTTCTTGGCAACGAGAGGGTTGAACACTTATTTGAATTCGACGTTGTTATCGAACTTGGCGATTCAAAGTGAGTGTTAATGAACCGAATCTAAAACTTTTAGTGCCAGCTTTTCCTCACAGATGGCAACCCCATCCGTGATTGTAAACCAGATTTATCTGTATTGGAAAATAAATTAATTCTTGAAATTTTCAACAGTTCATTCACGGAACGGTTCTTACCAGCAAGTATTCAAACCCACCCCGTTTCTTCGTTCAAAAATTATAGTTATAAATGGCTTCGGTTTTTTTTTACATCAAGTTAAAACGAAAAATTGCCATAGGGAAATTCCCCGTATTCTCGGCAAGCTTCAGTATCAGAGTTCATCCTTTTATGAGGACTTTCTCTTCGTCGGGCACACAGATGACGTTTTTCTTTGTATAAATTTATTTGCCCCTTGCTCCTCTATCTCTCACAATCGGCAGAATTACCCTGAACTGCTTGTATACTTGCTATACTACACAAAAAAAAATTCACATAATCAGTAGAATATATCCACTAGAAATTCACTTAACTTCCATGTGATTCAGGAAGTGGAAAATGCTCTGCAAAATCAAGTGAATCTTATGTGTCCAGTGAAATGTAAATGATTAGTGAAGTAGAATTTCTTTTTCCATGTGATATTCATGTAAAAGTCACTTCTTTAAGTATTGGAAAATATCTACACGTGTTTCCAGTAGTTGCTAAGTGAAATATTTTTTCAGTGTATGCTTATAAGTGGTTTTAGCTCAAGTCTTCTCAAGCTAGGGTAACTATTTTCGGCAGCCGTGGATTTATTGCATGAGAAGTTTTTCTATTGTTGGCAATACGAAAACAGTAGCATTTCCATTCTCAAAATTCGAGTTTTTATAGGATTATCACCAAATTTTCAGGGAGTAAAATGAAACAATTAAGGTTTGTTTTGGTATCATTCATTTTATTTATTTCTCCTTTATATCCGAATGTGCGAACCTTGGCCACCCCAGCCATAAGGTTCTGCACGACCTGAGAATCGACTGTTTTTTGCATATTTACCCATGCTTTCTTCATTTCTTCTACATATTTCACCACTTTAGGTCGTTTAAGAAGGTGCTCCTTCATAATGGCCCAGTATTTTTCTATTGGGCGCAGTTCCGGAGTGTTTGGGGGTTCAGATCTTTCGACACGAAATCGATATCATTCGCCTTATACCACCCTAGCACGTCCTTCGTGTAGTGGCATATTGCCAAATCCGGCCAGAAGATCGTCGGACCGTCGTGAGCCTTCAGGAGAGGGAGAAGCCGGTTTTGCAGACACTCTTCCTAATACACCTGGCCATTCATGATGCTTGCGGTAACGAAAGGTGTAGTCCGCTTTCCGCAAGTACAAATCGCTTGCCAAATTAAGAACTTCTTGGTGAACTACGACATCTTCTGTGTCCGGAGGTTCTCGGGAGCATCACACTTATCCTTGGCAATCATATTACAGGTTTCCTGGAATCTGGTTGAAGTCCGCCTTCACATATGTCTCGTCATCCATTACACAGCAGTGTGGTTCGAACAACTTTCGGGCGCGGCTTTTTGCGACCGTATTCTGTTTTTCGTCAACGTACATAGTCCAGCTCGAGTTTTGGTATTCTGCGCGAAATTCTTGCTCACATGCAACTTTTTAGCCAAATTTCGAACTGAGGCGTTCGGTTTCCGTTTAAGACCCCAACCACGCGTTTGTGATCGTTCTCGTTGACCTGACGGCTTTTTTTTCTCTGATTTTCGCTTCCGATCAACAGTCAGACGTTCTTCGAACCGTTTTATGATACCAGACACCGTGGAATTTGCGATTCCCATTTTTTTTCCGATGGCACGATGTGACAAATCCTTCTTCTCAAAGTACTCGAGCAAAACATTTTCGCGCACGCACTGGACTTTCGTCGCCATTTTGAAAACATTTTGGGCACCTGATAAAATCAACTCACAAAGTGTAAAAAATGCACATTAAACTATGACTACGCAAAATTTCAATTAATTTTACTCAACGAATCAAAAGTTAGAGCAATTTGAGTGTGTGTGGATTTCAAACGGTACACCCGTTATCATCTCTAAAGATAATTTTTTAAATATTTTTTTTTATTATCAAGCGATTTTGAATCCTGATACGAAAGAGAAGCAACCAGGGTCGTCATCATCGTTCCATAGATGCTAGCATTGTTGAGCATGAATACCGTCTCTGCAACTCTTTGCATGTTTAGCGACCCCGACGGGTAATTGATATTGAGCGATCCAAGTAAAGCTAAAGTGAGGTTAAACATATGTAGTAGCATCAAAAACTGAAATTGATAATAACTTTCTGGTTATTTTTTAAACTGTATGGAGTTGATCAGTATCGTCATTATCGACGATTTGCTGCTCTTTTTATCACCAGTTAGATTGCTTAAAGCAGCATGAAACCAATTTTTTTCATTTCTGACATTTCGAGATTCAATTTGAAAATGAACACATAAATGAATATTAAGAATCTGATAACGTTTGTTGTCAAGATTTCTCATTTGATTATAATTTGATTAATATGGAACTTATAGGTAGACAGTGTTATGAAAGTGCACGGTTTTGAACCTACCGAGCATGAATTTGATCAAAACTGTCTAGGAACAAGTTCAGAACATAATAGATTTAGGAGAACGGCTGCACAGAATAGAGGAAATCATCATCTCATGGAGAAAAAGAATCAAGAATAACAAAGAAGAGGGGAGCCAAAGCGTGAAACAGTCAAATTCACGGAATGGAATATGTGTGACTCAGGGCTGGTAAATGTCATCTTCAGTGAAAAATCTTGCACGATATTTACCGAAATATGGTTGAAAATCTAATCGGGCGAGGAAACGGTGATAGAGATTTCCTTCGAAATCTCATCGATTATTACGTGAACATGTCTCAGACTGACCCGCTCTGATGTGACTGATGACATGCTGAACGCGTAGCGAAGCGTTTGCGTTAGCGAGAGCGATTGCCGGAAACCTCTATTTGTGAGTGAACGCATCGCAAAACGGTTGTTAACGTGGTGAAGCAAATTGTCTATTGTTTTGAAGAGCGTGAATCAAACTTGCAAAAATGGATATTGAATTTGATTTCCTTAGTTGTCGCAAAGAAGGCGAAGTCAAAACGTTGAATGTGGTTCCCGTGTATGCAATGCCAAATTGCCAAAATAAATAACGGTCGAGTTCCACTAAAAGGGATCGCTCCTCTCAAGTTCAAACTAACGTGTATTCGGCTCGAATACTCCTCTTTGAATCGCTTTGTGCTTCCATTATTACACACAAAGAATAATGATTGAAAAGTTCGGTTGGTTCTTTTTCGTAGAAAGCGGTTAGATTTCACAACAAAAACGGTCCAACTGTCAAATCAAAATTTTCCTGCTTGGTACATTTAAAAGTTGAAACTTTTAAAACGAATGGTAGAACTGTCAAATCGAAACCGTGGCATCGTTGAAAATAGAAGCAAATTATTTTTATTTCAAAATGAACTTTCAACCAGAAAGTGTCTTGCAATCCGAATAAAAATGAGCTGTTAACATTGAAATAAAAAATATTAGGTTCAGTTTTAACATAAATTGTTTTTTTTTCAGATGAATCAATGTAAATTTCAATAAGACAGCAATTTCTTTGAGAATCATTTGTTTTTAAATAAAAGTCGGATATAATTTATAAAACATTATTTTTTCGTTTTGTAAACAAATTTTTCTTGTTACTGGTTCATGTAGTAAGGGACGGATATCTAATTTAAGCATAATTCTCAATCAAAAGCTGCATTCGGATGATATTAATCATCTAAATATACTATGTTGGAGTCGTTTTTCGCTTATCGTCTGGATATAACAGCATTTTCAAACACACATATAAAAAAACAATTAATAAACTTATACTGCACGACGGTTCTCACAATTGGCATGAAAAAATCAGACTTGAAAGTATAATCACTGACGCCGGTGATTTCCAGTTCGCACATCGAAGGCATCTTCGCTTCTGTTTCGCCCGGAGGAGTGTCGAACTCGTTGTCCTCCGTCGTTGCCGTGGCGGTTGCCTCGTGCACACCTGGCGTCGCCTAGGAATCGAACAGCGAATCGTGGGACCGGTCGTCGACGGGGTTTGCTCGGACGGATTCGTAGTTCGGATCCGATTCGCTGCCGGTGAGAGATTCGTAATTGTAAGAAAGTCGACTGTTGCTATTGCTCGTTGGGCAATGACGTTTAAATAAGGTCTGGCCCAGTAGCCACAACAATATTAGTGAAATGAGCAAAATTCACTCTTGACACTAATACCACCGCATTCATTGCGCACGCTTGACAAGAGCTCGGAAAGTGCTTCGTCATATTATTTTTTTCGATTCGTTCACTCCGTGATTGTTTATTGTGTGCGCTATAAAACTTAATTTTGAACCGATTCCAGTCCATCGATGATGGAAAATTGGCTCTATATCGCAACTCGATTGTCAAGTCGTAGCGTTTGAATGTTAATGTGACAATAATTCAATTACATCAGTTAAATTCGCTAAAAATTACCCATGTTATTGGGAGGAAATGCTTCTGCTCAATAAATGGCATTTGTATCATGATTATTTCCACAATTCAGCATTTATAGCAAACGTTTGAACCGATTTCTTGTATCTGAACCTATGCACGCCATAACAAGTTGAATAGTGTTAAGTCATCACTCGTCGGCTCAGCAATGTTTACATTATTTTTGCTTCCAATACAAGCAAGCAATGCGTTGCCCCAGACCTTATATAGACGTCATTGCTCATTGGGGTGCTATGTTGTCTCACCTTAAAATCCTTGACAAATCCCTTCACTAAGAAAGCGTAAAATAGAACAATATCCGTTAACAGCTTAAATGTTTTCGCGGACGGATGAAAAGAACAGGATGACTTTGACAGACCCGATTCTTTTTTTTTCTTGCTTTTTGTGTTGGTGGATTTGACAGTTCTAGAATTTTCAAGGTAAAATAAATCACTTTTAAATTTACACACTGAACCGAAACATAACACTTTCAAATCAAACGAAGAACTTTCATTGTAGATAATTTTACTATAAATTTAATGAAAAATAAACGCTTTTCAGAAGTAAAGCGCAAAACTTTTAAAAAACAAGATTAATTTTTTGTGTGTAATAAATCTCCCGATAGTTTTAATGATGTTTTTTCTATGAAGAAATGCACAGCACGCATTTACTTTTTACTAACCTACACATGATATTGATGTTACCAATGCTCTAAAAAAATATATAATTATTTTCTCAAGTATTTCTTTTATATTTACACGAGTATATTAAATATGAATCAACTTTTTCTCCTCTACAAAGATTAATGATCCCAAGTAATATTGCTAACACCATCCTGCTTTATTAAGTTTTATTAAAGTTTTATGAGAGCCACTTGAAATCAATTTTATTTTATTATGGCACCAAGAGGTGCAAATTGGTTCCATATTTTAGTCAGGTTTATGACAACCTACACAGCTTGTTTAAAACGATCTTAAAACCTTGTTTCTCAAATTCCTTTTACTCCTATCAAAGGTTTTATTTCGACTTTATGAACTCGTAAAATGCTATATTGAAATGCCGTTTTAGGACTCAATGATATTATCTTATTATGGTTAGTTGAAAAAGCATTTTAAAATCATTTTGCCTCCAGTAAATGCATTAAACGGCAAATTGGCATTGAAGGAAGTCATCTTAAGACCAAATGGTTTTATAATAGTCATCGCGAAGAAAAATTGGCTTTATGGCAAAACTGTGATTTTTTTCCAATCGCCATATTAAAATCTAAGAAACAATTGAAATGTGGAAAAATAAATGCATCAAGTTTTCATTGGTATGAAAATAAAATTTAAATCGGAGACTAAGTTCGGCATTCTTTTAGATAATCTCATCCAATTCCAAGCACTTTTCAGGAAATTCATAATTAATCTATCGAATAGATTTGTTTTAATTTGATTTATGTTGTTGGAAATTCGCCTAATTTCCGAGCCACATTAATTTTCGGCTCTTATCGTGCCAATATTCATCATAAAAATAAATGCGCATATAATGCTCCAGCGCTGTAGAAAACACAATTTGTTTTGGATATTTTGTTATAAAAAAAAATTTCCCGCAACACTAGACCTTTTTTTTCATGCTAAATGAATCAGAAGAGCAGAGAATCGAACAAAGCAGAACAACAAAAACCAACCTCGATTTCACAGTGAAGTTTGACAGCTGTGGCCATTTGGCCGCATTCTGCTTTTCATGGCAGCCAATAGGTTTTATGAAGGTTCTCAAGTGGTCATAACATCTTTCACTAAAACATTTTCAAAATCTTTATGTTCTTTTAAAGGTTTTATTAACTTGTTTTCACAACCGTCTATAGAGTGGGTCATTTTGTACAAATTTCGGCTTCAAAGAAGCTTAGAAGAGGTGTTGGTAGACAAAACAGTTTGGAACGTAGTTTTATCAACAAAGCCGGGAGGAGTGCTATACGGCAGGAATAAATCTAAAATTGTTACTAGGGATATTTCCCACTTTCTTTCTTTTGTAAGGTCAACAGCCAATATTTGAATGATATTGATAATGATAATGATTGTGATAGCATAACTGCCTCCTATGGATTTATTTAACGTAGACTTATCTCATATCAAAGCAAATAAATAACACTCAAGGCAGCTTTTATGGCAGTTCCATCGCCTCCACAAACCAACCCAGGAGAGTGTATGGTCGGAAAATGCTATGCTATATGGAATTATTTGACGTAGATTACTAGGGTAAGGGTCAAATGAAACTTTGAAAAAATAGTAACCGTCACGAACAATGAGAACACCTTGAACGCTAATAATTAATAATTTATCATTAGATTTTCGAGATTTTTACTTCAATAAATTTGGAGATTGGAGAGTTTCACGACTGTCCATTGATATTATCACAAACATAATTAATTATTGACTTTAAATTCCCTCCCTAAACTGACCCTCAACAATGTATAACGCGATAAGGAAAATGATCTATAGCTGGTCGATCATATCAACAAAATCATCACAGCCTGCACAACCATTGCCATTCCATCATATCATAATTCAAACCAAACGTCTCTTTCCAGGGCCGCTCAATAATTTCTAAGAAGCAAATCATAGAATATTCTAACATACTTACTCAATTACTTATGCTTATCCAACTTCCCATTAGGACAGTACCTGCGTTGCAATGCACTAACGAATCTAACCAAACGGTTTAACTTTGTCAACGTCAACGTTTTTTTGGATCTGAAACGAGCTTTTAAAACAATTTCTAGGCCCTTGTTGTTGAAAACAATAGAGCGTTTCGAAATTTCGAGTACTGCATACAGATGGTTTAAAAGCTATTTGTCGGACAGAACTCAACGGACTTTTTTTTTAATGAATCTGTTTCCAGCCCCGTGGCGAATGATCTTGGAATGCCCAGGGAAGTGTATTAGGTCCCCTTTAGTTTATTATGTATAATTATGTCATGCGACGTGTTTTACGATATTGTGACATTAATCTGTTTGCAGATGACACAATGTAATTCATTGCAGCTAAGGATTTAAATGAAGCCGTTTCCTATTTGAATGAAGATTTGCGTTTTCTAAGTAGATGGTTGAAATGTTAGCAATTGAAATTGAATGTAAGCAAAACTAAATGTATGGTAATTTCACAGAATCGTATAAATGATGATGTCTCAGTTATGATTGATGATGAGGCAATTGATCGCGTTCGGGAGATTAAATATCTTGCCGTGATTATTGATGACAAGCTAAAGTTCAACGCTCACATTGGCAATGTCATCAAGAAAATTGCCAAGAAGTATGGAATTCTATGCCGATTGAAGAACGATTTAACTACTTCCAGTAAAATACAGCTATACAAACCAATCATCTCTCCTCATTTGGACTTTTGCCCTTCCATTTTATTTTTCGCCAATCAAATACAAATACTGAGGCTACAGCGTTTGCAGAATAAAACAATGCGTTTGATTTTAAGATGTAACAGATTCACTTCCTCGACTTTTATGTTAGACGCGTTGCATTGGTTATCGGTGAAGCAGAGAATTTTATATTTGACTATGGTGTTCATTTTTAAAGTATTTAATGGTTTGCTGCCTCGATATTTGTGTGATCGAATTGAAAGAGAAAGTGATATTCATAGATGTAATACTAGAAACGCGGATGAAATAAGAACACCGAATTTCTTGACATGTGCTTCACAAAACTCAATATACTTTAAAGGAATACATGTTTTCAATTCGATGCCAAGACACCTTAAGCGTGCGCCAACACTTTCAGAATTTAAAAGACTATGTATTTCACACGTAATAACTGTATGCTAAACAGTAGACGAATTTTTTAATCATTTATGAAGATTGTAACTGACGATGTTTTTACTGTTATAAAACGGATTGTTTTGTGTGGACTATTTCTTGTACGATTATGTTACTTTTTGTTTGTTTTTAAAAACGAAGATTGTATTTTGGCGAAGTTCTTTACAAACGGATAACAATGAGTTGACTATTTTCTTTTTCCATATTTTTTTTCTCACTTTTATCAACACTACAAACTATTTAGTTCATCATGGTGATGATGATGGAAATTTGTTTCATGTTGTTGAAGTTAAAAAAAAATAAATAAAGAAAGTAGTCTACAGAAGTTTGAGCCTCGCGCGCGGTATACAGGTATAAATGACTTCTTTTTGAATTTATACAAAAAATTGGCCTTTAATACTTGAGAAGATACTTTGAAATAGTAGTGGGTTGTCTCGTTGATTGTCGGGGAATTCCTTGTCAATTCTGTTGTGGTTGAATGTAAAAGTTTGACTAGGGCCGGCCCAGATTTTTTTCGGTTTGGAAATTTTCTTGACTCCATTAGTATTGGAACCGCATAGGCTATGTAGCGGGCAGGATCGGATATTGACTTGCCTTTTGATAATGTCCTTATACGGGATTCTGTGATTTGAATTGTAATAGGATTTCCTGATCGCTGGGAATACTTGCGAACATTTCTGGTTGACATCACTAGCTTTTCACAATTATATCGTTGTAAAGCAAATGAACAGTTTTTGAAGAAGTTTACATCTGTAGATTAAATCAGTTCGTTTGTTTGCATAACTGGTTGAATTGCTTTTAAAAATAAATTATCTAATAGATAAATCGTCTCAGCTCAAACCTTTGTAGGGGTAAGTGGTGGGACCATCATCATCATCGTCATCATCATCATCATCATCATCATCATCATCATCATCATCATCATCATCATCATCATCATCATCAAATGAGTTACGGTTTTTCAGTTTTATAAAATCTATTTTGTTTTGACATTCACCTATCCGTACCGTATGTCGTCCATATCCGACTCATCACTATCTTGTTCGAAAAAGTTTTTCGTCTTATTTACTACTTTTTTCACACTTTCTCGAAGTGGATGCAAGATATTCTTTTTTAACCAATTTTTTGTCTTTTTCAACATGCCGACTTTTTCCTCGTTGATTTTATTTCCATCGCATTTCACGGTTTGTGGCCTTTGAGTTTCCATAACTGTTGACTGATGCCCATAGGGTTGTTCAGTTCTGATCTCGTCGACCTCCGTTGAATCAGTGGTGTAAATGTCAACATAATCCGCTTCTTGATCTATTCCATTGATGGCTTGTAGTTGGATCGTTAGCACCAAAGCTAATAAAAGAAGAGTGAGAAAGTTTCTTGTTATGGGCATGATGAACAACTAAAGATGAACTGAAGCTAACACTTGGACACTTGAAAGCAGACTGCAGGAATTATAAGCTATGAAACGAAATTCAACTGATAGTAGAACTGCGAACTCGGGGTACTATCAGTTGACCCGAACCTTTTGTTTTCAGATGTAAGTGCGCGGGAATTCCCTCAGAATGATAGGTTTACTGATGTACGCTGAATGCTGAACGTATTCAACCCGGAAGGGAATCAATGTATTACTTTCACCTTCGATTGGATTATGTGTTGAGGTTAGCTCAAAATCTTGTTACCAAGATATACAGCTCTATATGCTTTACAAATATTAAAGGCATCTGAAATTGAAAATGTTTTTCACGATGAAAGATTATGGAATTGATTTCGGCAGAGTTTTGAAATGTCGTTACGAAAAGCCGGAATTTAATATCGCTATTGGCATTGTTGGATTAAACATAACCATGAAACGTCCACCGGAAGACTGTTGATTGGCGGACTAAAGGCATTTTAGATTCTATTGGCAATCGGAAGCAGGCATAACAAATGTACAGCCTCATGGCAGTATTTTGATGAGTGTCGCCTTTTTAATCCGATAACAACCTCGCAATTCGACACAGATTGTTCATTATAAACAATCGCTTCTTGCGTAAATTTCTCATAACACACAATATACCCATGTTAGCTACCTATTCTATCGAAAAGAATGAGGCAAGTTTCCAAGTTCAACAAAATCATGGAAGAAGCCGAATTGTCTATCCACGACAGCTCAAAATCTTTAACACAAAATCTAAAATCTAAAATTAGAGATTTGAAAATCCGTTTGAACGAGTTTTTTTTTCGCTCCGTCATTTTTTCCTTTAGTCGGTGTATTCTCCGAGTTTCCCGGTATACGGTGTTTTCATTATTCGAAGTGTGGTCTGTGTTATACGATTCCGGTGAAGATTGCGTGAATTTCGGTCCAATCCCGCACAAAAAACTGTTTCTGATTTTTTTTTCTGAGAATATCCTCAATGTGCGAAAGGACGACGCATTTCTCCACGTCGCGAGCCCAATTCCTATTGGATTTGTTGCTGATTGTGAAAGTACCACCAATCCCATAAGGCGACAGATAGTGGAATGTGGGTCTATGGATCTAGGACTCGGCCTATGCTTAAAATTCGAAGTAAGTATTAATTCACTATATTTACCCTGAAAATCAAAAATATCTCTCAAGGACATAACAATATGAAGAAAAATTAGAGACAGGCAATTTTTAACGATAGGCCGAATTCTAGATCCATAGACCCTCATTAGAGCACCTTCCCCTATATGTGGAACCTGTGGGCAGGATAAACCAACCCATCACTAATAAATTGTAAAAAGCGCAGTAAGAGAAAAGTTCAAAGGCCCAACGAGCACCGACCTGGCGAAAATCACGAGCACCATCAGTGAACTACCGGAGCAGCTTGCAAAAGTGCAAACCGAGCTGGAAATTTGTCGGTCTACGTGGAGGAAGCAAAGTTATAAGCTGAGAAATCAGTTTCAATCTTCAGAGTAGTTGAACGACAAGAGTTCAGCGCAGCGTGAACTTGTTGCTAACATTGAGAAGAAACTGGAAATGATTGAATCTGGTGCCAATCTTGCGAGAACCTGTTTACGAAGTGTGAACGATCACAGGATTGCTGTTAATAAAATTTCCTTTCGTGAAGGAAGGAACGTTAAAGTGCTAGTGAAGTGTGTTTTTCAGTGCTTGGGCATCGACGAGGCAGACTGCTTTTCAGCTGTTTCAGGATTCCGGAGAAAGCCTCGAAGTGGCCGGACCGTTCCATCTCACCAACCATTGTCGTCGTGTTCAGCTCCAAAGAAGGGAAGGAGAAGGTTCTGAAGCTGTATTTTGAAAACTTCTCTAGGGCCAAACTATCTGCACTCCAAACAGGTCTAGCTCTAGAATACAGGTTCACACTGAACGAAGTTCTGTCTGTTCAATCCTTCCGAATCCGGAACATTGCCCTGAGGCTCAAGCACCAAAAACTTATCAGAAGCAGATAATTTCCCATCAACATGAGAGGCTCTAGGAGTTGTTGGGAAATTATCTGCTTCTGATAAATTTCGTCATAGATCGTTACTCCACGCATTGGGAGAATACAACAAACAACAATCAAAGACCAGAAACTTGTTGACTCTGTGTTTGTGCGAAACGATTTGATATCAGTCCGGCTACCTAACCATAAACGTTACATTATGATTTCCAGCAGCGATCACTTTCTAGAATTGACTGGTCACGCGATCGGTGAAGCCACTGCTGGCGACGAATCGTCCCTTTTCTTCGATGAGGTTTTTGCTGACGGCTCAGCCAGTACGGAACAATAAGAACAGCTAAACTACGACAGCAACAATACCATGACGACAAATAGCTCATCTGAACTTGCGAGGACTCGAGCGGCACATGGATGGAATAAAACTTACGCTTGACAAAAAACAGTACCACTTTTTTGGACTCAGCTTGACCAAACTCAAAACATCCACTCCGGTGGGCCCTATAAAGGTACCGGGTTACAAATTAATTCGTCACACGGTGCCTGCTGGAAGGGGACCAAAAACATGTACAGGAGCGGGCTTATACGTCGCAAAACATATCATAGCCACAAAAATCATAAAGTCATCCTTCGACTCAGCTATTCCAATTACTCAAAGATTGAAATACCGGGTAGGCAAGGCAAAAATCCAAAAAAACTTCATTTAGATCTGCTCGAACACAACTTTGACAGAACCTTCATAGTGGGCGATTTCAATATTAATGTCATGGCGACTCAACTGTCATTCAACAACGGAGCAGTAAAAAGGCTACACGACGTGTTCAACTTGACTGTCCTGAATACGCCTCCCACCCGGATCACTGACACCACCGCAACGACCATCGAACTCCTAATAACAGATTCCCCAGAATCTATTGTTAGAGCAACGAACGAGTGCAGCGGGTAGTTCTATCTCGGACCATGAAATTGTCTATCTCATCGCCTACATGCGCGTAAGAAACCCCACTCCGCAAAGGGTAGCATTTCGGAACTTTCGAAGAGTACACTTGCTAGCTGATTTCCAATCCAGAAACCATCAAGCAATCCTGGAATGCGAAGATGTCCACAGGAAAGCCGTAACGAGTGAATTGCAAAGCTTTTTGGATCGTCATGTTCTGCGCACAACAATCTTCGTTCGTGATCAGCGTACCCCATGGATAACCAACGAAATCCTCCAAGTAGTGAAACTCAGGGACCTGGCGTTCAAGCTATACTCGAGATACCCGAACCGAGCCCGAGGAGATCGTCGTTGGCAGGACTACTGTGCTAAACGTGATCGAGCAAGTACCCTAGCGGCCAGGGCTAAACGACGGTATGCGGACAGAAATTTCGCCCCGGACCTACCAGTCAAGAAGCTCTGGTGTAATTTGCGAAGGGGACTTCACAATAGTGCAAAGCAAACCGCAGTTGATGCTTCTATTGACGCCGAACTTTTGAACCAGTACTTTTCGGAAGGTTATATACAGCTGACTAGAGGGCAACCGGTTTCTTCCGATTTGGGAAATTTTAGTGCCGATGTAGGATGCAGACCAACTCTCCAGCGTTTCACGTTCAGGCACACTGACACAGCGGACGTAGCCAAGAAGATGTTCGAAGTTCGAACCAATGCAGCCGCATCCGATGACATCCCAATCTCTTTCCTCAAAACGCTGAGCCCTTTTATATTGCCGATTCTCGTAAACCTGTACGAACGCAACAATTGATGCTAGGACTTTCCCCACTGTCTGGAAAAAAGCCATCGTCACACCATTGCCTAAAACTTCCAATGCGACCGAACCAAAAGACTTCAGTCTCATAAGCGTGCTTCCGGTGATCTCGAAGGTTCTGCAGAAGGTCTCACTGGCCCAGATCACTGACTTCCTGGACTCAGCAAATCCAAGCCTGCTCGCTAAACACCAGTCCGGTTATAGAGCCCACCACAGCTCCAGAACATCGTTGACGAAGGTTATACAGGATATTTACAGCAAATTCGATAATAACTGCTGTACCGAGAAGGTCCTCGTACTTTTCGCTGGCCTTCAATTGTTCGACGATTCGGCTGCCCAGCTAATTGAATCTTTCCTTGGAAACAGGAGTCAAGTTGTCAAGCATGGCGACAGAATTTCTACGGATAGGAGACTCTTGGACGGCATTCCGCAGGGATCCTGCCTCACTGCTGTTCGGCACGTATATCAACAGCCTGCCCTCAAATGTGAGTATCACTTGTACGCTGATGATCTTCAGATTTACGTGTCTGGTTCCGCCGAGAGTGTGGATCGGATGGTGCACGTTGTAAATGAAGTTTTGCAAGCAGTAGCAATCTGGTCAGCAGAAAACAGACTTTCTCAGATGAAATCATATCGTAAATACGATGTATGGCTATTTAAATAAAATAATAAGTATTCAGCAAGGAAGGCATTTAATTCCTGGGGCTGAAATAAAATTTTGTGGGCAAACGATCGCCTGGAGCATCAAAGTTGTCAACCTGCTTTTGGATAGCAACCTAAAATGGAAGGACCAAGTCAACCTAGTGACCATGAAGTCATACAATACTCTGCGAACATTCCGCCGTTTTGGATCAGTTCTGTCCCAAACAGTGCGCCTCAAGTTGGTGCAGGCGGTGATAAAGCCAATCTTCTCGTACTGTGACATTGTGTATTATGCCGGCATCACGGCTAAATTAAAGAAACAACTGCACAGGTGGTTCAATTTATCCATTCGATTTGTGTTCAAGATGAATCGGTATGCCACGACTGCAGCCGTTCGTAATGCGGTACTTCGTCACGACCTATCGGACAATTATCATCGTCGGATATGCTCCTGTACAATGCGTGGAACAAAAAGCTTTCCGAATACATGCTGGGACACCTACAGCGTGGTCAAATGGAGCGGTCGAGGACATACCTGCTTCCCAGACACACCCCAAGCGAAAAGAATAGCGTGCTAATCTTTGGGATTCCCTACTGTCTGCTGATATCAAAGGCAAAGCATCGATCCAGTCATTCAAGCAGTCTCTCAATAAACTTCACTAGAAATAAGTACTAGGAGTATCTGATAATTATTACATTGATTAATTTTCTTCTGTAATTTCCAAAAAGTTTGTTTCCTTGACCTGATGTAAAGTATGGCTGAAAGGCCTGAGTGGAATTAACAAATTACAATTAGAATTACAATTACAAATACACGTTTCCTCGTTCGTTGTGCTACAATTGGCACTAGCGGCAAGAGCGACATTGTACTAAAATTTTCAGAATGTTGAATAAGCGCGGCAAACATTATACTGAGAACAGTTTTTGGATCGGTTACCATCAAGTCGGAGTGTGGTTTGTAATATTTTCAGATATTCACAGATTCTTGTGATAGCTGGTTGGATGATGACAAGGTAATTATGCAAACAACCGTTTTTGTACGAAAAAAATACAGCAAATTTTAAAAGATAGGGCCTGGAGTTCAATTGCGAGCATTTTGGATATTGTGACATCGGGAAATTATACTTGTACATAAGTTTATAATACGTTAATCCTGTTTTGACGTAGACTACGTTTTACGGCAAGGGTAGGGTGTCAATTGAAAATCTAAAAATATGCAACCGTCACGAAATATCGTTACAAATTAAACGCTTATAACATGATTAATGCTTAATAGATTTTCAAGATGTTTACATCAATCGGTTGAAAATTTTCCGCGTATCAATTCAATTATCAAACATTATCCTTTAACAATTTTAGACTATTAAAAATAGAGAAAATAATAGGTGATGTCCTATAATTTTGTTTTGCAGGCATTTTACTAAATGCACAGTACTTTCCTATCACAGATATCAAATGTAAGCAAGGGAGCTCTCATATGCAGCACTGAACAATATAAAATGGGAACACCTTCGCAATTTTACTCATTCGTGTCGCAGTACTAGAGCTGGGCCGATCATGGAACCATCAAGGATCGGCAGCTGGCGATGGCTTGAACTCTTGAGAAGACTCCGATGAAACCTGTAGATCGGAGCGACAAGGCGCCAATGTGGATTCGGCAGCTGGCCAAAATTATGGTGGTGGCACGAATCACAGAATGTGCACTGGCGACCAACCAGTGATCAGGTTGCTGATTGCTCTGCAGGCTGTTGCTAGCAAGCGCTTGGCTAGGCAACCGTTGCTAGGCAGCCATTAAATATGCAGTGGGGTGCTAGGTAGTCAGTCCCAAGCCGGTGATGATTTGTTGCCAGCTAGTGGGTGCCACCACGAGGAGCAAAATAAGGTGCTTGAGTGTGTGTTTGTGTGTGTAAAATTCTTGGTAGCCATTTCTATCTAAAGTGCAACGTGCACGGCAGAAATAACCTGATGCGGAATATTTCAAATCCGTCCTTTTCAGGATGACCAATCCAATTTTGAGAGAGTTTGTTTAGTTTGAATTTATCTAACATCTTACCAATTGGCAGACAGTGATAGCTAAAACGATATTTCTTTACTCTTCGTTGCATTGTGCCAATTTACAAATGGCTGCCGTCACGAAAAATTGAAACGTCTTACGGCAAGGGTAGGGTGTCAATTGAAAATCTAAAAATAAGCGAAATATCGTTACGAATTAAACGCTTATAACTTAATAAATGCTCGATAGATTTTCAAGACGTTTACATCAATCGGTTGGAAATTTTCCCCCGTATCAACTTAACTATCAAACGTTATCCGTTTAAAATTTTAAAACATTGAAATTAGCCAAAATAAGAGGTGATGTCCTATAATTTTGTTTTGCAGGGTTAATTTGCTATATGTACAGTACTTTCCTATCACAGATTTCAAACGTGAGCGAGGGAGGTCTCATATGCAGCAGTGAACGATATAAAAGGGGTACACCTTCGCAATTTTTCTCATCCATTCCAGTTCGAACAAGCGACACGTACGGTCGTGTTTTTCGCTCTCTCGTAAAAAAGATTTTCCCGTTTTCCCCCCCTCGTCCGATTTCTCGCGATTGCGCGTCCGGTTCGTGATCTATCGCCAGCGCTTGCTAAGTTATTAGCGGTAGCAAGCCAGAAGAAAGTGTTGCAAGGTTGTGAAAAATTTTCCACTCGACCAGTTGCCGTGGCAATGGGTCGAAAACACGTGGTGACATCCACGCCTGCGACATCAGCTCCTGAAGCCATACCGAATCCAAGCAGCTGCAAGCGGCAACGAAATGACGACGCCGATTCATCGGATCCCAACGCCCGATTACTAGCGAGCAATCGGTTTGCTGCGCTCCCGGTACAGGAGGTACCGAAAAAAGTTAAAATCCGCCGCTTTTCACCACGTCAAGAGACATCGCTGCCCTTAGGACGGAGCTTGCAGCGATTAAAGTTAATCCGCTGTACAAGCTGTGCAGTACGGGCACGAAGATAATGTGCTCGACGGAGGCTGACTACCGTGCTGTTGGCGGTCACCTAGTCGCCAAGCAACATGAGTTCTACACTCACGACGCACCCGGAAACAAGCCGCTGAAGGTGATTCTGCGTGGCCTTCCAGAATTCACTCCGGAGGAAATAGTCGCTGAGCTGCACGCGGCGGCTCTGAAACCGGTGAAGGTGTTCCCAATAACAGGGAAATCATCGGGATCAACTCTATCTGGTCCACTTAGAGAAGGGTTCCGTCACGATGGCGGACCTGTTGAAAACACGAGCACTTTTCAACGTCATTATTGAGTGGGACCGGTATCGCCCGAGGCAACACGACGTGACACAGTGCGGCAAGTGTCTGGCATTTGGTCATGGGACCCGAAACTGCCACATGAAACCCCGGTGTGGAAAGTGTGCCGGAGCGCACGCAACTATCGATTGCGCCCCGATGGATGAAGGTGCCCCATCAAAGTGCGCCAACTGTGGCGTTAACCACGAAGGCGTCAACCGAGCCTGTCCCAAACGAGCGGAGTATTTGGCCATCCGCAAGAAGGCGTCCACCAAGTCTCGGCCTGGTCAACGCCGCCAACCACTTCGAATGGACGAGGAGAATTTCCCAAAGCTCCGGTATCAAGTGCCGATTCTGCCGCCAGTTCCATTGAACCATCGCCATGCAAACCGCCCGTCAGCATCCGTTCAGCAACGATTCGCGGCTGCCGTTACCGCCCCCATGTCGGCTCCTCCTCCAGGCTGGGGCAATCCGAGTTGCAGTACCTCCACCCAACCACCCGTCGATGGACAGCTCTATGACACGGAGCAAATGGTCGAGTTCGTCCAAGAGCTTTACCGCCAACTACGTTCCTGCCGCTCGAAGGAGGAACAGCTCAAAGCCGCCACATCCGTGACGATGAAATTTATTTTCAAGTATGGACCGTAATCGCACCATCAGCATCCTCAATTGGAATGCTTGTTCCATCCGGAACAAAACAATCGAGCTCGGTGACTTCCTTAATAGGAAGGTCATCGACATCGCCATTGTCACCGAGACACATCTCAAGCCGGAACTCAGCGTTTCCATCCCAGGATACCGGATTGTGCGCCTTGATCGTAGCAGCTCTAGTGGAGGAGGAGTGGCGATCGCCCTGCGCTACAACATGAACTGCCATCTGCTGCCGAGTTTTCAACTGCAGACCAACGAAGCCATCGGAATCGAGGTTGAAACCACCGTCGTCCCTATCACCATCATCGCGGCCTATTGTCCCAAACAAGCCAGCACGATATTCGCAAGCTAACTCGAAGGCAGGGGCAGTTCATCATCGCCGGCGACCTAAATGCGAAACACGAAACCTGGGGAAACACCCGGCGCAACCGGAACTGAATAATACTGCAGGAAGACCTGGAAGAGGGCCATTACACCGTCCTGGGCCCGGATACTCCCACCCGGTTGAGCAGATCCGGGGTCCATTCGACAATCGACATCTTCCTCACCAACATGGGGAATAACATCGCCCAGCCGGTAGTACACCAGGAGCTCAGCTCGGACCACTATCCGGTGGTGGCCGAAGTTGGCTCCTCGATCAACCGGCATCGAATCACCAGACGGAACTACTATCGCGTCAGTTGGGAGAGGTTCCGACATCACGTTGACGACAACATCGATTTCAACATGCACCTTGATTCGGTTGATGACATCGAACGGCAGCTGCAGAGCATCGAGCAAGCGATCTCCCAGGCCCGGGAGCAACATGTACCGGTGATTGAACAGGTGAGCAACTCTGTATCCATTGATAGACCCACTAAAGATTTAATACAATTGCGAAACGCCATCCGAAGGCAATACCAGCGAACTGGTTTGACAACGCTAAAAAGTCACTGTAATCGAGTGACAAAAATTATTAAGGCCAGAATGGTGGACCTTAAAAATAACAATTTTGCCGACAAGATCCGCTCACTCCCAGACTGTGCAAAGCCGTTCTGGAAGTTGACAAAAATTTTAAAAACTAAGCCAAGGCCCATTCCACCGTTGATCCCCGAAGACAGCAATGGCTCTAAGGATCGCTTGATAACTCCTGCAGAAAAGGCTGCTGAGATAAGTCAACACTTCGTCAGCTCCCACAATCTCGGACAAAAAATCGTCAGTCCACACGAAGCTGCCGTTAGCGCGCTTATAAACAACATCGATATAAGTCCCAACGACTTCTCGGAAGAGTTAGAGATCTCAGCTGACGAATTGTTGACCGATATCAAAGCGACTAAGAACATGAAGACCCCAGGTTTCGACAACATCATGAACTTGGAGCTCAAGCAATTGAGCCCCCAGTTCTATGTCCATCTGGCGTTGATTTTCAACCAATGTCTCCGACTTAGCTACTTCCCCTCGTGTTGGAAGTCAGCTAAAGTCATACCCATCCAGAAACCTGGGAAAGATCCTTCATGTTCTAGGAGCTATAGGCCCATCAGCCTTCTCTCAGGACTATCCAAGCTGTTTGAGTAAACGATCCACCGTCGGCTTCTTTCATCTGCCGACGAGCTCAACATCTTGCTCGACGAACAATTTGGCTTTCGACGTGGTCGCTCAACAATCCACCAACTCAATCGAGTCATCAACATCCTCAGGCGGAACAAGTCTGTTTCGAAATCATCTGCCATGGCACTTCTCGATATCGAGAAGGCCTTCGATAATGTGTGGCACGATGGCCTGGTGTACAAGCTAAAACAATACAATCTTCCTATCTTCTTGGTGAAGATAATTAAAAATTATTTGTCGGACAGGACATTCCGTGTTTCGCTGCATGGTGCAGTTTCCGATGCGCAAGAAATCTCCGCCGGCGTTCCGCAGGGAAGTATACTAGGTCCACTTCTGTTCAACCTTTTCGCCTCGGACATACCCCCGCTCCCGGAAAATGGATCTCTATCGTTGTTCGCCGATGATACCGCAGTCGTCCACAATGGTAGGGTAATAAGAGCGCTTACAGCGAAACTGCAACGAAGCCTGAATGTTCTGTCAGAATACTTCACCGAATGGAAGATCTGTATCAACGCGGCGAAGACCCAGGTCATCCTATTTCCACACTCCAACTCTCCCAAACTTGTTCCGCCTGAGGATTGTAAAATAAGCCTAAACAACACAACGGTGGAATGGGCCAAATCAGCTGTCTATCTTGGAGTTGCAATAGACAGCAAGCTTATTTTCAGGGAGCAGGTTGACAAAACTGTCACAAAGTGTAACGTTCTGTTGAAGCTACTGTACCCATTGATTAACAGAAGGTCAACATTATCTCTGAAAAACAAGCTTGCTGTCTACAAGCAAATCATACTTCCAGTCATCGAGTACGGCATGCCGATCTGGGAGAGTTGCGCAAAAACACATCGCCTGAAGCTTCAGCGTGTTCAAAATAAGTTCCTCAGATTGATTCTGAACACCCCTCCGAGGACAAGAACATCTGAGGTCCACCGTCTGGCCGAGATAAAAATGCTCGTCGATCGCTTTAGTGAGTCTATCAATCGGTACAGGGCACGCTGCCTGACATCGGATCACCAGATCATTCGGAATCTGGTTCCCCTCCCCTAGGTTTTTCAAATTGTAGCTATAGTTTTAGTTTAAGTAGGTTATAAAATTTTGAAACTAACAATGCCCAAAGGGCTGATTTGAAAAATTAATGAAAACACAAAAGACACTAAACACATTTAACACATAAAACACTTAAAACAAAGCTGAAGAGCCTAATGGGCTAAAACACTTAATATTGTAAATTAGTATATAAGACATAGAATGCAAAAATAAACAAGAATTTTACTACTACAATTTTTCTCATTCGTGGTGCAGTACAGAAGCTGTGCGGAGCAACGAGCCATTATGGATTGGCAGCTGGCGATGGCAAGTACCATAGAAGGTGCACTGGCGACCAACCAATTGGCCAGGTAGCTGATTGCGCTGCAGGCTGTTGCTGGCAAGCCGTTGGCTAGGCAACCGTTGCTAGGCAGCTATTAATTATGCAGTGGTCTGCTAGGCAGTCGGTTGCTAGTGAATTCTTTGTAGGCGGTGGGTGCAACCACGAGGAGCGAAATAAGGTGCTTGTGTGTGTGTGTGATCTTGTTGGTATCCAACTTTTGGTAAGGCGCAACGTGCAACGGCTGAAATGACCTGCTTCTTCAAAAGACCGAGAAGGATTTAATTCAAATGTGAACCATTTCAAATCCGTCCTTTTCAGGACGACCAATTTAATTTTGAGAGAGTTTGTTTGATTTAAGTTTATCTAACATTACTTTCCAAGTTCTTACTAATTGGCAGACAGCGGTGGCTAAAACAATATTAGTTTTCTCTTCGTTGCATACCATGAGTATAATGTATAATTTTCAAATGGCTGCCGTCACGAAACACCGGACGCCAATAATTCGATTATTTCTTGATTGATTTTTGCTCTTAACAACGAGAGGTTTTAACGATTGCCATTATATTTACTCAAGTATTTTAAATTTTACGAATAAGAGATGAATATAATTTGCGTACATATTCATCAATCGGCGTTGGAAAATTTAAAAGAATGTTGCGTTCCGGCAAGTATCAAGACATTTCCTATCACGGACAACGTTTTGATTCTCGAACATGACTTTCCGAAGTAACATTCTCTGCACATTCCAATGAATACTGTTATGAATAGTTATTCGGTTGTGTTAACGATTCGTGTCGGATTGAGTTTTACTTCTAGGAAGAAATATGTTTTGAGAAACTGTGAAAGTAAGAATAAGTACGATGCTTAATCGTTTTGATGCCAATCGTATGCGCAAACTTCGGATGCGCGTGAAGATCGAACATACACACTTAGATTTTTTACAGAAATCTGTAAAAGTTTACCGAATTCTCAACAGCTGAACGTTCGGTAATCCAATTTAACGGATTTAAGTAAAATTTTACAGAAATCCGGTAATTTTTTTACAGATAACTGTAAAATTTCACCGAAATCCGTTAAATCGGATTACCGAACGTTCAGCTGTTGAGAGTGTGTAAGTGTGTACGAAAAATCCTCCGAAACGACATTGTACCGATGCCGAGCGAGCTCGTGTTTATTGGGCGAAACTGAAAGCAGCCAGAAGTAATGCGTTGCCAACTACTGGTTGGGACGCTGGAGTAGAACCTTCAACTCGAGGCCGTTACATCATTTAAACCTTTCTAAAGAGTGTACAATATAATTTTCTAACAAACAGCTGTTCTAACGATCTATTAAGACCACACCCACACTATTTTGATCAGACGGCAAGGGTAGGGGTCAAATGAAAGTTTGAAAATAACTGAAACAGAAACATTTCGCGATAGATTTTCGAGATTATTGCTTCAATCAGTTGGAGTTTTTCACGACTGTCAACTTACATTATTAAATATCATTAATTTTAATTCCCAAACAGACCCTGAACAATCTGTAACGCGATAAGGAAAATGGTCTCCAGCTGGTCAATCATATCAACACCATCACTATAGCCAGCACCACCGTTGCCCTTTTACCATACCAACATTCCAATAATTTCTAAGAAGCGAATCATAGAATGTTATAATATACTTATTCACTTACTTATGCTAACCCAACGTCCTATTATAACAGTACCTGTTTTGCAATGTTCTGCTACGAAACTAACGAAACTAAACAAACGGTTTAACGTAGTCTACGTCAACCGGTCGTGTGTTATACACAACCCCACTGATTTTGTTTTGTTACGGGAGATAAAGTTTAACAACGTTGAAAACATCTACGAGATCGAATCATGAAAGAACTGAAGAAGGTTGAAAAGTTTTCCTCTTCCGGAGCTGGAAATCCAGAAGTTTATTGCCATAAGTGGGGCTATTTTGAGGAACTATTATTTTTACGAGGGCACTGTGAAAGAAGATGGTAATTTCAGATGTTGATAGCATTAGAAAAACTTGTTTCGCGATACCTTGATTTACAGAACTTTGAGTAACTATCAAGCCACCACTCTGTCCCCCGATGCAGCCGAAGAAGGTGTCACCTAATCCGATGTCCAGATCTAGCAAATGAAAACCTGGGAAATCGAATACCTTGATGAAGCTTTGGAAATACAGGAACATTATAAAGAACAAAAGTTTCCGAAAGAAAATGCAGAGTGACATTATTGACCACAACAACATCGATAATTCAGTGTACCAGATAGGTGTAGTCTGGGAGGGAGAAGCAGACCCAAAAAATGTGAGTGTCAAGTGAAGCCAAGAGAAAAAAATATCAGTCAATGAGAAGTATTGATATTGTATAGAAACAATAGTATGCCGCCCATGGAAGTGTTTGAGAATGCTGAACACGGTCGATGTATCCAATTTCAACGACTTTGCGATTTTTTAACCTGACTACGTCGGATTTTCGAAGAGTTTCGTTCCGAACGATATTCGGAAAAATAAAAAAAATTCTGTCCATTAAATTCATTTGCCAACGCAAATTAATGAATTTCGACAACACCATGTGAAATCTCTCATCGCTATCGGCTGGAAGCTTACCTGGCAACATCCTTATCCCAGGCTTCATATCGATATTTCATTTGGTTTCAGCCTACACCGACTATTGTATTAATTCATTCAACTGCTTGTGATCTTAAATTATGCAGTTTAGTGAATTATATGGTAAATAGCCAAGCCGAGCGAATATAATTTATCCCGCGATGAGATATTAAGATCATTGCAAAAACGTGTGAACGCTCGCATTCGGCTGGAGGAATGGTGGATCTAGTTTTTTGCTCTGATCAACAAGCAGCCAGCAGTAAATGTTTACTAGCGTAGTAGCTGCAATTGAAACTCATTATCACGTTGCTCATTCGCGAGGTTGCAACGGGAGCATCAATAACGAGCGTGAAGTATTGACATTTCGGTGATTCACGTAATCGGTTTTCGATTTCATATTGCGCTATGGAGCAGTGGCAGCGTGTTTCGTTGATTTTGTACTTATTTGGCTTTCTGAAGGATTTCCGACCGAGTGAACCGTTCATGGTGGAGTTTGTGACCGGTCCGGAGCACAACATAACGGTTGAACAAGTAGTACAAGAAGCGCTTCCTGTCGGGACGTATTCCTATGTGACGATACTGGTGCTGGCTTTCTTGATAACGGATTACTTTCGCTACAAACCTATGATCATAGTTTCCGGATTGGCCGGAACAGTCGTGTGGTGTTTATTTGTGTGGTCTCGTTCGTTAGAAGCTCTGAAGGTCGTGCAGTTTTTCTACGGGATGTTCCTTGCAACGGAAATCGGATTTTTTTCGTACATTTACACTAGGGTTGATAGGAACCATTACCAGAAGATCACCTCATATATTCGTTCGGGAACCCTTGCCGGGCGATTTCTGGCATCGGCTGTGGCACAGTTTCTCATTTACTTTTCAATAACCGACTATCTAGGCCTAAACTACATCTCGTTGGGAGGTAATGGCTCGATTTTAATCAAATTGATGCTCAGGAGATTAACAAAGTTCTTATTTCAGCTCAACTGCTGATCACGGGTTGGTCATTTTTTCTACCTCCAGCGCCGGCAAGTATATATTTCCATCATCGAGAGCCGCCACCAGAAGAGCAAATCGAGCTCAAATCGGACAAGCCCCAACCTGCTGCTACTGAGTCAACCTGTAATCGAGCGACTGCACTTCTCTGGGCTCACTTCAAGTGCGCCTACACAAATTTCACCGTCATTCGCTACAGTCTTTGGAACGCGTTAGCATTGTGCGTGGTAAATCAGACAATGTCATACGTGCAAGCGCTTTGGTCCACAATCGGTGGACCAAACACTGTGTTCTGGAATGGAGCAGTCGATGCTGCCTTAACTCTAATGGGTTCGCTGGTCGCACTGTTGGCTGGATACGTACCTCAAAGATTTCTCAAATTACACATTACACTCCCTAGCTTATCGATGATAGCCATTCTAGAGGGCTTGGCATTATTAACGGCAACGGAAACATCAAATCTGTTTATTTCCTATGCCAGTTACATAATGCTAGGTATTCTGAACGCTTTTGCAGGAACACTTGTCACGTCGGAAATTGCCAAGCACATCTCCAATGACAGTTTTGCGCTGATCTTCGGTATTAACAACGTGGTGGGTTTGACCATGCAATCCATATTCACTCTAGCAGTTGTGGACAGTAACGGTTGGTTTGCGCTGTATATCCGAGGGCAGTTTACCGTGTGCAGCTATTTATTTTTTACAATTGGACTACTGTATATCTCATTCCTGGTAGCCGAGCTGTGTCGCCGAAGTAAATCGGGAGAAAAACAATTGGCTGAATCTGATGTTGAGCAGACAATGAAACTAAATTAACGAAAAAAAAAACCCCCAGTTACCAATAGTAAACAACCGGCAGTCGTTTGCACCGGTGGTTATATATTGAGGTAACCTAAATTGAAATGAACTAAATGCAACTGTTTACCGCAGTTTAAATATTATAGACTGCGGTTTTGGACAATCGATCAAAAACGAAAAATATCCATAGATTCTCGGTTTGAATACTATCGAGCCCATACATTTCGATGCAGATCGTCTTCTACATGTGGTGACTCATAGGCAGAAATGACTCTACATTCGGATCGAATGAAGAAACCTGAAAATAAATCCATTTGTCTCGCGTTTACCAATCGTTTACTGTACACCGTTGTACTAAGCACTTCATTCAATAAATGATGAGTGATTCTGTCATTATCATTCATAATAAGCACACTGAACTGGAAGAAACATGCGTTTGATTTGATGCCGAAAAAATATTCCACCTTATTGGGCTGAACAGTCCCGGGTCTCACATATAGATGGCGCTTGCTGTTGAGTTTTCAGTTAGCATAAACCTTCAAAAGACAGC